>CM044445.1:54646444-54659465 GCA_024363595.1 Xenopus borealis
GTAAATCAGCATGTTCACCAAATCTCATCCTGTCTATAGCCTGTGGCTACAATCAAATATCTTGGAGCTGTTCAGTACTTTGAGATTCACTCCATCTCCTTTGAACCTGCAATGCATAACCAGCTTCTTCCTCTACTATACAGAAAACGGCATCTCTTGACTGTGTCTCCATAGTAGTTGGAGCATTCTCTTTTTTCTGTACTCTTTCAAGTGATGCATCGTCTATGTCTATCTGAACTTCTGTTTTACACTGTGCTTGCTCCTCATTACCATTTTTTGTACTGTTTCTTTTTTTGCAATTTTCTCCCCTATACAAAGCAAATTCTTTTGCATTTTTATTTACATCACTGACCTTGTTTATACTTTCCCTGCACCAACTGCACTCCCTCCCAACCTGTCTTCTGTCCCTATCTCCTTCTTGTGCAGCATCAACCTTTCTGACCTCAGGCTCCTTCCAGTCATTCTGAAGATTGTTTATTCCCCTTAAAAGTCCCATTTTATTTTTTATTGAAAAATCCAGATTAACTGTGAACCTCATTAGTCTTCTGGATTCCTCTGCAGTAAAGGGGAAATCTTGTGACAAGAATTTTTGAAAAATTTCCGGGTCTTCATCCAAGTCTAGGAGGTTTTTTAGACCAGTTTTTAAGGAAAACAGCTCCTTGCTGTTCTCCTTAAAAACATCCCATAATAGGCAGCTGCAGAATGCTTCTTTTGAACCTTTTTGCTCCTTATCCTCCAAACATTGCAGTATCCAACTCAAGCGACAAGGCCACTGATTGCAAAGTACAACCCAAGCAGCTAGATCCTTGGGAGAAAGATTGTCCAATGAGATTTTGCATAGCATCATCAAGTTAACCATGACTGGAATAGTGTTAACAATCCTTTTCATCTGGCAAATGCTATCAGGAATATATTCATGCAGAACCTCCCTTTCACTGTACAGAGCATAAAATGTTTCCTGAATGCAGCGAAGTGTTTGAAAATAATTAGTCTGCACCTCTGGTTCTTCTTCCTCTGCTAGCTCTTCTTTAAGCAGTTTAACTGTTTCAGCAATACCCGTTTTGGTGACTCGAAGGGCATCATTTCTGCAAGGCCAGTCTATGAGATCTTCTGTCCTCTGAACAGCCTTTCTTAGAATCTGAAGTTTAGTCTTTTTACCCAAAACTGGCACTGAAAAGGGCAAAGTAACTGTACGGTTAAGGAACATGTAACCATTGTCTGCCATGCCTTTGAGTGAGTTGGCATTCTCTAGGCAAGTAACAATGATACTAGGATCAACCACTAAGATGGAAATAAATGGTGCTCTTCGGTCAGACAGTAGTGTGTTCATAGCATCAAGCACACCTACTACCTTATCTGGTGCACAGAGCTCCAGACTAGTGATCTGCAGAACAACACGGATTTTTTGTTTTTGAAAGATCTCCATGGTCTGGACCATTTGGGTGATCAACTCAACCTCTTTTTTGACCTCATTCATGAAGCCCATCTGGGTACTAAACTTTTGGCTGTTGACCAGACGCTCAATTTTATGCTTCTGACTTATTAGGACACCTTTTATCAACTTATAGAGTGTCATAATAATACCTGAGCCAGATATTAATGTAGCAATACTCCCAAATACAGTGCTGACCTTGTCATCTCCCCCACGGGATGCTGACTTTATAGGCACAGTAAGAAGTAGCAACCCAATGATGAGTAGGAGTAAAACTATTACAAGCTTAATGCAGAAAGACTTCTTAAACTTCCACTCTGCAATTTCAGGTTCGAGACTCCTTCTCGGAGCAGTGCCCAAGACTTTAAAAACAGTGAGTGGGACTGCACCAAAATGTTTCCGGACACGGTCACAGAGAGTGGTTACTAAGCCAGCCCAAAGCCTGTCACTGCCGGCATACTGCCAAGCACTGAAGTTGACAAAAATGAATTCAATACTTTTTCGTTCCAGGTGGTGTTCCGTAATCACAGGGGAGTAGAAAAGAAGGTGCCAGAGCAGGTAGATAAAGCTCCATCCCACTGGCTTTCTAGGAGCCTGTCCAGATGTTGTCTGCTCCCTTTCTGTTACACACGTTGCCACCTCCCTCATACATTCTGCAAAAGACAGATGAGGATAAATATAACAACAGGATATAGTATAGTATGTATATATATATATATATATATATATATATATATATATATATATATATATATAGTATAGATATAGTATATATTATATAATTGTAATATATCAATTGTTTGGACTTGTAATATTATTCCTTGACTAGTGACTGTATGTCTGAATTACTCTCAGCGCCAGGCCTGACCCCCAAAAATGATGAAAAGGTGCATGTATCCAAAAAGGTTGCATGCGCATAAACAACGCACACCCGAACATGTGCAAAAAGGCTCCACACACTCCAGCCACAGCAGGAAGCAGGGACCAGACTAGGGGGGTAGGAGGCAGAGAAGGTGCGTTCCTGATGCCTCCCCAGTTTTGCGCGCTAGGCACATACCTACTCTGCCTACTCTTTCAGATCTCAACTGGGGCACTTAGCCCAGCTGGATAAACCTTGGTCTTACATTGTCTTTTGCTGGTGTGAGTTCATTTTTCACGCTCATGAACAAATCTGCCTTTTATTTTTAGCAGCTATTTTACCGGTCACCTATAGGTTTCTATTTTGGTGCTGTAAAATGGCTAGTCCACCTTTCAATTAACTTTTAATATGATGTAGAATGTGATATCCTAAGGTGATCTCCATTTCCAGTTATCATTTTTCAAGGTTTTTAAATCAATAAGCATTATTTTCCTATGAACCAGCAGTATTTTGAATGATATGGTGGAGAATGAATAGGACTAAACAGAAAGATAAGAATAGTCTACAGGGTACAGACAATAATGCAAAAACTATTTAAAGAAAATTAACATGAGGACCAAGTGAACAGTTTCTAAGAATTTGGCATTAAATACACATTAAGTTAATTGTGAACTGCCCCTTTAAGGGTTTCTGTGCGTAATATAGTAATGTGGCAAATCAAGAATACACATTCCCCACCTCCTAAATTTCCCAGCACAAACCCCTTCCCCTTATATTCCATTATGTTACTAATAAATTAAGTTAGCATACTTACTAGTTATTCGATCCAGAAGCATGTAAACTCGGCTTCCAAATGGGGCATATAAACCAACAGTCACTGGTGTGGAGATTTGGCATAATGACTTGGAGAGGCAGGCACAGTAGATATCATCTTCCCCCAGTTTACCTGCAGCAAGGAACAACAAGGTTAAACAGAAGACTGGGAGGACCCTGATGGAATGACAAAATTACTAGTCAACTAACTATAGCAATACTTTGTCAAAAAATGTAGTGGCAAGCAAGGTAATCTTTAGGTCATCTGTCCTATAATTTGCAAATTTGAAGAATTCACTAGCTGTACACATGTGATGGCAAAACATCATGCCCCACAGAAGGCCCTTCATATAATTACAGAAGACAGTTAGCATAAACTGAATTAATCCATCTAATTCTTGTGGTGCCATGGTCGGCCACCACCTAAAAAGTCCTATTTTAAACCACTTCTTCTGCCTAAATTTTACAAACAGATTCTTCTGTGTTGCATCATATGAAAAACATGTTGCAATATAAAAACAGCGTGAACCATTTACTCAAAATAGCACTAACAAATGTTACATTGTTTTTATAATGTAGCCACTTTTATTGCATAACGAAATATAGTTTGTTTTGCCTCCTTACAGTCACAGTAATCTAGTTGTTTGTATGGCAGATTTTTTGGCACAATCACTTACTAATTACTAATGGACATAGTATAATAATGTCATTGGATTTTGTAATTTTGCAATATTTTTCCTTAATCATCTATCTACATGATAATTAAAGTTCTTTTTCTATGGAGTGCCACTTCAGATGGTGTGGTTTTATACCAGTGAAAAAAAGGGAGCTTCACTGTAAGTGACTTTAATTTTTTTGCTTACAAAATATGTTTGGGTCACCCTTCCAGCTATATCTTATTGTTTGACTTCTGTTTAACCCTCCTCTTGTTGGGTGACACTAGGGTACACATGATTTATATTTGTTTAGGCGCATACAAGCAGGGAAGCACACAATCAGCACATGGATAAAGGGGAGTGAGAACAAATAGCTTTTATCAATAAGACTGATACGTAGCAACATAAAACAAATAATTAAACATACCTTTTATTAGCATTGTGACCCACAGTTGTTTTGAAGTGCAGTGACAGTTTTACTTATTTTAAATTTTCATTGCTGCAAAGCAAAAAGTAAATAGATGATTAATGTGATAATATCTGGTATGATGTGACCCTACTGATATCTGAAAAAAAATGTAGGAGTTAGTAAGGGGTCCCTTGATCAAATGGATGCACAAGACCACTGAGAGCAGGTGGAAGGTTTGAAGAGTGGCTGGTAAGTTGATTAAGCTGGCCACACATGTATATATATAATACTGTAATCATATTGAAATTGTACTGCTTAATCATGGGTAGAAAGAAAAGTCTTTATTGGTTCAATTATTATTGTCAGATCTAAACTATATGTACCAATATTCAGGGACATCATCATGCTGGTTTTTAATTTGAAGGAGTTGAACTTGATGGACTTTATCTTTTTTCAACCCAATTTAACTATGTAACTATGTACTAAATAATCAATGTTTACATGTCAAGAGAACCCATTTATTAGCCCACTTGTCACCTTGCGTCCCTGTCAACCTTATACGGATGGCTACACCCTGATCCACCTTAGCTAAAGCCAAATTATACCAAAACTCTGCCTACTTCTCAGCAATCCCTGTCCCATTTGTCCCCACCTATGCTACAAACACAAACTGAAGTAGCTCCTCTATCCCTTGATGCATCTGATATTACTCATTTTTTAAAGGAAAACTATACCCCCTAACAATGTAGGTCTCTATACAAATATATTGCTTGAAAACAGCTTATATCTAAAACTATCTAAATAAACCATTTCATAAAAAAAAAATATTTTTTTGTATGTGTCATTGAATAATCCTTAATTAAGTAATTGCTATTTTAAGTACTAAGCAATGTCTCCTGTGATCATACAATTCACAGTTCACACAAACAAACTAAGGGCACACAAACATATTAGGTCATGTGAGCCAATTAATTGCTCTTTTATTCCCACACTTCTTCCTGTTACAGATAGAGCTGCATTTTTTCTGGTCAGGTGATTCCTTACGGATCACACAGACCATAACAAAATAGTGGATCAAGTGAACAGATGTAAAGGGCAATATTTACTGATATATATTATTTGATTTTGTGGGTTTTAATATTGAACTATTTTCCCTAGAAATCAGATTGTGATGTCTATGAGAGACTGGGAGGTGAATAGTAGAGGTCCTGAATTGACCTCAAATAGCAATATTTTTTTGCAGCTGCCATCAGGGACCCCATTCTCAGGTAGCACAATGTGGGCTATTTCCAAGGCAAATATTTATTATTTGTACCCACTACAGGAAGTGGTATGTGACTTCTGATCTTTAATTTTATGGCTAAAAGAACAATAAAATAATGCAATGTTTGAGTGATTCACTAGAGGAGTTATAAATCTGTAGATGACTACCAGGAAAAGACATTTAAGTTTCTGGGCAGGGATGTTTCTGCTAGTTTAATCTACTGAAGGTCAAATGCAGAGAGGCATTTCAACAAAAGCTTCCTAAATATACATGTTTTTAAGCTTATATAAATTAGTCTCAGTCAACCCAAAAATGGGAAGTTACCTGTGCTCTTAAGAACCAAACCTTGCCATATGCATTGCATATATAAAGGAGGTTGTTCACCTTCCCAACACTTTTTCAGTTCAGTTGTCTTTTTTTCCCCTAAACTGTTTCTAGTGTTTCGGTGTGGCAGCTCAGTAATCCAGGAATTCTGAACTGTTAAAATTTGCTACATAAATTGATACATTTCTCAGCAGCATCTGTGGAATATTAGCATCTATTGCATCAATTATAACATCTGACTTTGATCAATTCAGAACAGTTACAAAGTTGGCAACCCCCCTACCCGAGCTGCTTTAGAAAGATATAAGAAGGCAAAAATTTTAACTTTAAAGGGCAAGGAAAGGCAAAGAAATAAAATCCCATTTTTACTTTCTTTAATGAAAAAGAAATCTATCTCCAATATACTTTAATTTTAAAATGTGTACCGTTTTTATAAGAAACCTGACTGTATGCAGTGAAATTCTCCCTTCATTTAGTGCAGTGGTGTCCAAACTTGGCCCTCCAGATGTTAAGGAACTACAAGTCGCACAATGCAATGAAGGAGCCCCTACCTTACTTACCAGCCATGCAGAACTCAAGCAGACCATACTGAGCATGTGCAGTGCCAGTGTCAGACAAAGATGTATAACAAAGTTACAAGATGACAGCCCCCTGTGGCCAACTTTGAAAGCATAAATCATTTGTTTCATTAGGCTTGTGGTGCAGTAAGTTCATGTTTATGTTTAGTATACAAAATACAGCATTTCTAGCCTTATTCTATTTTACACTTTCCTTGCCCTTTAAACTTCAATATTAGAAAACAGTCACAAATAGAAAAGTAGTGCCTGTAGCAAAGCACTGACAGTGGGATAGTTGGTACAGGGGGACAAGATGGAGGAACAGTTTATACTTATGCTGCGCACCCTATGGCAGACCCTATGTTGCCAGGGTCTATATGTTGTAGTTGAACAATATATATTGCTCTTCCCACACCATCACTAACAACAGCCCTGGATTACTGTGGCAGAAGATTGCCTATCACTTTCATCCTTATATTTTAAGGATGAAGAGGTGGAGTTTGGTATATTCAAATGTGAGACCCAGACAGGCTGAGTAGCAGAATGACTCCAATGGCCCCTTTATCAGCAGAAAATGTATGTAGAAGCAGATTTTAATTATATTTAAATTATAGTTAATTATATAACTTCCTATATATATATATATAGAGAGAGAGAGAGAGAGAGAGAGAGAGAGAGAGAGATACCTAACTGACATGAGCAATCCTGTATATTCGTTTGTTTTGTAACGTAGTTATTTTTATTGTAACTTGTACATACCTGTCTGATTGCATTTTATGATTCTTCACTTAACTATCTGTGGTTAAATAATGACTCCCACCCAGAGTCTTGTCTTGTATGTCCTTCTTCCTCAGCCTGTGGCCTCAATTAATTTCCAGTAATAACTGTGAGCTTCCTGTTTGCTGAATTTATTCCTCCATACCGTCTCACATCTAAAATATATATTCATGTGTGTGTTTTTAATATTTCCTGTTACAGGTTTCATGTGGAAACCACATAGAATCAATAATAAAACCACAGATAATTAACTGCAGAATAAAAAAGAAAAGGTAACCTGATTGGTATGTTCAGGTAACTATAAAAATATCTGATGGCAACCCAAGCCAAGCTGTGTAATATTCAGCCATTAATCAGTGTTTATTTTGGTAGATTGTACTCAAGATTCCCTCCCCTTGCCCTGCAGCTACCTGTGCAATATCCAGAAGCACTGCTGCTATAACCTGTGTAGTGCTATAAATTATTAGCTGGAGCTGAATCTGGAGCTGTAGTGGGAGTAAGATGGGAGTAGGCATGTTGTTTATGGTGGCAGGGACAGTAATCCATATATCTCCACCTCTCATCTGCTTAGTTATATACCTGCCACCCCCAAACCTTCTAATTCTTAATAACTTTGTTCTTATTTTCATCTGTCTTATTACTTTGTGTCTCTATTAATGCCCTTGCACATGTCTGCAGTAACATGATTTGTAATGTAATTGTTATTTCAGTAAATTCCAGACCAATTTCATAACATGCCCACACTAGTAATTACATCATTCTCTAATGTTTGCATCTTGTCTGACTGATTGGATAGATATTATAATAAAATAGTTTTTGATTGCTTATTAGAGGAGCTGAGGAGGCACAGGATACATAATAAAATATGGACTCAAACCCAAACACCATCCAACATGATACCCAGGTTTAGCTTCCCTTCATGTAATAACTCCACCAATAATAATGGAATCCTTCCAGGGTTTTCCAACTGGTGGCCCGTGGGCCGCACATTAAAGTCTTTCTACCATTTCTGCTACCATGTTAAGGCTTTAAAAGGTATCACTACAGAGATTAACTGGCCCCTGCATTGTTTAAACCTTAAATTCAGACTGTATTGTTCATACATGTAATCCCTCCTGCACAGTTTTGGACTGGCCCCGCCGGCCCAGACCGCTAGGCACAGCAGGCGATCCTGACCTCCCCTTCCCCATCTTATAAGGAATGCGCAATACAAAATGCAGGTACGTGTTGGCAGGGGTGGGGAGTGGGATGGAGGGAGCTCGGTGAGGGGGCCCCGCCCCTGGAGGGGGAACTGGTCCCTTGCACTTGTAACACCTATATGGTTCACACCCTAAAACCCTCTACTGTTCACACCCAGACTGAAACTACCCACATAGTTAATCTGTTCACAGCCACACTCATACAGCACTGTGTCACTGTGTAGGTAATACATCTTAAAGCTGTCCTGATAGGTGCCATACTCTGCCTGTCATATGCTCCCTGTGTGTGCCATACTTTGCCTGTCCTGCTCTGCCTGTGTGTACCATATTCTGCCTGCCCTGTGCTTGCTGGGTGTGCCATACTCTGCTTACACCATGCTCCATCTGTGTGCCATACTGTGCCTGCCCTATTCTCCTTGGGTGTGCCATACTCTGCCTGCCCTATGCTCCCTGGGTGTGCCATACTATGCCTGCCCTATTCTACTTGGGTGCTCCTTCCTTCCAGGACTGCACTGAGGAAGGTATATCTGAAAATTTCCTATCTGGGAAAAGGTACTACTGTTTTTTTGCATATTCAAATTAGGGTTCGCATTCCGCTTGGTATTAGGCCGAATATTTCACACCAGATTCGGGGGTTCGGCCGAATCCAAAATAGTGGATTTGGTACATCCCTAGTTTTTATTATCCCTATTTTTGCATTTGTAACACTATATTTTTTTATTATGCTCTATTTCTTTTTTTTTTTGTATTTCAGGTACGTTTTTATTTGTAAAGAATATGCAGGTGTACATTGAACATATATGTCATATTTGAATCTGGTTGCCATTCAGATATGTAATCATTAATGCTCTATTTCTATCTAGGACACACTTGTTAAATTGATTTAAGGCTAAGCGTTCTAAGGGGGCGGGTTCTGGTGTGGTATTCTCCAACTCAAAGGGGGTTAAATACTTTATACATTGTAACAATGTACATTTGTACATTGTGCCGGGTGTTGTATAGACATATAAGGAAAAAATGCTGCAGCATTTAGCAACCTAATAAATTCATGTTCTCACTTTTTGCAACAAAGAGGTGCTGTAGCTAGAGTCCTGCACGGGTCCATTTTTTGGGAGCCGTACCCCACCCATACCCGCAACTTGCAATCCGGACCCGCGACCCGCGACCCGCTGTCCATCAAGAATAAGGACGTGCTGTCATTGTAAACTGGAAGTGACATCATCGGAAGTAGCCATGGTCAGAAAAGATGGAGTAAAACAGGAAGTGCTGTCATTGTAAACTGGAAGTGACATCATCGGTAGTAGACATGCTCAGAAAAAAGGAGTAAAAATCGCTATCGAAGATCCGTGACCCGACCCTCAACCCGCAAAACCACCAACCCGCTTCTAAACCCGCACCCGGAAATTCTACATGCAACCTGCTAAGTACCACAGGATGTTGTTGGTAATCCGTGGGTACCCGACCCACTGCAGGACTCTAGCTGCAGCTGTATGTCTATGCAAACCCCTGGCAAGGGTTTCCGGACTGCTTTGCAACCACACCAACAAGGTTAAATAAGGTGGTTAAGCACACAATATTTACTAGTCTCTATTTTCCTTGGGTGTGCCATACTCTACCTGCCCTATGCTCCTTGGGTGTGCCATAATTTGCCTGTGTGCCAGACTCTGCATTCCCTATGCTCCTTGTGTGGCATACTCTGCCTGTGTGTGCACTGCTCTACCTGTGGAACATAAGCCTGGCATTTGTTCTGGGAATTTGTTAAAATTATTGTTAGGGGTCCCTAAGTTGTTTAATCATGTGCTGCAGGGGGCAGGCTCAGACTGGGGCCCACTGGGATTGCTGTGTCATGCACCTTTTGCAAAGCCCCCTCTGGGCCCTTCTCTTGCATGCTCCTACCTTTCTTCTTTTGGTCAACAGGCAGGAGAGGGGAATCGGGGGAAGTAGAGGCAGAGTCAGGCTAAGAGCAGGTCTGAGCCAGTGGAGACTCAGGCGAGCCAGTGGGGACTCAGCCGGACCAGTCCGACTCGGGGGGGGGGGTGTTATCTAGACTATCTCTGATTATCTCAACCCCGTGCCCATTCCAAAACTGTCCCCTCTCCTTACAATGTACTTGAATAGACTTATCATGTTGATGCAGTCTCTGTTCTATCCAACAAAATACCAGGCCCTAATAGTCTCCTGTTTGACTGGTATAAGCAGTGACGTAACTATAGAGGAAGTAGACCCCGCAGTCACAGAGGGGCCCAGGAAAAGGGGGCCTGGATTGGAGGGTCAACGTCATCTATAATGAACAAGAAATCTCCCCTATCCCCAGTCTCTCTTTTACCTTTGACAGGGAAGCAGAGCATGTTGGCACAGGGCGGAGAGTGTGCAGAGTCTAAGTGGCGTCCAGGTGGCAAGTGGGTGGAGGCAGAAAGTGGGATGGAAGATGGAGATCAGAGTGCGCTAGGCACCTCTGAAGATTTTTTGGCAGGGGGCCCAGCGTACTGTTGTTTCACCATAAGGTCTGGTGAACATTTTTCTCTCTGACTCCACAAAACCCTCCTGAGAGCTACTGGGCCAAGTTCCCCCTTAATTTATAATAATGCACTTACCCTGAAAGAAGGCAAAGACCACATTTCACTCCTCAATACTGACAACAAGGTATTTGCAAAAATCCTGTCCAAAATAAGCTAGTAATTGAAAAATCAATGAACTCTGATCAAACTGGCTTCATGTCAAATATACCTACTAACATATATATCTGCAGGTTGTTGACTAATATACACACGGACAATACAAACAGAGGCTCTCAAGTTGTTGTCTTGGTAAACACAGTTTTAAAATTTGTTGAAGGGACCAAACTTTGGAACGTTAATAGAACATTTAGACTGGAAGTATAGTTTATAAATTTATAGGTTACTGTACAAATCACAGTCAACAAGATTGAGTAATGGGTACTTCACACTAGAATTCAACCTTTCTAGGAGCACTCAGGAGTGCACATTCTCATCTCTCCTTTTTTCTGTAGCTATAGAGCCCCTTGCCATCCAAATATGACACAAGGGCTCTGCCTGATGGATGGCATTGAGAAACACATATTATTTCACAAAGGCAATGCCCTTGTCTACCTAGATAGCACAGGCAGGTAGACAATTGGGAAAATGTACATATTCCCTGTAGACACTGACATTGATACATTCCCTTCAACAGCTTTGAAAGGAGTGGAATCATTGAAATATTTAGGAACCATTATCTACAGGAACCTAAATGCTTTCCTTCCTAGCAATCTCTAACTAATAATAAAGGATATAACTTAGAAATATCGATATGGGCCAAACTACGTTGATTACCTCTGGAATGGAATTAATTTGCTAAAAATATTTCCACCAAAATTCATAATATATTTCATAATTCCCACGTCCATATATACATACCTCCTTTACTACATTAGACATGCCACCAACATGCCACCAACAGTCCTCCTCTGGGCAAGCAAATCCTCAAGGCTCACCAAATTAGTCACTCACAAACTCAAGATGTACTTGCCTTTAATTCACAGTTCCAAGGGACCACTGTATCTCTTAAATACACCAGGACAAATTTCATCCTGAGAAGTGCCTCCTCCAAAAAAATTAAATACCACTAATTACTTGCGCTTACTTCTAACTATGAAACCCCAATTTAATGCTGCTAGTACAATGTATAAAAGGGACTTCCTGGTGATAGATGGTGCTGATTTGGATGAAGCAACTGATAAAGATATGACTAGTTAATGCCAACTAGAGATAGACTCATACAATTCATGTTCATACATTGGTTACATCCCCTTCTCTTATTTGACATGGCCCTGAAGCAAACTTCCTCTTTTGCCTATTGCAATGCCCAATTATTAAGGCCTTTTGGACAAAGCTACATGCATTTATACAAGGCAGTATATCCTTGCCTAACATACTTTCACCCAAGGTTTGTCTGCTTGGAATTGTGGATGATCTGATCCCAAACAATGAAACCTGAATCCTCTGGAACTCTCTTACTATATGCCAGGAAATATATTCTGATTCACTGGATGGCACAACCCCCCCCCCTTCCCCCAACACTTACCTAAAGACAGAATCTGATTAGAACCTCTTAATACAACTCACCTAGGCACCCCATGGGCTGCTCCTACAAATATGATAAGATCTGAAGGTATTGGATTCAGGCTACCTCCCAAAGCCACCTACACCACCCACTGACTTTAATTCTTGAACAGTCAAAACAGTCCTATCTCTTACTCTGTTGATAACAGCATAATTCAAAGTAAATCAAGCATGTAAAGTGTTATGCAAGGCCAAAGACAGATAAGCTTTAAACCAGGCTACTTACCAATTAACTTCAACGTTCAAGATGTTTACTTTCTAAGTGCCACTGATGCTTACTGACTGACGCTGCCAACCTATGCGATGAGTAGGTCACTGCCAGTCTGCCATTCAAATTAATTTCAGAGTATCTTCCTTCCAGAGTATCTTCTTCAAATGACAACTCATAGCAAAGCCATGCCCATCTTTTAATATCTCTCCACCCTATGACTTTACTAATGTCTGGAAGCAGTTAAGCAGGTTTGTCTTGGCTCAACACCCACAGAGGTTGAGGTTTTCTGATGGTTTTCTGATGGTTATATTACACTAGGGATACATTAGTATTTGTAGGACTACTGACTTTATGTAATGTTGCAGATATGTCTTATTGACGGTACTCCCCCCCCCCCCC
>CM044445.1:54671398-54684506 GCA_024363595.1 Xenopus borealis
TTCTCCATTTGCTTGTGGGTAATACACTGAAGATTTCCTATGCACAATATTCCTCTTTCTAAGAAAGATTTCAAACTCAGATGAGACAAACTGTGGTCGTCTCATATTAACTCCTTTGGATTTCCTTCTCTGATGAAGACTGTAGACAGAAATGTTATTACTGTAGCTGATGTTATATGAGAAAAAATGCAATGTCAGGCCATTTGCTGTAATAGTCTATCAAGGTTATAGCAAATCTGCAGTCTAACGGAGCATCTGCAAACAGACCCACAATATCAATAGCAAGTTTTTCCCATGCTGAATCAGGGAATGGTACTGGCTGATGTGGTGGTGGTGTATGCATGTTTTGTCATGATTTTGACAAACTGACTTCTGACTTCTTTCTGCACAGAGCCTTCCTCAGCTTCTGTACCGGTATTTATTGTGATGTATGTAACTCAATATTTATTTTGATGTATGTAACTCCATATGTTCTATGTATGTAATTTATGTGATTTAGTTTTATAATCACATTCACTTTACAGCGCTACAAAATAAGTTGGCGCTATAGAAATATATGTTAATAAAAATAATAATAATGTTACACAGGAATGAATGGCAGTTACCACATCGGCATCCATTGCTGGCAACCAGTATAGTTCTCGTAGTCTTTGTTATGTACGTACAGTTCCTTGATGACTCTCATGTGCCAGTTGTATGAGCTTTTCTCGCAAGGTCTAAGGTAAGCGGTGAGTTCCACGGACAACATAACCATCTACTAATGGCAGTTCATATCTAATCCTGTGGTAAGGTTGAAGATCAGGACTGAGTTTCTTCTAAGCATTTGGACATTTGCTTTGTAAGATGTCCTGTAGTTTTACTTGGACTGGACATGTGAGGTTAGCTTGCTTAAAATCAGCAGATAACTGTAGATGATAATATATCAGTCAATGCTGCAACTTCTATGTCCTCATCCAGTGTATCAGAAGCTGCAGGTAAAGATAAACGTGACAGACAATCAGCAGTAATGTTTTTCAAACCTGGTTTATATTGCATTTTGTAGTTGAAATTCAGCTGACCATCTATATATATGCATTTCAGCTCTTCCTAGTCCCTTTGTTGTGTAGTTAAAGGGCTATGATCCATGCATAAGGTAAATTCTCTACCCCATAGGTAGGTTCTCCATTTTTCTGTTGCCCAAACACATGCTACATGCTATGCATGCACGCCATAGTCTGAAGCATCTGTAGTAACCATTGTGGGTAGTGCGGGATCAAATAAAGCTAATGCTGGACTGTTCACAATTAACTGTTTCACTATTTAAAAGCTATGTTGAGCAGTCTCTGACCAAACCAGACTTGAAGTTCCACGTAGTAGTGCTCTAAGTGGTTCGACAACTGAAGCATAGTTTGGATTAAACTTAGAATACCATGAAGTAAGACCTAAGAAAGCTCGTAAGGTCTGGAAATAAGATGGAGTAGGTGCTTGTGAAATTATATGACCCAGAAATGACAGCTGAGTTTGTCTGAAGTGGCATTTGGAAATATTCTCTTTCAGTCCTGAAGTGGAACCAAAGAGCAAATAACATAAGAAAGAATAACAGGAAAAAAACAATATATAGGGAGAAAATGGAAGGGAAAGAGTGGGGGGAGGTTGGAATGTGAGTAGAAGGGGTAACCCAGACAGTTGGAGGTAGCTATCTCTACTTAACCTTTAGTAGTCCAGCTTCCTGGCTAGGCTGAGTTTGAGAGCAGTTCCCATGGGGACCAGACTTTGAGGTAGTTGCAGTGTCGGACTGGCCCACCAGAATACCAGGAAAACTCCCGGTGGGCCAAGGTGTCAGTGGGCCCTCATGCTGCTAAACTTTTGGCCTATTTTATGGCCATTCCCTATTTCTATAAGAACAAAGAGGCCAAATTGATGGAATAACTGATTATAGTATGTAAAGAAAACAAACTAGGAGAATAGAGGTTGATTGAGGAGATGAAGAATAGTAGTACTGAGAGTGGGCCCCTGGTCTAAGGTTTTATGGTGGGCCCCTGGTCTAAGGGTTTTGGGTGGGCCCCTGGTGTCCCAGTCCAACACTGGGTAGTTGGGAATTTTATTTTGTATTCTTGCCAGGTTATACTCATGCAGTTTAATACCATTAACCCTTTATTTCACTTCTTGTATAGAGGGGGTCTTTCACTTGCCCACAATTGAGACGCGGGCCGCTGAGAGTCTTTGTTAATTTTTGCATGTGTTTTGAAAGTTGTTTATAAGGTTTCCCCAGTAGTATGTGGAGAATGCATTTGTCCAAAGTCTGGGAAGTGATCTTATTTAGTAGATTTGTAATTTTGTCCCAAAATGTTAGTATTTGGGGGCAGAACCAAAATATGTGGGGCAGGTCTCCATGTTGCTCTCCAGTAATGGGAAGAAGTTTCTGGGAATAACCTATGGAGCCTAGCTGGTGTATGGTACCAGAACATTAGCACTTTAAAAACATTTTCCTGCTGTTTGACACAGGTGATCCCTCGCTTAGTGTTATCCCATATGGCATCCCATTTCTTGGCCTCAATTGTCCTTCCTACATAGTCATCCCATTTTTGCATATAGCTATGCTTGTATCCTGCTTCAGTTGACTGGTAGTTTGTAAATGGAAGAGATTAGACCTTTTTGGGGTAGGCCTTGAGCGGCCAGGTGTTCAAAGCGAGTAAGTGGATCATCCCTCTTTACTGCCAATATTGGGGCATATTAATGTCTCAGTTGAAAATACTCATACCATGCGAGTGAGAGATCTGGGGTTCTGTACTTTAAAGCAGGGGTGTCCAAACTTGGCCCTCCAGCTGTTAATGAACTACAAGTCACACAATGCATTTGCATGACTGTGGCTGTCAGACTCCTTCATTGCATTGTGGGACTTGTAGTTCCTTAACAGCTGGAGGGCCAAGTTTGGACACCCCTGCTTTAAAGGAATTGTTCAGTATAAAAATAAAAACTGGGTAAATAGATAGGCTGTGCAAAACAAAAAATGTTTCTGATATAATTAGTTAACCAAAAATGTAATGTATAAAGGCTGAAGTGAGTGGATGTCTAACATAATAGCCAAAATCCAACTTCCTGCTTTTCAGCTCTCTTGTTTTCCACTGACTGGTTACCCTGGTGACCAGGCAATAACCAATCAGTGACTTGAGGGAGGGCCACATTGGACATAACCGTTGCTTTTGAATCTGAGCTGAATGCTGAGGATCGATTGCAAACTCACTGAACAGTTATGTACCATGTGGTCCCCCTTTAAGTCACTGATTAACTCAAAGTTAAAGAGCTGAAAAGTAGGAAGTTGGATTCTGGCTATTATATTAGACATCCAGTCACTCAAGTCTTTATAGTTAGCATTTTCCCCTGACTAACTATATTGGAAACATGTTTTATATTGCACAGCCTATCTATTTATCCAGTTTTTATTTTTACACTGAACTGTTCCTTTAAAGTTTCCCTCGTTGGGAAGGTGCCATTGGCTTGTTTAATTAAATCTCTCAGAGTGAAAAAGGGGTGTCTTTCCATTGCTGTACATACTGTGTGGCTAAAGCTGGCTGAAATTGAGGGTTACCCAGGTGTGAAAGTAGTAGGGATGGATTTGATGCTAGTTTACGCTTAAATCTTAATTTCCACCAGAGTTTTATGGTGTGTTCTGTGGCCTTAAGCATCTGTACTTTAGGTTTGTCTTATCTCAGTTTCCATAGAGAGCTTGTAAGGCCTGGAGAAAGGGTCCGTTTAGATTAAGGTGTTGGAGTAGGGCGAAGAGGTATGACAGTCAAATGCCTTCTCCGAGTCTAAGCTTAGTATCAGTGCTTGTCTTTTCTTAGTTTCTAGTATGTTAAGGAAGATTTATTACTCTCCTAGTATTGTCCCCTGCTTGGCGACCTAATATGAGCCCTACCTGGTCTGCATGAATCAGCTTCGGCAGTAGGGGAGCTATACGGTTGGCCAAAAGTTTCCAAAATCGTTTCAAGTCCGTATTCAATAAGGCTATAGGCCTGTAATTACTGCATATCGTTGGATCCTTACCCTCTTTCAGGATTAGGGAAAGGTATGAGACCAGATCTGTAGAGGGGATTGGGATTCGATGTAGGTAGCTGTTATATAGTTTGGTATGGTAGGGGAGGAGAGTGAGACAGAATTGTTTATAAAACTGGTAAGGTAGCCCATCTGGGCCCGGGGCCTTGTTATTGGGGAGGGTTTTAAGTGTAGCTAAAACCTCTTCTTGCATAATTTCAGCATGTAGTAAATTTTGAATGTTCTCCTGGAACTTGGGCATATTTGCTTGTTGTAAAAAATCTGACAGCACAGAGGCTGTTTGTGGGGAATCTATTTTCTGGTTCTGCCTTAGATTATACAAGGCAGAATAGTATTTGTGAAATTGAGCTGCTATGTGGTCAGGGTTATATATTAATGCTCCTGACTCATCTTTAATTGCAGTAATAGTAGACTGCACTTTTTGTTCTTTCAGTTTACGTGCTGAGTGTATGTTGCTTGTCCCTTTTCTCGTAGTAGGTTTGTCTAGTCCAGATCAAGGCTTTCTCTACTGTGATTTCTTTTTGAATTCGTAGTAGTCTGCGTGTGTCTACAATCTGTTGAAGGAGTGTCTTATATGGGCTCTCATTATAGTTAGATTCAAGGTTCTTTAACTGGGCTAACAGGTCATGTTGCAGTTGGGTTTGTTGTTTCTTGTTGTTTCTTACTAGTAGGTGATAAGGCTATAAAATGTCCTCTCATAGTGGCCTTATGGGCCTCCCAGAGGGTAGTTAGTGACTGAACAGAGCTTTCATTTGTGGCAAAATACTCTTTCAGCAATGTCCCCATTTGTCAAATGTTTTCTGGATCATTTAATATAGTTTAATTGAGCCTCCAAAGAGCTATTTTAGGTGAGGTGGCGTGCAAATCTAGGGTCAGTATAACTGGAGAGTAGTCAGACCATGTGATCGCTGCTATGTCCGTGGTATATTTAAGTCTGAGGCAGGGTTGAGTGACTAAGAAGTAGTCTAAGCGTGTATGGATTTTATGCATTGCTGAGTAAAATGTGTATTGTCGGCCTCGTGGATGGTCAATGCGCCAGGAGTGTTTTTCAACCTTTTTTGAGCCAAGGCACATTTCTTTCATTGAAAAAATCCTGCGGCACACGACCAGCTGAAAATGTGAAAAAAAGCTTATATTAACAATATAAGTGCTATATTGTTTTTTTATACATTGAAGAATGACGGTTATAATAGTCTGTGCCAAGGTGACACCATTGCAGATAATTTCAAAATGAGCATTGCTGCCAGCAAAATGTTTTTTTGTGGCTATGTCATGTAATCTAAATCAAAGTAGAAAAGGTGTAATTGGAAGCAGCTACCATCAAGAGAAGTAAAGTTGAGGTGTGCAGGGTCAGATATACTAAGTGTAAATAAGTCAGTGCCAGTTGAGTGATTGTCCTGTCCTATGACATGCAGATTGCAAGCTCAGCGAGCGAGGCCCTGTCCTCTAGAATTAGTATATAGCCTTTGTTGCATGATTTCAGCGCCAGGGTTAGTGAATGTAAAACACTGAAGCTCTTGGCAGCTCCTACCACTGTATAAATAGGGGGGTCTGCGCGCAGCGATACACAAACCAATGCCTATGGGTCTGCGGGTCCAAGAGCAGCTGTACATAAGAGAAAAGGTGGGGGCGGAAGGGTAACAGTCACTAGACAGTGGCAGTCAGTAGGTTAATTATTAACCCTTCAAGTGACTGCACCTAGGGCCTAAGTAAAGTGACGCCATTAGAACCCCAGGAGTTTGAGCTTACCCATGTGCTGTGTGTCCAGCTGTACTGCCGGCATCTCCTTGAGCGGAATGTGCCCAGTGCCATCATCCATACAGCACCTGAAGCAACACAGCACGTTCGCCATGCTTAGGCCAGGAAGCGACTGCGGATTCCCTAAATGAACAGATGCACGGACACTGCTGTCCAGAAGACTATGCCAGAGAAAACAGCAACCCTTGGCGGCAGAAATGTTCAATTGCAATCTGTAACAGCAGGGAAACAATGGACGGTGAATAAGTCACAGATCGACAAGCCGTTTGCCTCCCAGCGCTTCCGCCCTTCCCTTGTTAGTCCACTCCAGCCGACTCCCGAGGCCAGGCCCCAATGGGGTGCGGGCCCAGGTGCGATCGCGGCACACCTGACAATATTTTGCGGCACATCGGTTGAAAAACGCTGAAATAAGGCTGTGTTATGTAGCAATTGCCTAAATTGTGTGGGCATTTCTGTCGGTTGAAGGTATTGACCTGTCCATAAATTGACTTTAATGTAAATGGACAAAATAGACGCGTCAAATTGTCACCAGTGTCCTTTTTGATGCCGGCATCAAAAGTCCTCTTTCAAGAATTTTTCAGTGTTTCATAAATTTCATGGGAAATTCACAAATTTTTCGGCCAGGCAAAACGGGATAAATTTACCCATCACTAAATTTCACAACAGAGATTACTACTTGACACTGACCATGACAATGCTTTTACACAAGCACCTACTCCATCTGATTTTCAGACCTTACAAGCTTTCTTAGGTCTTACTTCCTGGTATTCTATGTTTATTCCCAGCTATGCTTCAGTTGTGGAGCCTCTTAGAGCACTACTATGTGGAATGTCAGTTTTGTCACAGACTGCTTAACATAGCTTTGAAATAGTGAAACAGTTATTTGTGAAATATGCTAGCTTTAATTGATCCAGCACTACCCACAATGGTTACTATAGATGCTTCAGGCTATGGTGTTGGTGCACTTCTCACACAGGTCCATGCCGATCATACAGTGAAAACTGTTGCATTTGCATCCAGAACACTTACTGAGGCAGAGTGTAAGTATTCAACTGTTGAAAAAGAAGCTCTAGCATGTGTTTGGGCAACAGAAAAATAGAGAACCTACCTATGGGGTAGAGAATTTACCTTATGCACTGATCATAGCTCTTTAACTACACTACTTACAACAAAGGGACTAGGAAGAGCTGGAATGCGTATAGCTAGATGGTCAGCAAGACTATTGAATTTCAACTACAAAATGCAATACAAACCAGGTTTGAAAAATATTACTGCTGATTGTTTGTCATGTTTCCCTTTACCTGCAGCTTCTGACGCACTGGATGAGGACATAGAATTTGTTGACTGATGTGCCTCACGTGTCCAATTCAAGTAAAACTATGGGACATCATACAAAGCAAATGGCCATATGCTGAGAAGAAACTCAGTCCTGATCTTTAGCCTTACTACAGGATTAGACACAAATTGTCCTAAGTAGATGGCTATGTTGTCTGTGGAGCTCACCGCTTACTGGTACCACCTGAGATCTTGTGAGAAAAGTTCATACAACTTGCACATGAGAGTCATCAAGGAATTTTATGTACAAAACAAAGACTACGAGAACTATACTGGTGGCCAGCAATGGATGCCAATGTGGTAACTGTGATTCATTCTTGTGTTACTTGTCAGAAACTTGACAAAACAGCTATCACACATATACCAACACTTCACCCAGTACCATTCCCTGATACAGCATGGGAAAAACTTGCCATTGACATTGGGTGTCAGGATCGCGCCGCCCGGAGGCTTACCTTAGCTCCGGGCGGCACGTCCTTCCTGCTCCGCGTCCTATCCACAATGGTGGCGGCCATAGCCGCCACGTGGATAGCGGCGCCGGATAGTGACGTCATCGCGTCGCGCCTGACGTCACCGCGCTCGTTTTGGCGCCAAATTTAAATATTTAAAGGCGTATTGGACGCCATTATGGCGCCCAATTATAGGACCATGCTGCTATTGTTCCTGGGTATTGTATATTGATCCTGATATTGCTTTTGATCCTGTTTCCTGTGTTTTTGATCCTGTTTCCTGTATTTTGACCACTGCTTGGACTTTTGTTTATTTTGTTCCTGTGAATACACTTTTGCCTGGACCTGTCTGACTCCTGCTTGATCCTTGCTGTGCTACGTTATTGAACCCCTAAAGCTTCCTCCTTGGTCCACTTCTTCCCCTGGGCGCCTAACGAAGGCCAACCCGTGACATTGGGTCCTTTTGCAGATGCCCCCATAGATTGCAGCTTTACTATAACCTTGATAAACTATTACAGTAAATGGCCAGAAATTGCATTTGTTTCTCATGTAACATCAGCTACAGTAATAACATTTCTGTCTACAGTCTTCAGCAGAGAAGGAAATCCAAAGGAGTAAATATCAGACAATGGACCACAGTTTGTCTCATATGAGTTTGAATCCTTTCTGAGAAAGAGGAATATTGTGCATAGGAAATCTTCAGTGTATTACCTACAAGCAAAATGAGAAATTGCGCAATTCAACAGAAGTCTGAAAGAAGCACTGCAAATGGCACACCTTACGGGGAAATCATGGAAAGTATTTTCCCCTATTGTAAATTTACTACACCACTTAAAGTGAGATACCAGCGAGGATCATATACATATGAACTATCTGATGGACGCATATGGAATGCAAGTCATCACCTGCTAGATATAACTTTGGAGAAGTTCCATTTGATAAAGGACAAATGTAGGCACTGAAAGTCTAGGGGTTGATTGATGCAGGATATTATAGGTTTAACAATTGAGGCCCTTAGAGGTATGAACAATATAGTGTACACAATACAGGGCTTTTACAGCATTAACAGGGGTCAATTGATCTCAGTTCTGATACCTTCTGAAGCTTACACTAAGGTAAGCAATCAAAACTGCCAGACTTCAGTGGAGTGCCACACAAGGGAGGGTTGGATGCAGCCTGTGGGTCGACAGTTGGACAACAGTGGTCTATGGTATCTTACAGCAACCTTTCTGGAATTTGCAAGAACCCACATATTCCAATTCTGGGTCTGAATGTCATTCTCTGCACTAGCTTGTATAAACCCACTTTAGGGGTTTAGGGGTAATAGACCCTGAAATACCTCTATCACACAAAAACGCAGAACCACGCTTAGTGATTTCTACTCAAAATGCAGTGTGTGTGTTTTGCATAACTCCAGTGCAATTGTGGTCCTAAGGTGGCAATGAGCCAACTTTGAGGCTTCTCCTTTGTCAACAGGCACACTGAGCCTGTGGGCCAAGGCTTTTTTTTTTTGCAAGTTTTGGATTGCTGAATCTGATTGCCTGGGCAAACCAAATCCAAACCTTTAAACCTTTAAACCTTTAAACCTGTAAAGCCCCATATGTAAAACCTGGCAGTACACTAGAGCCCCTGACTAAATGCTAGATTTTTTTTCTGGACCAAACCTCTTACTTTTTCTGTAACAATCCTAGAGAAATGTGCTCATTCTTTAAAGCTTGCATTTGCGATGTTGTTTTTGCAATATCATCCTGCCGGTCATATTGTTCAATCTGCGCTACAAGAGCATTGTCCATTCGTGTCAGTAAAGGTTTGGGAAATATGTAACTGCTGTAGTGCTATTGGGAAATTGGTTTATCTTTCAAATATGTTATGGTAAGTGCATATGGACTGTTTCAAAAGTGTCCTAACACTGACACTAACTAGTCTAGGGTTATTCCTTGAGAATGCTGTGCAGGTTACTACGGTAAAGATTTGGGAGTGTCTATGGAGTAAGATATAATCATTTGTAACAAAGCACAAAGGGTAGGCTACAGAAGCAGATATAATAAAAGCTGCTACACTACAATCCCACTCCCCTCACCCCCTCCTATTTGTTTTCACATAATTCTTTCCACACAAGAGGAAACGAAAGTAACTGCAGCAGCAGCAGCAGCAGAAGAAGCAGCAGCAGACACAGCAAGGGTAACATGGCCAGCTTCCCTCCTATCTACAATCCAGTAAGTGTGCTATCCTTAAACTAAGTCTTTTTTAAAACTAAAAGTATTTTTTAACTTTTCTACAGGGGACCCAGATTAGGTCAGGAATATGTTGTGTGACTAATTAATTTTGAACTAGTTGTGCATTTCATTTCTTTTGTAGAAAGAATCTCACATTATTAAAGGTCAGTATAGAGACCTTCCCGAAACTGCATAGGGCCCCATAGTTTAAGGATCTCAGCATTAGAAGGCTTCTGCCCGAGCTCCTGAAAATGGGATCCCTTGATTGAGTCTTTACACTTTCATATTCCCCACCTTTCTTGCATGCCATGATGCAACACTGTGATAAAGCGATGGAATAAAATTGAGCATGTCTTTACAGCGACAACATAAATAACTAAGACCAAGGGTGTAACTATGGATTGCCAGGCCCAGACGGTGAGGGGAGTCATTACATAGGGCCCTTCTTGTTATGTGAGCCCCCACTATCGTCTCTATAGTTAAGCTGCTCAATAGGACCTTTGCAGCATATACTAAGGAATATATTACACTGTTCCTCACAGCCGTTGCATCCACATCAGAACTGACGCTACCTAAATATCCCATTTACAGCTATTTTGACAACCCTCAAGAGGAGGCGGATGTCAGCTTAGCTAAACTATATGATATACTACATGCAAAAATATTGTTTTAAAAATAGTCAGCAAAAGAAAAGCTTGACTATCTTATTTACATATTTATCAAGAAAATTAAAAACACGACGCCACACAAATATATAGTACATTTGCAACTTATAAGAATAGAACAGGAAAGGTGCAGATTACTGAATACAGAGGCTTTGTTATTTCTTCTTTCCATCCCCCTACTTCCTACATGAATAGAAACGAAAGTAACTGTACATTTGAGATAACAGATACAACATGGCCAGTTTTGCTCCTATCTACAATCCGGTAAGAGTCCAGTGCACATTGCATTGCTGGGTCTCTCTCTATCTGTTATAAAATGTAACAATGCAATATGATTTAATAGGGAATTATCACCCCACAAATATTGTTAGCTGTTCTTATGAACAACATGTTCAATATATAATACTCTGTATCGAACTGGCCCACCAGAATACCAGGAAAACTCCCGGTGGGCCAAGGTGTCAGTGGGCCCTCATGCTGCTAAACTTTTGGCCTATTTCATGGCCATTCCCTAGAACAAAGAAGCTAAATAGATGGAATAATTGATTATAGTATGTAAACAAATTAGGAGAATAAAGGTTGATTGAGGAGATGAAAAATATTAGTAGTGAGAGTGGGCCCCTGGTTTTATGGTGGGCCCTTGGTCTAAGGTTTTTGGGTGGGCCCCTGGTGTCCCAGTCCGACACTGATAATACTGTAGATCATTAATGGATTAACCTAAGTGATGTCGTTAGCAGTAAATAGTGGACAGTGATTGTAATGGTTACTGTACTTTGTTCTTCTGTTCTATCTTGCACTGCAGTGTCCCTGAGTTTTTCATTCATGTGTGCAAGTTGAATTCCACAGCCATTGGGTCTGCTTCCTCTGTTTCTACAGCATTGCCACCTCTCATTTTTAAGCTACAATAAAAGCAGTTTTCACATACATATAAATACTGTAGAAGTGATAGTTCATCTATAAATTTACATATATGTAAAGCCATACGTGCATTTCCTGTGCACACAGAAACAGAAGAAGATAAAAAGAAAACTAAGGGAAGTACATTAGTTTTATAAGGAAGCAGGCAATAACCGTTAAAGGGTTCTAATAACCATATAGGAATTGCTGTAAATGTACTCAGGGTGTGATGCTGAAGTATCTGCATATTTGCATCACCAGCCTTTCAGCCCAACAGCTGTCTTTGAAATCAGTCTGTGTTTTTTGGGGACTTTTGTATGGTTGTGGAGGGGAGACTGTAAAGTATCCTGAATAGTTAAAATGACAATTGTGCTGGATTTCGTCCTTTAACAGAACAGTAACACCAAAAAATGAAAGTGTTTTAAAGTAATGAAAATATCATGTACTGTTTCCCTGCACTGGTAAAACTGATCAGTTTGCTTCAGATACAGATAGTTCATATGAATAAGCTGCGTGTGTAGCAATGGGTGGAAATTGAAAAAAGGCTTTATGGCAGAAGTTAAATAGTGGATAAAAGATAACACCATTATGTTCAACAGAGCGTATCTGCTATCTGCTGTGTAACCTGAGCCTTTTCTCCTTTGAATGGCTGCCCCCATTACTACACAACAGCTTATTTATATAAACAATAGTAGTGTTTCTGAAGCAAACACATCATTTATACCAGTGCAGGGCAACCCTGCATTATGTTTTTATTATTTTGAAACACTTTCTTTTTTAGATGATACTGTTCCTTTAAGACTGCAGAACAGCAACATCTGTGAGAGACATAAATGGGAAAACCTCCACTGTAACAAGGAAGGCGCACCGGAAAGACAGAATCATTTGTAATACTGTACTGGGAGCCTCTAAGTTTGGTCAGCTTGCGCATATATGATAGTTTGCTAAAACTGGGAACATTTTCTGCCAATTCATCAAAATTTCTCCCACTCTGTTGACCTTTAAGTGAACTCTTGAAGTACATTTCTCAAATGAGGCTTACCCTTAACCTCGAATAGCCCAAATTTAGATTTGAATTGAAAAAATTAGAAAATCTGAGAATTCGAATTTCAAAGTACTGTCTCTTTAGAATCCTTCAAATTTGACACTCCGCCACCTTAAAGCTCCCAAATTGCCATTTTAGCCTATGGGGGACCTCCTAGAACCTGTACTGAATTTTTTTTGTCCTAGGAAATCAAAGGATTTTTTTTGAAAATCAAACAATGCATTTGAATGATTTTTATTCAATCAAAAACGGACCTATTCGGTCCATTTTCCAACGAAAATGGGCTTTAAAAAAAATCCGATGGTCGAATTTTGAATTTTTCTAACTTCGAAATTCGACCCTTTGTAAATCTGCGTCCTTGTTTACCTTCTGTTTTTAGATTGTCAGCTCTATGGAGCAGGGCCATATTTATTCATTATACGTTGCATTTTTGTTTGTAATCTGAATGTTTGATATATATATATACACTCTTTTATTATACAGCATTGCAGAACATATTGGTGCTTTATAAATCCTGTTCATAATAATAATAATAGTGTTGAAGTTACTACCATCTTTTGATGTCATTGTAGAGTGTGCCCTTCCAGAGTGCAATAGTTGGAGGAATTTGTGATGGCAAGAAAGTGACTATTCAGGGTTTTGTGCACAGCCACTGCACAAGGTAAGTGGTAAAAGGAAAGAATGTTTTGCATGGGCGGGGGGGGGGGG
>CM044445.1:54684657-54696138 GCA_024363595.1 Xenopus borealis
CTTCTGCCTCACAGATTTCTCTCTATTGAGTGCATTAGAAATCCATGTTGCATTGTGGAACACATTGTCATGTTGATGTGGTCCCCTTGTGGCAGGCCAATGATCAAGTCCTAACTGGTCCTGCAAGTATGTGACCAAGTGCAGTTATTTGTTAACTTGCCACATCTTAACATGTATTGCTAGCTTTATACTTCAAGCGGTAATTGAAATCACCAAATAAGTGGTGGTTAAGCAGCAACAAGAAGATTCCAATGGCACAGGTCTGGGCGAAGTCTTCAACACTTTATTAAGTGGTGTGCAGATGCAACGTTTCGGAGAACAAACTCCTTTGTTGTGCCATTGGAATCTTCTTGTTGCTGTTACTGTGAGGTAGCCGAGCCTCTACCTCTGTGCACCAGGCTTTGTATTCATCAACAGGGCGTGCAAGATCCTACACCATTTTCTACTTGGTGATTAAGCAGGCCATGGTTAGGCCAAAAGTGTGGGCCTTTTTTCCCCATTTGGCCACCTATGCACAGACCCAAATTCTGCTGATCTGATCATTGGTATGGGGCCTGATGCAGACCAACAGGAATTCTTTGAACAAGGACCATATCAATGTGCCCTTATGATAAGAAGGGTGACATATTCGTTTGAAGTCTTTCCATTGGAGGCTTAACTTTCTTGATTTTTGGACAGACCTTCATTGCGCAGCCCTTCAGGAGGCACCCATACATGGTGTAATAAGCCAATTTGATCTAAAATGGCTGAGCTGACAGCTGTTTTTGGTCCATGCATGGTCAGCATAACTTACAGAAAAGAATAGAGACATTTAAGAAGAGATAACTATGCACTTGATTTGAAGGACAGTTCATCAGCGGAAAGAAGAACACTTTTTTGTTTTAATACAATTTCAAGTTTATCAAAAATAGTCTTTGCCCAGTCAACACCTTTCTATTTCCTTACGTAACAAGTTGTCATGAAACCAGGGCAGGGAAAGCTTCTCTAGATATTAGGGACATCTTGTTTCCATGAAAAGTGGCATTTCTATTGTTTTGACTATCTTTATTTTGTCCATCTGAAGAAATTTCTGTAGGGATCATTCTGTAAATATGTATACTTGCACCAGTGCAGTAACCTATGCAATAATAAATGAAAATTAGTTTTTTTTTTTCTGTGTTTTGTCAAAATTGGGCCTTAGTGGCAAAGGACTGCAGGATAGTTACATAGTTAAATTGGGTTGAAAAAAGACAAAGTCCATCAAGTTCAACCCCTCCAAATCAAAACCCAGCATCCACACACACACAACCCTCCACTCTTTCACACAAACCATATATGAATGGAGCCTGTTGGAAAGGAAAACAATTAAAACTTTTTTTTTTTTAAAAGGTTTGCAGTGAACTTCGTTTGTTTCAACAATGACATTGCATTTCACTTTAATCCACGATTTGATGATGGCCAAATTATTGTATGTAACACAATGCAGAGCTCCAAATGGGGCTCAGAGGAGAGAAAAAAGCACATGCCCTTCAGTAAGAATGGCGCCTTTGAGATCGCAATACTTGTACTGGGACATGCTTTCCAGGTGAGACTTTCAGCTGATAGTTGGATGTGTTTATAAGTAATAACTAGATTCCTGTTCATTACAGTTTATGTAGCCTATTAAATCCACATAAATTATGAAGGAACCACTTTTTAGATTGAGCAGACATTTTTGCAAGGGGGGGGGGGCAGTTGATACTTTCTAATTGCATAATGATCAGGTTTTAGTCATATGTTCATAAGAAACAATTTGCACTGAGCAAGATTGTTGTTTGCTTCAAACGTTAGTCATCTTGATGTTCATTCAGATAAAAGTTTGTTTTTCCATTTAGCTCCCCACACCAGTACTCAATAACTGTTTTCCATTTCAATATTGTCTCTGCGTGGGTTCCTTTCTCTAATGTTATTTCCACCAGTGACTTTTACTGTATTTTACTTTCTGTCTTTGTCTTCTGTCTCATCACTTTTTTTCATTCCTGTTTAATTTTAATTAGGTGTCTGTGAATGGGCAGTATATTTTGGAATACCGTCATCGTGTTTCTTACCAAGGCATCCAGGCAGTCCATGTCAATGGAGATGTTACTCTTAGCCAAGTTACCTTCTCTGGACCCTCTGTAAGTGAATAAGAATAATAGGTCCTGGAAATAGAACCTGGTAGCAGTGATTGAGCATTCATTGGAAGATGTATACCATGGCTTTTAAAGCTCAGCACTCTTGGACCAGTCTCCAGGAGGCTATCCCAAAATAAAAGCTGTTACTATTATTTTAATAGATAAAGTTATGATGAAAGCAATGGTTTTGGGATATCTGGGAGTAACATAACAAGTCACTCTGTTATATGTATTTTTATGTATAGATTGTAAGACACATACATTTTAAAGTAATGCTGTTTCTGTTATAATTTCAGACTCTTATGTCACCATTACCACCCCCCTATTCTGCCACCCCAAATTATGTGAGTATGCCCATGACCCTTATATTTTGCCTTACATCTTTTCTTTGAATGTAGTTAGAATATAGAGGAATAAAAAATCAATTACATTCTGTAAACAGTAATATGATGATTCCTGTTAAAGGGGCAGTATACCCAGTGGAGGCAGCTGCCCCAATGCTGCCGTCTCCCTCTCAAAGTTACAGGAGGCATATTTTTGCCACACCTGGTAACTAGCTGCTCGCTAACTCCTGAGGAAAGTTTCCCACCTTGCCTCAAGGCAGGAGCAGCCATGAGTATACCCCCTTTTTAAATAAATATGGCTTCTGCAGAAATCATTACATCCATTGTTTTAATTGCAGACAATGTCTGTTATTTTTTGAGCTAAATATTCAAACAGGGAAACTGAAGCCCTATTCATTGAAGTCAAGTTGACCAAAGAAGTATGTTACCCCTTTCAGTAAAAGAAGAATATTTCCATTCCTGAGAACAAATGTATAATACAAATCTCCTGACAACAGCAAACAAGCATTTTTTTGTGGCTTCCACAGGCCATAGATTTGCTGAAGACCTTGAATGATCATGTAACAGTAATAGAACTGTAATGTAGATAAAGTGCTTTTCCCAAAATAACTATGTGCATATGCAGGGCAACACATGACCAAACTTTCATCTGTAAGTGCCCTTAGAGGATTTCATTCTTGGGCTAACTTTAATATTTTGGATGCCACCCCAAACCATATTTGTACTGGATGTGAACTGTGCTTTATTCTAATGTATTAATCCTATAGAAACTCAGAAAACTACTATGGCTTTGACACATCTCTTCACTGTATACCCCCTGACATTATAGCTCCACCTCTTTTATGCCTTCACTGGGGTCAATGTTAACCCCGTTAGTGCTCATGCAAATGAACCTAGCAGCTTATTCTGTATCAGTTTTACTTGAATTTACTATATTTTCAGAAGTTACAGTTATAGGTTGGTGGGGTGTCAGCCTTAACCATGACCATTATATCTTATGCCCTGAATAAAAATTCTCTCATTTTATTTTAGGCACAAAAGCAATTTATGACTCCAGCATTCGCTGCCCCATTGGTAAGATCTCAAACTCAGATTTATTTCAGATTGATAAAGCTTATTATTTTGGGAAACTTTAAACACAAGGGTAAAGGAGAAAAAAGTGTTTGGATATAAAGTGCATACAGTAAAAAGGACATTCATTCAAAGGATGGATAATTTTGCCACTTTATACATCCCTGGTAACATACAGTGCAGACAGTGAAGTGTTGGTCTCCAACCCTTAAATGAGCTAGAGAGAGTGCAGAGACATGCAACTAATCTATTTAGGGGGATAGAAGACGTGTATTATGAAAGTAGACTGTTAAGGTTGGAGTTGTTTTTTCTGGAACTAAACACTTGAGGGCAAAAGCACAGTTATGACTATTATAGCAAATAGCAGGGAATCTTGTTTCCCATAAAGATCACCGCACCAGAGGCCACCCATTTAGACTAGAGGAAAATAAATTTAATTTAAAGGGACACATAGTGGGTTGTTCTTCACAGTGAGGGCAGCGATTGAGATTAATGGCTCCATAGACTTCACTATATGACATTTAATTTAATCCAGCCCTCAAAAAAGGCTGTATAAGAAATAATCAGCCTGCTAAGTGTAATAAGTTTGATGGCATTGCTTTATGTCATTATACCTGCATTGAGATTTCCAGCTTGGCAAGCAGGTGGCAAAACACCTCCAATTCACCCTCCACAGACATACTGTACATGTAATTGCACTGACGCTGCAGGTGATTATTGTTAAAATAAAATGTAAAAATATTGTTGTAGTGGAGTCTTCACCTCCTGTGCAGGTAAAGGGGCAGGAGAGAGGATGTCTATGTGCCTCCCACTGCCCCTCTTGAATAGAGTGTTGCCTAACACAGCCAGTGCTCTATTCAAGGGGTTAATCACATTTTCTGTGTTTCAAAATGCTCAGAGAAGAGATTATTTTCTAACCATTATATAGTAATTAAATTTAGTTTCCACTTTTCTTTTTAGGGTTCATGTTCACCAGCAGCTCCATTGTTTGGGGCTCCTATGGTAAGTCAGAATCATCTCATATCAGAGGAATATTAGAGATTAAGTTACACAAAAAGGAAAGTGTTGGATATGGGAATAATCCAACCCATTATCCATTTATTAACCTCTGTTTACAAACAATATCTAAGTGGGACCACTATACCCAAAGCCATTGTACCATAAAGACCACATTATAACTAACCGTCTGTTTTCAATCTACACATTTTTTAGCTGCACTTTCAGTAATAAGGCAAATAGCAAACAATAAGTTACTTTGAAAATGTGTTTCAGCTGGCAGATACATGCTCCATACACATCTGTGCCACATTTAAGGTCTTAAAACCACCTTACACAACATATGATTGCCAGTTTCCTTCATTCCTGTACTGGCTTTTGTGTCATAGAAATAAAAAAACTATATCTTTATTTTGTATATATGGGCTAAGTACCATGTTAACGTGCATACCATAGATCTGTAGTTTTTGGAAAGTTTATAAATATATATAATCAAAAGGCAGCACATTTTAATCATTTAGGCTATTCATTACTAAATCATATGAAACAAAGATTTGTAAGATTTTCAGAATGTGTATTGAGACTGGACAATCGCAACCCATATCTATGTTTCACTGACATTGTTTGGTTCTTCTTATGAGAAGGTGAGCAGGGACCTCATCCTGGGTTGGCAGTCGATGTGATTTACTTAAGACTTTACTAAAGCATTTGATACAGTGCCACACAGAAGGTTACTGGTTAAATTAAGGAATGTTGGCCTGAAACATAGCATTTGTAACTGGATAGAGAATTAGCTAAAATATAAACTACAAAGACTGTTGGTAAATGGAACATTTTCTAATTGGACCAGTGTTGTTAGTGGATTACCCCAGGGCTCTGTACTGGGTCCTTTGCTTTTCAACTTGTTTATTAATGATCTGGAGGTGGGCATTGAAAGTATTGTTTCTATTTTTGCTGATGATGCAAAATTGTGCAGAACTGGAGGTTCTATGCAGAATGCTGCCACTTTGCAGAGTAATTTGACTAAAACTGCTCAGCAAACTGGAAAATGAGGTTCAATATTGATAAATGCAAGGTAATGCACTTTGCCAGAAATAATATCAATGCAAGTTATACACGAAGGTACAGATTTACTATTGGTCGAATTTCGAATTGAAAAAAATTCGAAATTCGGCCATGGGAATAGGGAATTAAAATTCTTTGAATTTGAAGGATTTTTCCGCAATTCGATTGGTCGAACGATCGAATCCATTCGAACGGTTTAACCATTTGATCGAATTTTTATAATTCATGTCTAATCCTTTCACTATCTAGAACCAAGCCCACTGCATTCATTTTAAAGTCTCTATGTAAATATCTTCTGTGATACTGAATTATAATAAATACAAGCATGTATTTTTCCTCTTTCACAGACTCAGAAGGGACCTGTCACTATACATAACCCGGTATGTATTTATACATGTGGAAGTTTGTGTCTGAGTAAAGGAAACAACATAAAAATTTAATTATTCCTTCTTACTTTGTAATGGAACAATTGACCTTTAAGGGCTAGGCCAGACGGGGAGATTCGGGGGCATTTTGTCGCCTGGCGACTTCTCGCCACGACTTGTAGCCCCCGAACCTCCCCGAATAGCGAAGTACCCAAGCACACCGGTGTTGCTTGAAATTGCTCCAAATTGCCTCGCCAGGTGGAGTGGAGTGAAACATTACCGATTACCAATTTCTAACTGTTGAAATCTATTTGTCGATTGGTTGCTCTGTGCAACATCACCGGCAATGCTTCACTCCACCAATTAAGGCTTCATCCACACAAGCAGATTCGGGGAGATTAGTCGTCCCAGCGACAAATCGCCTCTTCTTCAGGGTGACAATCTCCGCAAACCGCCTTCTCCCTGCCCTCCACTGGCTCTAAGGAAAATCACCTGTGGCAATTCACACGCAGCGTTTCATTTTCTGAAGTGGCCTGAAGTTGCCTCACAAGGAAACTTTGGGCTACTTTAGAAAATGAAGCACCTCGTGTGAATTGCCGCAGGTGATTTTTGTTATAGCCAGCCGAGGGCAGTTCGGGGAGATTGCCACCCCGAAGAAGAGGCCATTTGTCACTGGATGACTAATCTCCCCGAATCTGCTCATGTGGATGAAGCCTAAACAGCCCCTTAGTGTCTGTTAAATTAACGGCCTGAGCATCGTGTGATTTGTACACTTTACTTTAATCTGAATGGTTAGTTGCAGGTTGGAAGACATTCATTCATCATATTGTTTGTTTGTCTAAACTGGGTAAATAGATAGGCTGTGCAAAACAAAAAATGTTTCTAATATATATAATATATCAAGAGGGAGCATACATTGTTTTTCAATCTTACAAGTGTCTGTTGGTAGATTGCCTAGCTTATCTTATATAGGAAGTCTCCTTGATAAGGCTTTTCACACAACAGATGCTTAGTATTGATTTATCATGTATGTGGAACACAGAATCTTAGGGCAAGATCACTTGTTGCATTTTTACCTCGCATTTTTAAAAACGTGCAGCAGAGTATAAATATGCACAAAATGAAGCCCTATTGAAAATAATGGAATACACACTATAGCAATTTCCATGCGGTGTTTGCGAGCCAACATCTTCTAAGAAACGCCAGTATTTGCGTTTTTCAGCAGAAGCCCCAATACACCAGGAAACCATATTATTGAACTCTGTAGGGCAAATGCACTAAGCGGAAATTCGCTAACGACAGCTTCGCTGGGGTTCGCTGCACTTCGCCAGGCAAATTTTCACCAGCACTATGAAAATCCACTAAGGTGCGAATTTGCGCTCAGGGCGGCGAACGGTAGCAAAGTAGCTCTACCGTTACTTCGCCAGGCAAAGCACATTTACGCTAGAGATGCCTAATTTGCATACGGCGTGAAGTTGAAAGTATGATGGCGGTGTATGTTACAGCCACTAGATTACACTACACAATCCCAGGAAACCTTTAATAAATAAAATAAAGTTGTCCTATTGCCCTAAACATGTTCCCCACTGTATAGTTGAGTTGCCATATGTTAGGAAATGTAGGGGGGGAAGGAGGGTAATCCCAAAAATTTTTTCGCTATTTTTCAACTATCACCCTACTTTGTTATACCTACAAAAGGTAAAAGACGTCAGTGTTTTTTGAGACTTAGGAGTTTGAAAATCTATTGTCTGACCTGGCGAAGTAACGTCTAGGTAACGAGGTAACGTTCAGAAAAATGTTCATCTTAGTGAATTAGCGTAGTACTTCACTAGCAAATTTTCACCAGGGACACTGTTTTGGACACTGACACTGTTAATGAATCGGCAAAGTTGCGAATTGACATCACGCTGGCGAATTAGCGCTAGCGTTAGATGCTTGGCGCTTTAGTGAATTTGCACCTATGAGATCTGCAGGTTTGGAAATACACTTTGCTTAAATAAATTGCATATTTTCAATTTGTTAGCCAAACTCTTGCGAGAAGGATTGCATTGTGGCTGGTGACGTAATTGCTCTGCGCATTGAAGATCAGTACGGCTTCCTTTTGCATGTAAATTGCTTTTTCCACTTGAATTTTTTCACAAAATTTAAAATTTTAGGGAAAGAGAAAAAACAGAAATGCATGTTGGGAAAAGAAAACTACAAGCTGAAAAATGCATATTGTAATGCATGTGTTTTCATTGGCGTATTTATTCTCAACAGTGCATTTTCAAAAACACAACGTGATAATGCCACTTGTGACCTCGCCCTTACTGGAATGGTTCAGTGACAGAATAAAATGTGTCCCAAAAGGCTTCATATGTGGTTTTGCAAGTCACTTCTTTTTGTAGGCAACTTGTTTACAACTCAGCCAACATTTCAATCAAAATCAGTCAATAAAATTTTGCAGATAACATGAGATGCACAAAATTACTTGTAAATAACCTATAGTTTGAGGTTAGCCCAACAACAATGTTCTGTGTGGACAGTGGTTTCGTTGTAGCATGCTGACTGCTGAACTGCAGGGGAGAGATGTGGGAACTATAATGATTAGTGATGTCTATAAGGAGTTTCCAGGTGGATTACATGCTGGTGGCAGCTAATCCCGAGCACTAAGAAGTAATCATTTGGGAAAGCTTTCATTCTTTTGTTTTTACTACACTGAGTTGTTCTAAACGCTGTTATGTTGGAATGTTAGTTATTAGTTCTAAAACATTTTTCAAATAAAAATACATATACGTTTTAAATCTAGATGATGCCCTTTCAAGCTGCTCTACAAGGGACATTCACAAAGAACCGCAAAATCATCATGGTGGGAACTGTGAATTATGGAGCAGACAGGTCTGTAAATAACTATCTATGTTGGCTATTACTAAAAAACCATTAGATTCCAGTTTCCCTGTATTGTAATATAATATTAATAGTAAAATGGGGAAAGATATAATACTGTATTAATAGTAAAATGGGAAAAAATCATTTGTAAATAAATGACATATACAAGAGCAAAACATTTGTTCTAGGCTCTTTAAGGCTGCCTACATTTCTCATCTATATGAAGCCTCTTTGTGCTCCATTGTAGAAGCAAATTCAAGTTAGGGCAAAATGTAAAAAAAAAAAAAAAACATTTTAATAACAGAATGCTAATTCACTAACCAAATATTAGCATACCTCCCAACTGTCCCTTTTTCGGAGGGACAGTCCCTCTTTTGACAGCTCAACCCGCAGTCCCTCATTTGTACTGGAAAGTCCCTCTTTTCTCTGCTATACTTAGTTTTTATGCAATTAAAACTTACTTCCAAACCTGAAATTCAAAAATAAGCACCTGCTTTGAGGACACAGAGAGCAACATCCAAGTGCTTGGAGAGCAACATGTTGCTCACGAGGTACTGGTTGGGGATCACTGTATTAGTCTAATCCCAAGTGGCACCCTAGAAGTCAATTATGATCTTGCCATCTGTAAACCTTATTGGGCTGATTAGCTAGAGCATTCTCTATATAGCAAACCCCTCCAAGTATATGCCAAACAGCACATCTTCCATCAGAGGCTTTTGTTTACTCTCCAATCTCCTGCCCCATCAGCTAGATTGTGCAAAGCCTTAGGGCCCTTACACATGGGTGTTTGTACCTGCGCTCCATTTGGTGAGGTTGTACTCACACAGACGCGTGTAAGTGCCGACCGCAGGTTGGGATGAAGAATTGAGTGCTCTAGGCCTGCACTCCCCTGCAGCTGAACAGAACAAAACGGAGTGCAGGTACAAATGCCCATGTGTAAGGGTCCTTATATAAATACTGTGCTTGAATTCTTTCCCATACTAGTGGTTGGGGAGACAACTTGCTAGCAACCTAAATAATGCGGAATTGTGATAACTTGAGTGTGGTTTTATTTAGTCCATTTTGAAACCACTTAAAAAATATAATAAGGAATCTTGAGACCATTTTGTCTTGAATAATACAAAACTATTTTTAAGTAACTTTACCATAAAAAAGGTCAATGGTTTTAAAATGATTTGTAGATGTAATTACAAGAAAAAGCATTATTTGTATATCCCTTTCTATTTTCTGGTTCTGACAATATAGCTGAAAACAGTTCTCTGTTAATAAGCTGTTGTTTTTGTTACATTGTTCCATGAGTCATAACCAGCAGTGTTAGGGCTATAAACAGCTGATGATATGTTCAATAGCTATTACATGTACTTATAATGTTAAAACCACTTAAATGTGTAACTGTTTTGTATTCAGAAAGGTGGAGATCCCGCTTTAATATTCATTGAATGGCTTGGTGACCTTGGGTAAAGGGATGTTATAGCTGTTAGAGATGAAGCCAGGCCTAGTCTCCTTCCACACACCCTTTACATTCAGAAAGAAGCAACCTGTGCAAACCACATAAATGTACAAAGAAATGCAAATCTTAAAATACTGCTACACTGCCAATGTTAACAGATTCCATGGAAAAAATGTATTGTATTTCAGAGATCTTTGTTAAACCCATTTAATTTTTTGATGTTAATAAGAAAGCAAAGTATTGATTATTGATTACCATCATCTATACATTTCAGGTTCCATGTTAACCTCTTGAACAGTAGCACAAGGAATATCTATCTCCATATTGCCCCACGCTTCAAAGAAGGAGCGCTAGTGCGAAACACTCAGGACAGGGGGACTTGGGGGCCCGAGGAGAGACATATGTCCTACATGCCTTTTGCCCCACAACAACAGTTTCAGGTAAGTTAACAGAATGTGGTCTATCAGCTGTGAGTATGCATTCTCATTGGGGTGTACATACCATTTGCACTACTTGTTCTGCTGCACAGGGCGGAAGGAAAGCCACTAGTGATGGGAGAATCTAACCTGTTTTGTCAGCAAAAAAACTTGACATGCATTGAAGTCAATGGGCATCAAACTTTTTCACTCATTGAAGACTATGTGTGTTTATTTTGTGGCGAAAGCTACCAAAACATTTCACTCATCACTGAAAGCCAACTTTCTCTCTCTGCCATTCTCTAATCATTTCCAGTGCTTAGTTCCTATGCCACTTCTTCGTATGTGCCAATTTTACATATGTTGTCCCACCTAGATGGAGATCAGGAATGAAGGAGCCTGCTTTGGGGTCTACGTTAACAGTACAAAGGTTTTCACTTACGTTCATCGTTTACCTGCTAACCAGATTGACATGATGGAGGTGAATGGAGATGTTACCTTATCCTATGTACAGTTCTGATATGCCCAGGATAAAATGCCACAAAGAAAAAAAAATCTAAATCTTTTCTACATTTTATGTAAAAGAAATGAAATCCTTAACCAAAATTATGTTATATGCATTATATATTTTTACATAGGAATCATTGCTATGTCTAATTAATTTAGTTAGAAATTCTGTAATTTCTATTATTAGATAAAATGTAGTCTATTGGAAATTACCTTACTGTAATTCTGAGCTTTCTGGAGAACCGTTTCCAATTAAAGGAGAATTCA
>CM044445.1:54710400-54722994 GCA_024363595.1 Xenopus borealis
TGAAATTGAAAGTTGGAAAAAATACTGGCCTTCCAATATTTATATTTTTGCCCTTTTTATAATATTGGCAACATGCATCACTTTTACTGGCTGGTGGGTAAAATAGTAGCCAGGTGAAACCCCTATGTGCATGTCTGTGTTGTTGTTTGCCACAAGGCTGGGATGTTTATGCTTGGGGACAGAGACTTTAAAATGGGACCAAATACATAGAAAGATGTGCTTAATGTATACGCTGATTTTCATAGTAACATGTGTTAGATTTGGGATATGTTGGCCTTAATACCTATGCGAGACTCAAGTAATGCACACAAGATAGCAGCCAATGCAGGGGAGACATTCATCAACTGTAGTTTCCTTAGGAGAAATTAACCAATGGCCTTTGAATTTATGTGACTGCTTACAAGTGCACAAGTGTACCAATGAATTACAAGGGGAGGGCAGTATCAATGTCCAATTGGAAACAAGTAAGGGCAAGGCCTGGGAGTGATGATGTAAGCATATAGGAAGTGCATATTTAAAACAGACCACTCCCATTCTCCAGAAAACTGATCAAAGAGACAGGAGAAGGACAGATTTAAATGGTATATAAACTAGCTTTTACAATGACCGTTTTACTTTTTTTTGATGGAAAATGGATTGTTTAACACAATGAGAACATGGTTAGTGGTTTCATAAGATTTGGACATTGAAGATGAACAACCCCTTTAAAGGCAGCTATTAATTTATACAATAGTTCCAAGGATATTGCTGAGAAATGTATTGTAGCACATTATAAGTTCAGAATCTGCACCTGAATTACCGAGTGGCCAGACCGAAACACCAGGGACAGGAACATTAAAGGAACAGCAACACCAATTTTTTTTTTAAAGTAATGCAAATATCTTGTAGTGTTGCCCTGCACTGTTAAAACTGATCTGTTTGCTTCAGAGTTCGTTTTAGGCAGAATCTTTTGTGGAGGAATAGTAATAGCCAGTGAATACTAATACAAATACCAGACACGTGAGCACCTGAAATTACTATTCAAATAGATAGAGAATATTTCAGAGAATTCTGGCACCAGCCCAGGGACAGAAGTTGGTGGGGCAACAATACACACCTGGGATTTGTACATGTGCCCTATATAGCATTTCAAAGAAGACGAGTTATACATTCGAGAAACGGGAACACAATATCCTCCTTGCGTTTGGCTGTCCAAGGGAACATTTTGCTTCAATTATCAGGAAGTGGAAACTATAGCAAACCAACATATGCCTAGAAAAAAGTTGCACCACAAAACTTTCTGCCAGGTAGAGCAGGTTCACGTTCAAACAGCTACAGACTATGGGATGGTGACACAAAAGGAGATTTTGTGTGCTCACTGTTAAATATCTTTATCTTCAGTCGCTTGGGGGATACAGGGACAGTGGGTATAGCTGGTACATCCAGGAGGCAGGACACAAATAAAAAACTGGCTCCTCCTCCACTGGCTATACCCCCAGCAGACGGGCTTCACTCAGTTTGTAACAAAGTCAACAAGAATCAAATAATTCTTTATAACTTAATAACATGTAGTAGTAAAATACAAAAAAGTAACAAGCGAAGAGAAAGATTTTACAGTGAGTACACAAAATCTCCTTTACTCCTAGTCTGCTTGGGGGACACAGGGACAGTGGGGACGTACCAAAGTTGTCCCCTAAAATTCCAGGTGGGAGAGTGAGGCCTATGTGGAAATGACCACTGCGGCTTGAAGCACCTTTCTGCCAAAGTGAGTGTCAGAAGCTGCAAAGGTGTTGAAATTATAAAATTTGCAAACGGAGTGGACCGAAGTCCATGTAGCTGCTTTGCACAGCTGTTCTGCCAAGGCCTGATTTCTGAAGACCCAAGACTTACTCATCCCTCTGGTAGAGTGGGCAGTAATCCTAGCTGTAGTCAATTGGCCTTGTGCCGTGTAGGCTAGCTGAATGGTTTGCTATATCTAACGGGAATTGGCAGATTTAGTGGCAGGTGGACCTTTATGAGGTCCCAAAGGCAGGATGAATAGAGCATCAGTCCTGCGGATGTCCTCAACTCTATGAAGATAGAATTTTAGAGCTCTAACAGGATCCAGAAATTGTAGAGCCACCTCCTTGGGATTGGATGGTGAAGAACAGAAGGTTGGAACCGTTGTCTGGTTCAAGTGAAATTCTGAGACCACCTTAGGCAGGAATGAAGGGATGGTTCGGTTCGGATAACTGCTCTGTCGTGATGGAAAAACTAAGAAGGCGGCTTACAGGATAATGTGTTGAGTTCAGAAAACATTCTAAAATAAGATTCTCGATTGCGCTCCCTGGCCTTCCTTGTAGTGTAACGCTAGGTGCCCAGTCCTTCGGAAATACGAAAACATGTCTTGCTGAGGCAATTGCCAAAAGAAAAAACGGTCTTCCAGGTGAGCCATTGAAGAGAAACTGTTTGCAATACCAAGGCAAGGTCCCGGAGAGAAGCTGGTGGTCAGATGGGGGAACCACATCAGGCAATAGTGCCAACCCCCTGCATAAAGGTTTTAACAGGCAATAGTGCCAGGTGCTCAAAAAAAAAAATAAACGGACTCAGACTTTAGAGAACCAAGAAACAGACCCTTGGATAACCCTTCCTGGAGGAACTCTAGAATATTAAGGACAGAGAAGACCTTGAATACAGCTTTGTTTCTGTTGCACTATTTACGGTAAATTGACGATACTTGATGGTATGTCTTGGCTGAAACTGGCTTTCTGGCAGTGCACATAGTGCGTGTTACGGCCTTGGAAAACCCCTTTTGAGTCAGGATTTGCGTCTCGAGAGCCATGCCATCAAATTCAGATATGATGGATTTGGATGATCGAGACCTTGGTGCTATGAGAAAGAGAGAGGCGTCGGCTCTGTCTGTAGCCGTCTGATTATCCTTGGAAAAAGTGGCAGAGGTGGAAAGGCGTACACTTAGATGAAAACGGCCAGGCCGCCGTGAAAGCATCAACATCGATGGCTAGGGGATCTCTGTACCGAGCTAGAAAAGCTTCGATTCGTCCACAGATGGCTGTACTGACCATTCTTCTGTAGCCTCATTAGGAAAACGTTAGAGCTTCTGAAACCAGCTGTTAGTTTGAAAATGCCTTTCAGGTGTGTCCTACTCCTGTAGTGGGAAGGGAAAAACTGGAGACATCTTACTGTGACGTTTGAAGAGAGCCTTAGAGGAATCGGTAGAGGATTCCGGTTCTTGCTGGTGAAGAGTCTCTAGGACCGAGGAAAGAAGAGAGTCCACTGAATCTGAGTAATGTTTTAAGGTGTTATCCCCATCTTGTTCAGAGTTGGAGGAAGCTCTCCTTCAGATTGGTCACCTTCATCCATTAAATATGAGGGCCGAAAGGAAGAATTTCCTGAAGGTGGATCACTATCTTCATCTGAAAATGAAGGGGCCTGTGCTTCTTGGGCCTCACTTTGTGATTATCAAGGTGTGACAATAGTTTGTCTAATGATAATGCCAATTTTGTAATCTCTGTGGCTAGTTGGGATGCCCATTCTGGAGGAGAATGACGGCCCCTGGGTGGAGAGGGGTCCCCGTTCAGAGATGAGTTCAGAGATGAGGGTTCACCCTGAACCTGGTCTGCCAGAGGGATGAGAGGGCCTGTTCAGAATCACGTTCTATAGGCATACATTTGTGCATACTGGGTCCTTGTGCCCAGAAGGCAAGCGTTTGTGGCATGTGGCACAAGCCATACCATTTAACAGAAGAAGTTGGCACTGCCCTGGAAAAAAGGTTGTCATTTTGATCCTCAGACATGAGAGAATAAATCTAGTGGGCTTGTAATTAGGGTAGGGTGGAGGGTCCCTAGTAACCCCTATGCCCAGCTGAACACTAACCTGTGTATGGTAGAGCAGGGAAGGAGGATCAGCAGTTCTGTGTGTGCCCTGCTGGAGCTGAAAAAACCAGGCGGCATACCCCACTGTATGTCTGGAGCTGTAGGCAGGATGCTCTGTACAGACAGAGACAGTCTGCCTATTGCAGGAGGTATGGAGCAGTTAAAAAAAAAAAAACCCCCAGAGCTCATCTCCCAGAAGTCTGGACAAAATGGCTGCCACACAGGGGGTTACAAGTAAATGCTGTGGAAAGCAGGGGAAATGGTGGCGTGTGACCTGCGCATCTGTAATAGAAAAGGTGCCAGGACAAACTTTGTGCAGGACTGCGCACCGCCCCCCTACAGACCCGGAAAAAAACGGGTCAGAGAATAAATGATCTGTGCTGAAGGTGGCATGAATGTTTTCAGAATGAGGGAGAATGAAACAGTAAGAGCACAATGGCACCCCCTCCTGTGACCTGCCCGTGAACTCCCTGTGCTGTGAGGGAGAGAGCTGCACAATAAAGATCTCGAAACTAAGGGCCCTTAATATGAAAAGGGGAATCTTTGGGTAAAACTCTGGGGTAAGTCAAAGCCCTCAGGTCTCAGTCCTCCGGCCAACTTTCCTTTCTTCCTGTAGATGGAAAAAAGGGTATCAGGCTGGATGGTCTGTGCTCCAGGCACTCCAAGACCCCAGGATCTGGTCCCTCGTAGGGGGTATTCAGAAATGGACCTCTACTCGGTGTAGAAGTCCTGAACATCCCCAGGTGTCAGTCTAGCTGAACACTTTGAATAAAATAATAAAAGAAACTCTTGCAGAGAAAAAATAAGTCCTATCCTCCTGAGGACACAACTCAAACTTAGTGAAGCTCTGCCTGCTTGGGGTATAGCCAGTGGAGGAGCCGCCAGTTTTTTATTGGTTGTATCCTGCCTCCTGGATTTACCTGCTATACCCCACAGTCCCCGTGTCCCCCAAGTAGACTAGGAGAAAAAAAAGCCATTAGATAAAATGTACCGTGTAAATGAATGTCTGGAATTTGGTAATTGTTAAAGTGCCCCAACTGAGTGTGTGAAATAATTTTATAGTTAGCTAAAATCTGCAAAAATGGGCAAATATTCACTCGCAACCAGTGAGCAAAATATGTACATATTTACCACAAAATGTATAATTGTTAATGCAAAATGTTGCTGAACAAATCCTTTTCATATAGAATAATTTAATATTTTCAGTACTATTACTCTTAATAGCAGAACATCAGCCCAATTCTTTGTTCTTACCTCCTTGATGAACTGTATTCCCGGCCTACAAAAGGGGAGAATGAAAATTCATGAATACAATGAAATGTCCTTCAACAGGAAGGATAATGCAGTGTATAGTTCATATAAAGTTACATTTAGAAAGTTATTTGCCTAAATCATATAAAAGGTCACACAGAAACCCCAACAAGAATTCAGCTGAAACAGTTTTAAAACTCACTGTGTCGGGGTGAAGGAGACCTGCTGCGTGTATAATGTCTTTCCCATTCATCGCGTTCTCTCTCACGACGCTCTCGCTCCCTTATAAAAACATAAAAATTAGTATGTGTCATAAATTTCCAATTTTTTGGAATGTTCTTCTCATGTACGAGAATGAAAGCTACTAGTACAGGTAAGGGACATATTATCGAGATGCTTGGTACCTGGGGTTTTACAGATTATGGATCTTTCTGTAATTTAGTTCTTCATACCTTAAGTCTACTAGAAAATCATTTAAACATTAAATATCCAAAATAGGCTGGTTTTGCATCCAATAAGGATTAATTATATCTTAGTTGGGATCAAGTACAATGTATAGTTTTATTCTTATTATTATTACATAGAAGTAATTGTTAAAAATTTTGATTGTTTGGATAAAATGGAGTCTATTGGAGACGATACACAAAAGTACAACAAAGTTTTGGGGGCGTTCCCCTTCGTCAGGTACACGGGAATATTCCCTTAAGCAGCTACATGTGCTGGAGTTACTTTAGTGTATCGACAAGTGGAGGGGCTGATCCTCCTATACCCAAGGCATCATACGTGAATTATTGAGAGGCCAGGTGTGCGGTGCATTTTCTTCCTAAATTCTATTGGAGGCGGCCTTTCCGTAATTCGGAGTTTTATGGATAATGGGTTTCCAGATATCTGGTCCCATACCTGTTAAAGAAACTAAAAAATTTATAGACCCCACAAAGACTTCAGAAGTGAAATATACACTGGAGACAAATCACCACTTACTTCATTCGAATCTTTCTTGCCATTGCTCTTAGTTCATCTTCACGTTCCTAAACCACAAGGTATGATTGATAAAATATGTATTAAACACCAAACCTTCAGTTCCAAGTAAGAAAATACATTTAGGTAGATAGGTGTGTGCACTTGTCTGTCCTATAGAACACAATAACCCTGCTCCACAAAGACAATGTCCAGTGATTATAAAATGTTCACCTGTCGGTTATGCTCCTGCTGAATAATCTTCTCTTGAGCTGCCTTCTTATCTGCCTTGTCTGCAAGAAAAGAAGAAATATTGCACCATGCATTAAAATTACTGAGAATAAAAGTTTTGGATTATAATGGTCAGTGTCTACACAGCCTCATTTACAGAAAATTTATCTTACCTAAAATTCAAACAGGTAGAGAAAAGCTGAACATATCAAGGAGATGTCAATTTGTGATAAGATCCTAAAAGAATGAGTTGCTTATCAGTAGGATCTCTATCATGTTTGTTTTTACATGAAGGGACAAGATTGCCATAAAAATGAAAGGTGAGGTCTGTATTACAGACCCTATGCAGTCAATAGAACTATAGGGTGGTGGGAAGCCCTGTCTCTGGAAGTCAAGTATCTACCTGTCAAAATGCATGAATAGAGACTGATGCTTGGGGATGGTGAAAAGAAACTTTATTATTTCAGTGTTATTTCAGTAATGGTACATTGTTTTTAATTCACAATATTTAGTATCGTTCCTATTTCAGTAGGATCAAACTTTATAAATAGTAATGTAGCTGATGCTATGGCTGCAGCATCTCTAAAGTTACCATGAGTTTAGACAGCATTTCAGGATTGAATATATATGTATAGTTGATTCCTATTCGAGAATTTCAAATAACTTTTTTCAGCTGCACTTATTTGGTTATACACGTCAAGTCAATTAAACATGTCAGTTTCTACTGCTGCAAGACTAAATCACAAACTGAATAGAGAATGAATTGATTCCATTTAGCCCTACACAATAGCTTACAATGGCTGTGAACTTTTCTCTTCAATTGGCCTGAGCAAATCTGCAGTATACTGAAACTCAAAATGTAAAAAGAATAATTCTCTACGTTGAAGAGACTCTTTAGCATGGCCAAGGTGAATGAGAAGAACATCTTATGGGTCATGGAAAAGACCAATCCAAGCCGTAAGACAACAATACTCTAGACTGCCAATGATAAACCATAAATGGTAAAATTTTGCATGGGAACAGTAAAACAGTAAGCTGATGAAGCACCCATTGTGCTTTGCAAGACTGTGTTGGAAGTAAATGTGATCAAATGCCACCCCATAAACAAACAAAATCTTTAGAATTTTAATATCCTTACACTGTTTGTTCAGGGCTTTCTGCATACGGAGTTTCAGCTTCTCTTGTGGAGTGAGCTTGGCCTGAAATGAGATAGAAAATTTAAACAATGAGAATCGGACAAGCACAATGCTTCTTATGGGATAGGTGAGGCATCCAGCAGAAAGTATCAACTTGACAGAGGAAGAAACTTTATTAACTAAATCTTTAAAAAATCCACAGAACAACCTATAATAGAGCTTAGAATTAGCCATTCACTTAGAATATTCAACACTGCATAAATGAATGTGTGTGCAGCACTGTTTAAAGTGTATACCACAAATAACAGTGACCTGGATACAACACCTGCCAGACATAATAGTTAGTGAGAGCTGGCTAAGGAAAACATTTGTCTGGGAATCTTTCCTGCTTGATTATCAGGGTCACCCAATATCAGGTTGCAGGTGTTCAGCATATTTTCTGTAACCATTTCTATTTGCTAGTGTTTTTTCATCCTGTTGCTCCCTGAAAAAAGCCACTCTATGCTATAGGTGCACTATGGTTCATATCTACTGAACAGAACCATTATAACCACTTCCAAAAAAGTGAATACAATTCTACACCTATATATTTGATGTATACTGATAAAATGCATTAACCTATATAAAGGAGACCAGAGTTTTTCACATATTGGCATTTACTTTGTCAAAGGAAACCTTAAAACAGAACAATTTTGTGCCATCTACCATACAACAATACATTTACCGTTGCAGAAACAGTAACAGAGAACTATTTGACTACATTGTTTTCATACATTTACATGCTTCTTTACTTCTTGGTAAACATCAAGACATTTCCTTACTTTTTTGTTTTGTTTGTGGTACGTATAGCAATAATTATTGTATTAAGATCTACTTATTTACTTTATTTCCAAATGAATGGAAATTATTAATGGATTGGAATTATTTTGAAATTTAATTTCATAAGAGTGGTACTTGGAAAAGTCTTTGCTAGCAAATGTGCTTAAAGTGATACTGCCACTAAAAAATCTATTTTAACATATGAATGTACATTAAATGTTACCTTTAGGTCATGTTGATCATTTTTTGCCGAGAGGTTTGTTTTTGTATATAATTGTTAGCTAAAGTTCCTAAGCCTGACTCTGACTTTGCCAACCTGACTGTCCCATCTCAGCCTGTTAGTTACAGTTTCTAATGCCAACGGACTCCTGCTGCACAAATATGGCAGCCCCCTTATACAGGAACATGGGGCAACAGACAGGTAATGTAAAAGCATCATGCAAATACTTTATGGCAAAGTCAGAAGTAGCTTTCAAAGCCAATATTATAATAGATGTAAAAAAGAGTTTAATTTCAGGTGTCAGTATCTCTTTAAGGACTACTGTGGCTACCCAAAGTAATTAATCAGATTTTTGCTTTAATGTCATAAACTGTAACTTTTTTGGCTCCTCACTTCAATCTGGAGCAAAGAGCTTCCTATCCACTTTTATTGAAGAAAATCACACTTGATGGATGATGTGCTTATTTCTGCCTGCATACAAATGTAGGCAAGAAAAGCAGACCATGCACCAGTGTGCCCCGTGTCCAAGTATTTGTAGTGGTATCAGAAACCCTCAGATGAAGTAATTTTGGATATCAAACAGACTAATGCACAGATGAAAAACCTTTCAGTAACAACCATCAACAAAGTCACAAAATGCAATGGTGTTATATAATATTTATACAAGTTTAATGTTTGGTGATTTAAGCACCAATAAGCACCCAAAATTTTTATGTTTTTATGCATACGCTCTCTAAATCGTTAGATCACATCCTGCGTGAATTAGATAGGCGGTAAAATTCTTACTGACTTTGGCTGCTCCACTCTCTCTGCAAGCAGGAAGCGCAGTCCTGGAGAAGAAATAAGAAGGTCTATAAGTGATCAGAAACGTGGCCAGTTCTTATAACAATAACAAGGTCACATGACAAGTAAATAAGTGTCATTGTCCTGCTTAAGAAAAGACTGCACCAGATATTAATACACTGAATGTATGCTACTCTGAACACTGCAGATGGTGGCTATTTTAATGTGTTGAAGATTTAGTCTGTTCTTCTCTACCTAAAAATTTACTAAAAAAGGCGCTTGCGAGAGGACATGATTACACTTTACAAATACATTAGAGGACATTATAGTCAAATATCAAGGGGTGGCCTCTAGAGGATCACTGCACTAGAGGCCACCCCTTCAGACTAGAAAAGGACTTAAATTTGAAGCAGTGTAGGTGGTTCTTCACAGTGAGGATAGTGAGGTTGTGGAATGCACTGCCGGGTGATGTTGTGACGGCTCATTCTGTTGATGCTTTCAAAAGAGGTCTGGATGATTTTTGGACAGACATAATATCAAAGGCTATTTTGATGCTAAACTCTACATGTAGTTAGTATAGCTATGGACATACGGTTTGTGTGAAAGAGTTTAGGTGTGTGTGTGTATATGCTGGGTTTTCATTTGGAGGGGTTGAACTTGATGGACGTTGTCTTTTTTCAACCCAATTTAACTATGTAACTATTAAACTGCCTTTAACTTTCTTATTTGGATGAAGCACTGATAAGTGCTTAAACAATAACAATATGAAACTCCAAAAAAAAAAAATCAAACATTTATCACTTGCAGTTTTTCATCACTTACACATCTTTCCTTCTTTGAATATATATGTATATATTTTGTGCCCTAGCATTATACTTTACCCTTGGGGATACCCACTTACCGTTTCAACCGCTCTCCAAGTACTGGGGATACATCATGTCTTGCACTCCTCTCCCTTCCTGGGGATGGGCTCCTGGACAAACTGCTTTGACTGCTTGTCCATGGCCGCCCACCACTTTTTCCCACACGACCATGACGGTCAGGTGATCGAGATCGGCTTCTGAAATGAGAATAATAGATTTCTGGTTACACCTCATATATATCAATATTATATTAATATTCCTTGAGACTAAGCCAGTGTTTCATGGTTTGTTATTTAGTCCTTAGGTCCAAAAACCCTGCAGAATTTCAGGGTATCCATTAAGGAGGAAAAACATCTAAAATACTGGGTGAGTATATTATATTCTTATCAGTTAAATGATCTACAGCTGCAATCAATCTCCTTACCATTTCTGCTTTCTATTAGCACCAAAAGTTACAGTACAGGCAGTGGTACAAATAAAGATCACAACTATACTCCTTTACCTTGATCTACGCCTTCCTCGATATCGATCTCGTTCTGAAGATAAGGATCTAGAATATCTTCTGCTGCCTCTTGTACCTCCTGTTACTGTGTGATGCCGCACAGGGCTGCGAGAGTACCTACGGGTACGAGAGTGTGATCCAGACCTACGTTGGGTGCCTACTCTTCTAGATCTGGAGCTGGATCGAGACCTGGAATATGTTCTTGACCTTGACGAGGAAGATGATGATGATGATGATGATGAAGTAGAAGAAGACGAGGAAGTTGTCCTTCTTCTAAGGAATGAAAAAAGAAAAAAAATGAGAGAATGAAAAGACCAAAGACTGTAAAAAGAAAAGTACAACATGCCAAAGCTCAAGGTGTGTATGAAGAATTGCAACAATAGCAGACATACTGCCATTCTCCAGTTCCTGCAAATATGAAAGCTGTCCAGCTGAAAACAGGGGTCATATAATGCCTTCCATTGGATTTTAGGATTCCCCAGCTTGCCTAAAAGTTGTTTTCCTTTTTGACCATGTTAATGCACTATGGTATATCTAAAAATAGCCCATTCTGTTGAAGTTAAGCTGTAGTTTTCTTGTTGATTGTGTCCAATACATTATATAGTACAACAAATACTGAAGAGGATGTGTAGGGTTGTTGTATGAAGTGGGACGTCTGCATATGGAGCATGTGCAGTGCAAATAACATGAGAGAAGCAGAAAGATAACCTGGTATAGTTATAACCTTACATATATTTAATCTAATCGTCAGTCAGATATAGTGTAACTAATTTGCTATACAACCCCTAGGGTAGTTTTTTACCCACCAAAATATTCTGCAGCTCTCTATAATGAAGTGAAATATGAAGTGTAGAAACGAAATAATCAGAAACAGGGGAAATAGCATAAATCAAGACATGGCGTCAGAAGGCCATTATCTTACAATCTGTGGTACATGCTTTCCTGCATTTCCACAGTTGAAAATGGAAGAAAAGGCAATTATGTGTACTCGCTGTTAATTCTCTTTCTCTTCAGTCACTTGGGGGACACAGGAACAATGGGGTATAGCTGGTACATCCAGGAGGCAGGACACAACTGATAAACTGGCTCCTCCTCCACTGGCTATACCCCCAGCAGGCGGAGCTTCACTCAGTTTGTAACAAAGTCAAAAGGAATCAACTAAACCTTTATAACTTAACATGTAAGTAGTAAAATGCAAACAAGTAACATGTTTGATAGAAAAAACAGGAAAGCCTCAATCCAGGACGGGAAGCCCTGTGTCCTCCAAGTGACTGAAGAGAAAGATTTAACGGTGAGTACACAAAATCTCCTTTTCTCCTAGTCTGCTTGGGAGACACAGGGACAATGGGGACGTACCAAAGCTGTCCCCTAAAATCTCGGATGGGAGAGTGAGGCCTATATGGAAACCACTGCAGCTTGAAGCACCTTTCTGCCAAAGGAGTGGACAGAAGTCCACGTAGCTACTTTGGATAGCTGTTTTGCCAAGGCCTGATTTCTGAAGGCCCAAGACGTACTCATCCCTCTGGCAGAGTGGGCAGTAATCCTTTCTGTAGTCAAATGGCCTTGTGCCATGTAGGCTCGCTGACTGGTTCGCTAGATTCAACAGGAATTGGCAGATTTAGTGGCAGGTGAACCTTCATGAGGTCCCAAAGGCAGGATGAGTAGAGCATCAGTCCTGCGGATGTCCTGAAATCTATGAAGATAGAATTTTAAAGCTCTAACAGGATCCAAAAACGGTCCTCCAGGTGAGCCATTGCAGAGACACTGACCCCAGTGGTTTAAATGGCAGGTGTTGTAATGCTTGCAATACTAAGGTGAGGTCCCAAAGAGAAGCTGGTGGTCGGATGGGGAGAGCCACATGTACAACCCCCTGCATAAAGGTTTTGACATCAGGCAACAGTGCCAGGTGCTCCTTACAGAAAAAAAACGGAATCTGAGACTTTAGAGAACCAAGAGACAGACCCTTGGATACCCCTTCCTG
>CM044445.1:54733740-54759908 GCA_024363595.1 Xenopus borealis
AAGAGTACAAAATGTCTAAAAACTGCTTGGCGGTAGATGTTCGCATTTAGGATAAAATGGCTGGCGGCAAAAGGGTTAAAGGAAACTGTATATGTTGATATGGGAAAAGGTTGTGCCTTAAATATGGGGGTATATGTGCCATAGATATTCTTTTGCTATATACACAGTACTATTTCTTAATATAAGAAAAATATTAATCCATCCACATCCAGTTCTTTAAGACAGCAATATAATTATTGGCATAAGATAATTTTCCATTTTTAGCAGGGTTCCATTTATAATGTAAATCCCTGCAAACTGTTTACCATCATGCTTCATCAATTCAGCTAGCTACAATATAAGGACCTGATTACACATACTTCAGATTGAGAAAAATTGAACCACTATGTACAGAAAAACTAGTGCCCCCTTCCAATTACCGGTTGGGGTGCTCCGGCCCTTCTAATGCAGAAGATGCTGGGCCTCCCGCCCTCCCCAGTTAAGGTCGACCCATGACACATACGGCAGAGCAGAAACGAAATTTACCGACCGGGAGGCATCTTTACGACCTGAAGAAGTCCCAGAACCATGTGTTTGCGTGGGCCGTTTGGTAGATGTGGCTGAAGAAGACTGAGCTGCAGGGCCAGATGCAGACTCATCTTCACTGCCTCCAAAGCTGGTAATGAATGTAATAGCTTCTTCGTGTCCAGGGCTTGGGGTTCGGGAACGTGAGACGGAGGAAGAGTCTGACTGGGACCTAAAGTGGAAGAATAATGAAAAATAATATGAAGCATCCGAGTAAACAAAGCAATTTGTGAGAAATGTGCTAAATATATGGGCCTTGCTTATCGCACATCTGTTTGCTTTTCTTTCTTTTCCCTACAGGTAAAGCTTGAACTAAAAATATTGGTTTTGTTCAGAAGCCTTGTATCTCCCCCACTAGCCAGATAGTTAGTACATTACTGCTGTGTTGTAAGGTGATGAGGCAATACTTCTAATATAATAAATGATTTATGAATTGAACAGTGAATTGAGCTCCTAAGCAAGTACAAATAAATCTGTGTGACACAGAAGCCTCTTCTCTGGCCGACAGCTACAGCAATTTGTATTTCAAACAGATGTTTGAAAGTTAATGATCCTAAGAAGCTAATTGCTGCCTTAACTTTGAAGTTTCATACTGATGCAGGACAGCTTTTATGAATTAATAGTTCTATGTACTGTACTGTCAGGTTTCTTTCCATATGTGGGTAACAAGCTACTTTTTTCCCCAGACTAAATGAGTGGTTATTCTAAGTGCAGTGTTTTGTGAAAAGATTCATTTCCATAAAGATTTTTTTTTTTTTAAATAGAACGAATACTAAAGGATGAATGAAAATGGGTAACATAAGCATAAGGACATATTTGGTCTACTTACCGCCTATAAGGATCATAAGTGGGACTGTCTCTTCGAGCATAGCTGTGAAAAAAAAAATGGTGGGGACAAATGTCTAAAATCAACTATATTTGGAACAATTGCAGTAGCTGTAATTCTATAAATAAGGTGAATATATCACAAATCCTTTAAAACAATATTTTACCTGTAATTCACACTGGGTAGTTTATACTCTAAAATGCCCAAGGGGAAGAGTGTATGTGGGATAAATGTCCAGGAATGTGAAGGTAAGAATTTGGGAACATAAAAGATCTATCAGAGCCTACAACCCCACTGAAAAGAAAACCCACATTCCTGTAGGGAGACCGTTCCACTCAGCCAAGCATTATGCCGAAAGTCTAAGCTGGATGGTCTTGGAACAGATACAAAAGCAATTACGAGGTGGAGAAAGAAAAAATATGAAGCTATAGACCCAGGCGGTATGAATGAGGCATGGAGCCTAAAAGGAATATTTTTGTACTTACCGTTAAATCCTTTTCTCTCATCCTACATTGGGGGACACAGGCACCATGGGGATTGTAGATCCTGCAGCTTGGAGAGTGGACACTAAGAGTTAAAGCCGACTCCTCCTCCTGCTGTGGCTATATCCCCCACCTTCTCCTGCTCTCTCCAGTTTCTGGCCGAAGAAGGAGTAACCCAACCATCACCCAAAACAGAGAAGGAGTCTCCCACCCAAAACTGTTATAAACAGGGAGGGAAGGCCTGTGTCCCCCAATGTAGGATGAGAGAAAAGGATTTAACGGCAAGTACAAAAATCTTCCTCTCACCTATATTGGGGGGCACAGGCACCATGGGGATGTCCCATAGCAACCCCTGAGGGCGGGACCTTTTCCCTTGTATATGTTCATGTAAGAACAGTCTGTAACCCCTTCCTCCAAAGCCGGCTTCAGCCGAAGCTTGTGTGTGCAGCCTGTAGAAGCGAGTGAAGGTGTGTGGAGAGGTCCAAGTAGCGGATCAGCAGACTTGCTCAGCAAATGCTTGGTGACGAACAGCCCAGAAAGTACTGACTGCACGTGTGGAGTGCGCTAGTATGTTGAAGGGCGTCTTCCTACCCTTCACTGTATATGCTCTGATGATGACGGAGCAAATCCATTTTGCTCTAGTCGACTTGGTGGCCTTAATTCCTCTTCTGCGACCCTCTGGTAAGATGAAAAGCAAATCGGTCTTTCGAATTTTCTTTTGTAGCTTCAAGATAGGCCTTAATTGCTCGAACGAGTCGGTTCAGGACAGAATGATTGAACGACTATATCTTGATTCAGGTGAAATTCCGAGACGACGTTTGGTAAAAACTCTGGTGTCAGCCTTAAGACCACCTTATCACAGTGGAAGATGGTAAACGGAGATTTGCATGATAGTGCTGCTAATTCTGATTTTCTACGGGCCAATGTAATCGCCAAGAGAAACACCACCTTCTCCGTAAGTGTGAGTAGAGGAATATTCTCCAATGGTTCAAAGGGCTCCTCCTGCAGGACCAAGAGCACTAAAATTAGGTCCCAAGGTGGAACTGGGTATTTGTAGGGAGGTACCAGTTTGGTCGCCCCCTGTAAAAACGTCTTGATGTTTTCTCCGATACATGAACTTTTAGGGAACTCAGAGCTAGTCTCTTTGAGAGACCTTCCTGTAGGAAGGACATAATGTGTTTGTCCTCCGCCCCTCTTGGATCTGTTCCTCTTGATTCGCACCAAGCAATAAAAGTCTTGCAAACTCTGTGGTATATCTTTGCGGAGACTGGTTTCCGAGCTTGTAGCATGGTGGGAATCACCTCCCTAGGAGCCCCGGAAGCCTCCAGTACCAAGGCCTCAAGAGCCACGCCATAAAGCCCATAGATGTGAATTCGGCCCCTGTGTAAGTAGATCTTCTCTGAGAGGGAGGTGTAGCGGTATGTCCACTGCCATGTTTACAACCTCTGCAAACCAGGGTCTCCTGGGCCAATAGGGAGCCACTAGTATTGTCTGAGTCTTTTCTCTCCTGATCTTCTTGATGACTCTTGGTATGAGAGCTAGGGGAGGAAAGACGTTGGCTAGTGAGAATGTCCACTGAAGTACTAGAGCGTCGACTGCCCATGCTTGCGGGTCAACGCTTCTGGCTACAAACGTTGGTACCTTGTGTTTGAAGCGTGATGCCATTAGGTCCACAATCAGCTGGAAAACCTCATTGTGCATGCTCCACTCACCCTGATCTATTGTTTCTCTGCTTAGGTAATTTGCCTTCCAGTTGTCTATCCCCAGTAGATAGATGGCTGATATTGCTGGAACATTTTTCTCTGCCCATGTTAGAATATTCCTTGCCTCTTCTACTGCCACTAGACTTCTTGTGCCTCCCTGATGGTTTATGTAGGCAACCGCTGTAACATTGACTGTATTCTCACTGCTTGGCCCCATAACCGGTCTGTCCAGTATTGTAGTGAATATCTTATTGCCCGGGGTTCTAAGATGTTGATAGGGAGAAGCTTCTCCGTTTGGTTCCAGAGTCCTTGTACTGTTGGAAAGGATTCCACCATTGTGCCCAACACCTGCAGGGGAATACTGTGGGTCCTTCTGAGGTTTGGAATCCTTCCGTGAAGGATGACGGCATTTTCTTTTGGCAGAAAAGCTCTCTCCCTTTCGGAGTCGATAATCACGCCTAGGTATTCTATTCTTTGTGTTGGGAGTAACGTGAATTTTTTGTAGTTGATCAGCCACCCCAACTGATTCACTGTGTGTAGGACTTGCGTTGTGTGATTGTTTGCCATCTATAGGGAAGGGGCTTTCACTAGAAGATCGTCCAAGTAAGGGATTACTCTGATGCCCCTTAGTCTGAGCCCTGACAGGGCCGCTGCCATGATATTAGTGAAGACCCGGGGGGCACAAATTGCCAGTGTTTCCCAGCCTCATAGAATCTCAGGAACCTGTGGTGATAGGGGTGAATGGGTATGTGGAGGTAAGCGTCCTTTATGTCTATTACCAACATCAGTTCTTGCTTCTCCATGGACATTAGGACGGATTGTATTGACTCCATCTTGAAGTAATAGGTCTTGATGAATCTGTTGAGGATCTTTAGGTCTAGTACTGGTCGGTAGGAACCGTCCTTGATCACAATGAACAGGTTTGAGTAAAACCCCTTTCCCTGTTCTGCTTTTGGAACTGGATGGATGACCCCTGAATGCCTCTCTTTTGTGCCTTCCTAGTGGAACCCAGGATTTGAAAAATCTGTTTGGAGGATGTTGAGACAAATCTATTAAATATCCCTGTGATACTGTATTCAAGACCCACTAGACTCTGCCACACCTCCTGAAAGGCTCCTAGACGTCCGCCTAGGAGAATCCCTCCAGGGGTGGGCACATCTTCAAGCGGAAGTGGACTTGTCCTGGGGGGGGCTTGGTGGATCCCCTTGCAGAGCTCCAGGTAGGCTTCCTCTTCTTATGGTATCTCTGCCCCCAGTAGCCTGAGAAATAATTTTGTCAAGCTCGGTTCTAAAAAGTTGTTTTCCCTGAAAGGGTATACTCACTAGGGACCTTTTTGATGTAAAGTCAGCCGACCATTTCTTGAGCCACAGATTGAGCCGAAGTCTTGGCCACTAGCTTAGCTGCATCTAGTGCAGCGTCACCCACGTAGGCTGTGGAGTTGCTATCTGAGAGAGAAGGAGATCTGTAGTTGGATCTTTTGAACCCAGCAGTTGAGCTACCTATTCCACCCAGACTTCCATCGCTTTTGCCACCCACGCGATGGCAAACATAGGTCTAAGTGCCGTTTGCAAGAACCTTCTAGTCTCTTATCTATTGGGTCCTTGAAGGATGCTGCATCTGCTACCAGGATGGTAGTGGTCGTAGATAGCCTGGAGACTGATGGATCAACTGTAGGAGGGGACAACCACAACTCCATGCATTCCTGCAGAAAGGGGTATGCCTGGATGAAGGGATTTTAAATTTGTAGCCTGTGGTCTTCCATTGATATTTGACTCATCAGATTGCTCATTTGCTGGAAAGACGCAAGAGGCCTCTTTCTGTCTCTTGAAAATGTTTTCCCCCCGCATCAGCCGTAGCAGAGACTGTGTTGTCAATGTTCAGTGTCTTGAGCACGGTCTGTATTAACCCTTCCACCTCCCCTTGTGTTCTGGGGTCTTTGGGTCCGGCTTAATATCCTGTTCAGATTCATAGTCTGTGAGGACCTGTCCTTCCTCATCTGAGGTGTTTTGGCCACCAATTGGCCCGGGGGGGGGGGGAATCAGGAGGCCTCTTGGAAGTAGTTGGGCGCCTATCTTGTGCCTGAGGAGGGTTGGATAGGTGTAGCAGAACCTTATCTAGGGTCTCTGTGATGCGGGCCAGGTTGTGAAGGCCAGCCAGGGATAGAGTGCACGCATAAGGTAAGAGTCAGTAGTAGAAGGGGTTAATGACTGAGAGAACCCACCCCCCCAGAAGTGTGAAAAGACCCCCTAAAAACTGACCTGCGTCAGTGCTTAACCGCTGTGAGTGTTGCACACTGCACAAGTGTTCCTGGAGCACTCCTAGACAAAATGGTGGACGTGTGAGTAAGGAGCACGCGTGTGGGAGAAGCTGAGAAGTAAGGGATGCATGTGTACTGGCATCCCCAAGATGGTGGCAGCTTTCCGGATGAGTAGAGAGGAGCCAGCGCTGGCGACCAGGAACCTGCACCGTTTTTGGTGCTCCCTGCATGTTCTAGTAAGTGAGTAGGAGGGAAGGTGCAGGGTACCCAAGAGGTACCAGCGTCGCAGAGGGTGCCCTGTCCCCTGAGGCGCAGCGTTACAATGGTGCTTGTGCGCCCTTCAGAGGCAACGCCCGCCTGTTCCTAGGAGTGGAAAAGAGGCAGAGGAAGGGCCTGTAATGTGAGGAAGGAAGGTCTATGTAGATAGAAGGGTGGGAAGTAGGTAGAATCCCTACCTGTACAGCCAGGGATGTGTGCCCAATACGTGTCTCCCCTCTCAAAAGACTGGTGCAGACCTCCGTGGAGCGGTAACAGCAGCCTCAAGGAGTAATGTGGAGCTTTGCCTGCAGCCTCCATAGAGCGGTAAGGCAGGTGGGCCTCTGTCAAAGACATCTGGCTGAGGGTCACTAGATACAGGTATCTTTGGCCCCATTGTGGCATGACCCGCACCGTAGTTAGATCACTGCTCCAGCCACCCGGTGTCCATGTTCTTTTCTGAGGACACTAAAAGAAACTGGAGAGAGCAGGAGGAGACAGGGATATAGCCCACAGCAGGAGGAGGAGTCAGCTTTAACTCTTAGGGTGTTATGTAATAAAAGGTACTAAGTTTGCCCATGGGCAGAACCCCTTAGTAACCAATCAGCAGGGAGCACTTACTGGTCACCTGTTTAAAAGCAAACATCTTATTGGTTGCTATGGGTTACTGCTCCTGGGCAAACTTAGTGCCTTTTAATAAATTTGGGGGTAAGTGTCCACTCTCCAAGCTGCAGGCTCTACATCCCCATGGTGCCTGTGTCCCCCAATATAGGTGAGAGAAATGTTTTTTTGTGAAATGTTGAAAATGGTTATGCTCAAAAATTCTAACAATGTATATATTTATTACAGCATGACAAAACTGACCTTGATACTAGAGCAATGGATAAAGTAGATCTGAAAATACCATAAGATTGTTGAGACTTTCAATACCAAGCAACTAAATTGCTTATATTCTTTACCTTATAGAAACATTGTATAACTAGAAGCTACATTTGGTGTATCTATTTGGATAGTAAAGTTTGGTAATAAGGTTCATGTAATCTATTCTCTGGCCACTAGATGGACACACTTGGGACTGACTTGGGAGATGAAAGTGTTTACAAAGGTCACGGTCAGAGCCGGACTGGGAGTAAAAATCAGTCCGGGCAAGTAAAATCAAAGCAGCCCCCCTTCCCCCCACACACACTGACACAGAAACACATGTTGACATATACAGACACACCCACAGACAGACAGACCCACACACACACACACAGACAGTTCAATAAAACTATTATAGACTACATTGAAAGGCTTTTCGGTCCTTTATCGTCTATCAGGAAATATTTCATACTGAAGCTCTCAAATGCAGCCAGATACATTTCACACTGGCGCAGCAGGTCATTACCTAGGTGGACTAATTTTTCTGCCTTTAAGGCGTTTCTCTCTGAATTCCCTCCTCTGGCGACGAGACCTCCTGCCCTAGAAAAAAATAAGGAAGCAGGAACTTAGGTCAATGACAGACTGAGAAAACATCTGTAAACATCTTCCATTGTCTTCTAGGACCATTGGAGGAATGCTTGTAAATCCTTTCCAGATGAGAATCATCTGACAAACTCTTGAACACCTGCTAAAGTGCTTGTCAGAGGGAAGTGAATGGCAAGTCAAAGACATTAAGTGGCTACAAAAATACGCATCACTGTTCTGCTTTAAAAAAAAAATGGCATAAAGAATGTAAAATAATTTGAGCAAAAGAAATGGAAAATTAGCAAATGAAGAAAATTGCCATCTGATTGGTGTTGGGATCCATGCCATGTAGTCTCAGTTATTTTGTGGCACCCAGACAGAAGAGATTACTTACAGAGTACATAGCTTTTTCCTCTTCCAAAGCTTTTGCATGTTTAATTGCTTCAGACTCCTCTTTATCTTTTCTAAGCATTCTACAAAAAATAGAAAAATAGAAATAACAGCATAAAACACAGAAAAACAGCCTATCCACCAGCTTCCACACCTAAACAGGTAATTCTGTCTCTTTTATATTTTATGGCCCAATTAAAGAAATGCCCCTTCAATGATAAAAATATACAAAAGGGGTAATTTACAGGTGCAATCTGCTTTATTTCTTTGCTCGGTCACCTGCATAGTCGCAATAGGTGCAGGTCTCTGCACTGCATTTTAGCAAAATGTATTATCAGCACAAGTTCTGTTTATGTTAATGTTGTAAAAGTAGAATCTTTGTATAGGGCTAGTCTTAAATTCACTATTTAAATTTATAAAATGTAAATTTATATAATTTTCAGGTAGAAAATCAGTAGACTAGCAGATGTTAGGTAATTTATTAATGCCCTGGATGCAATTGCAGTGCATCGGGTCCTTGTGCTGAATATACTTTTGCCTATTGTTTTAATCAGGAAATATGTATTTTTTATATTGCATAAACATGCAAATCTGAAAGTGTTAAGGCAAACAAAAACTAGGATGTGGCTTTACTTTCAATCAACTCAGATTGCCAGAGTTCCAGAATTCCACTGAAAAGATCTCTACATAAGCAATCCCCAGCCTTCCCTCAGCTAAAACAAATTAACTTCACATTGGTGAAAATATTCTTTGCATTGGTGATTATGCACATCTTTTTAAGGGCCATGCAGGTCTCATGTAACATGCCAATAAAAATAAAAAGCAGCTAGATCTGCTGTTTCAGCCTTCTTGCTCCTATTATTTTTTGCTGAACATTTAATACTAAAGGCAAAGTCATTTTTAACAAAAGAATAGCCAATATTAATCTTCAACTGCTATTGTGCTGGTTACCTTCTCTCCTTAAAGGAATTGTTCAGTATAAAATAAAATAAAATTAATATATAGGCTGGGCAAAATAAAAAATGTTTTCAATATAGTTAGCCAAAAGTGTAATGTATAAAGGCTGGAGTGACTGCATGTGTAACATAACAGAACACTACTTCCTGCTTCTCAGTTCTCTTGGTTTCCACCGACTGGTTACCCAAGTTAACAAGCAGTAACCAATCAGTGACTTGGGGGGGGCACACGGGGAATAACTTGCTTCTGTATCTGAACTGTTGCCATGTTGCCCTCCTTCATGTCCCTGACTAACCAAGTCAACTGCAAAGCAGGAAGTAGTGTTCAGTTCTGTTATTCATTCACTCCAGCCTTACATTACATTTTTTCCTAACTATATTAGAAACAGTTTTTTTGCACAGCCTATTTACCTAGTTTTTTTTTTACACTGAACTGTTCCTTTAAGTTTAAATCAAACTAGGGAGGCACCTAATTATTATGGTTTCACTCAACTATAAAATCCTGAACCATAAATTGCATATCTAGATTTAATCATCATCAAAAAAATGTCATGTTCAGCTGTCCAATGCTTTTAAGTCTTGGATTTTGTTTACTCTGTTGGTTAGCAGTACATCCCTACACCAAAAGGGATATGCAGTTACAGAAGTAATGTATGGATATAGTTTACAGAGATCACAGAATACACTAAGCTATGGCTGTGTGTATTAATATTACCAGCTTAAGAACCATTTTTATGCAACTAACCTTACAAAGTCTCCTTCAGCCATCCCATAAGTAATAGCCTGTTTATTCAGATCAGCAATTTGTTCATCTGAGATTTCATCCACGTCAACCTCCACATCTGTCAATGGCAGAAGAAAAAATGCAAGCCACTAACTAACCAACAAGGCACATTTTGCAGTAACAGCACCTAAAAAGATGCTTAAGTACACAGATGTTTGGCAGGAATACCACCAAAATACAAGTAGGCTCTTACACAAAACACCATTAAGAGAAATGTAGGCATAATATAACACATACATTCTGTACAGTATATGTTACTTTATTTATTTGAATAAAGAGACAAAGAAATGATAAAACAAAGATGGGAACAAAGGGAAAGAACACTGTGGATGCATTGACCACAGTGAAGATACAAAATGAGTGAATGGAAATTTAGTAGAAACCTACCAATGTCTGGGATAAGCTCATCTTCATCAGATTTGCTCTCATCATCAGAGTCTTCCCCCTCCCCTTTCTCTGAGGAGTCTCCAAGGTCTTCAACGGTGCTGTCTTCATAGGTATACCCTATGGAAGCTTTCTTCTCAGAAAGCCTTCAAAAAGTGTACAGCAGAATTTAAAACAGGGTCAACTCAACAGATATCAGAAAAAAAAACAGTTTAAAAAAACACGGGACAGAAAAAGCATTGGATTTCATTCATGGTCATAAAAGTCCTGAGGATTGCGCTGTCTAGAAATGCAGCCAATTATTAAAGCATGTGTTCCTGCAAGATTATTTTGAACATGCTAACTAACTCCACTGCATCAGAGCAGATTTCTTAATAAGCTGAGCTTTGACTCCACACAGAACACGTAACCAATGTAACAGCTGTAAGAGGTCAGACAATCAGACTGTACAACCAAGCCATCAGCACCACCTTCTACCAAAGATAGCTGAAACACAACAGCTTCAATGCTACATACTGACAAATTACTTACTTCTTCTTCTCTTCTTCTCCTGGCCGCTGTAAGCCCCCATACAGCTCATCAATATATATCTGGTACAGGCACTGCTCTTCAGAAACTAAAATGATATAGAGAGAGAGAGAGAGAGAGATGAACCAGTTATCCAGAATGTTTGGGACCTCGGGCTTTCAGGAGGGATCTCGGATTCTACTAGAAAATCATATAAAATATTAAATACATCCAATATGTTTGGATTTAGTACATGGTGTGGTTTTATTATTAGAGAAAATAATTATTTTAAATTTGGATAATTTTTGATAAAAGTCTAAAGGAAACTGCCTTCTGTAATTCTGAGCTTCCTCAGAAGATTTTACATTAAAGGGATCCTGTCATGGGAAAAAAACATTTTTTCAAAATGCATCAGTTAATAGTGCTGTTCCAGAAGAATTCTGCACTGAAATCCATTTCTCAAAAGAGCAAAGATTTATTTATATTTCATTTAGAAATCTGATATGGGGCTGGACATTTTGCCAATTTCCCAGCTGCCCCAAGTCATGTGACTTGTGGTCTGAAACTTCAATCACTCTTTACTGCAAGTTGTAGTGATATCACCCTCTCCCTTTCCCCCATCCAGCAGCAAAAGGACAATGACAATGTAACCAGATAACAGCTCCCCAACACAAGAGAACAGCTGCCTGGTAGATCTAAGAACAGCACTCAATAGTAAAAACCCATGTCCCACTGCGTACTATTGAATTACATTGAGAAGCAAAAACAAAAGCCTGCCAGAAAGTAGTTCCCTCTTAAAGTGCTGGCACAAGTCACATGACCATTACAGCTGGGAAATGTCATGTCAGATTTAAAAAATGAAATGTAAAAAAAATCTGTTTGGTCTTTTGAGAAATGGATTTCAGTGCAGAAGTCTACTGGAGCAGCACTATTAACTGATGTGTTAAAAAAAAACAAAAAAAAAACATGTTTTCCCATGACAGTTTCCCTTTAATGTAAATACAGTACAGATACTCACTTCCAGCAAAGTCATTTTGAACCAGTCCTCGGTACCGCTCATAATTACATTTACGATCATCAGATTCTTGTTCAGATGAGCTGTTTTGGAGTGTAACAAAAGGACAAAGACTAGATGAATGTCACAGTAATATATATTTCCAGATATGATGCCATCACTTTATCATTCATTGGTGTACAGTATGCCAAATGCTTCCCATTTTCCTCAGAATTTGTTTTTCAACTAAAATGCGATATACATGTGTGACTTACTGATCTGGCTTCTGTAATCATAAGCAGCTTCTGACTGCGTGCAAAGTTAAATGTAATGCTAACACTACTGTTCCCCTTTGAGTGTGGTCGGTGCATGTCCACATAGCGCAAAATCATTGTAGTGGACGATAAAAGTCTAACGAAAACTAGAGTACAGTACTGAAAAAGGAGATTTTGTGTACTTACCGTTAAATCTCTTTCTTTTCAGTCTCTTGGGGGAAACAGGGACAGTGGGTTATAGCTGGTACCTCTAGGAGGGCAGGACACAACAAGGAAAAAAGAACTTGCCTCTCCTCCGCCCGGCTATACCCCCGGCAGGCGGAGCTTAGCATCCAGTTTGTTCCAAAGTCAACAGAATATAGATCTGGGGGGGGACGTACCAAAGCTGTCCCCTATAACCCCGGGTGGGACTGAGGCCTAAGTGGAAGAAACCACTGTGGCTTGAAGCACTTTCTGCCAAAGTGAGTGTCGGAAGCCGCAAAGGTGTCAAAGTGGTAAAATTTGGCAAAGGAGTGGACAGATGTCCAAGTAGCAGCCTTACACAGCTGTTCTGCTGAGGCTTGATTTCTGAATGCCCAGGACGTACTCATCCCCCTGGTGGAATGGGCTGTGATTCTAGCTGGTGGCGTTTTCCCTTTTGCCACGTAAGCTTGTTGAATTGCCTGTTTGATCCACTGGGAGATTGAGGTTTTTGTAGCCGAAGATCCCTGGCGTGGTCCCGAAGGAATGACCAGCAGCAAATCCGTCTTGCGAATATCTTGAACTCTTTGCACATAGAACTTTAATGCTCGTACCGGGTCTAGGGTGTGTAGAGCCAACTCCTTCGGATTGATCGGCGACGGAAAGGATGTAGGAATGGTGATTTCTTGGTTGATGTGGAATTCTGAAACTACCTTGGGTAGGAAGGATGGAATAGTGCGGAGGACCTATCGTGATAGAATGTAAGGAAGGGCGACCTGCATGACAGAGCGCCGAGGTCAGAAACACGCTTGGCTGATGCAATGGCTAGGAGGAAGACAGTTTTCCAGGTGAGCCCCTGGAGAGTCACTGAGCCTAACGGTTCAAAGGGGGGAGCATGAAGAGCGTGTAGGACCAAGGTGAGATCCCAGAGAGGGGCTGACGCACATACTGGGGGAGCCACATGTGCCACCCCTTGCATGAAGACCTTGACATCTGGTAGAAGTGCTATCCATTTTTGGAAAAGGACTGAAAGTGCAGAAACTTGGGATTTGAGTGAACCTATGGACACGCGCATGGACAATCCCTCTTGCAGAAACTCTAGGATGTTGGGGATTGAGAATTTTTTAAAGTTCTCCTTGTGCCGAATGCACCAATGCTGTTAGGTCGACCACACTCGGTGTTAAGCCCTTGCCGAGACCCGTTTGCGGGCTGCGCACATCTTACGTGCCAACGACCCTTGAGAAACCTTTCTCAAGAGCCACGCTGTCAAGTCAAATTGGTCCCTGTGTTAGAAGGTCCCGGAGTATGGGTAGGGTCCAGGGTTTCTCCACGGACATGTTGAGGAGCTCTGTGAACCAAGAGCGCCGAGGCCACCTGGGGCTTTGAGTTATCAGAGTGGTTTGCTCCTGTTGAAGCTTCTTTAGGGTTCTTGGCAGAAGTGGAAGAGGCGGGAACGCGTACGCCAGGCGAAAGGGCCACTTGGAAGTTAGGGTGTCTGTGTTCAAGGCTGGTGGATCCCTGCATCGAGCGAAAAAGTTCGGGATCTTGCAGTTGTGCCGAGTCGCCATGAGATCCACCTCTGAGTGCCCCACATCTGGGTTATCTCGTGGAAGATCTCATCCTTTAGGGACCACTCGCCCGGGTCTAGAGACTGTCTGCTTAGGTAGTCTGCTTCCCAGTTGAGGAGTCCCGGAATGGTAATTGCTAACAGGAGGGTCTGATGTGCTTCTGCCCATTTGAAGATGAGGTTGACCTCGTTTAGCGCTCCTCAGCTTCTTGAACCCCCTTGGTGATTTATGTAGGCCCCAGCTGTGGCGGTGTCTGACTGTATCTTTACAGCTTGGCCTCTTAGATGTTGTTGCCAGTGAATCAGTCCTAGGCGAATTGCTCGAATCTCAAGTAAGTTAATCTGTAGTTTCCTTTCCGAGGAGTTCCACTGAAAACTGCTCCCCATCTGAATAGACTGTTGTGAGGATGTGCCATTGAGGTTCTCCCATGGGTCTGCCTGAGGAGAGGTGATCTTTGTTCAGCCACCAGAGAAGTGATGCTCTCGTCTTGTGGGATAGAGTAATCTCTTGACAAAGGGACTTCCTCTTCCAAGACCTGAGGATGTTCCACTGGAGCTCCTTGAGGTGAAACTGTGCGAATGGTACCACTTCTATGGTGGAGACCATCACCCCTAGTACCTTCATGCAAGACCTGACTGTGTGTAGGGGTTTCTGTAGGAGTGACTTCACCAGTGTTTGGAGGTGTCTGACCTTCTCCTGTGGGAGGTAGATCTTCTCTGTGTATTGAACTCCATGCCTAGGAACATCATGGACTGGCAGGATGTTAGTGAGCTCCTGTAGCTTGTCTATGGTGACGGTGAGCGAGTTCTGAGCCTCCGTGACAGAGGACGTCCAGGTATGGAGTGATGGAGACCCCTGTAATGCGTATCGCTGCTGTCGCGGCTGCCATGATTTTGGTAAAAACTCTGGGAGCGGATATCAGTCCAAAGGGAAGGCTTGTGAACTGGTAATGACGATTTTGGAAGGCAAATCACAAATATTTCTGATGTGGAGGGAAAATTGGAACATGTAGGTATGCGTCCTTTATGTCGATTGACATCAGAAATTAACCTGGAGACATCGCAGAAATGACTGATCTGAGAGACTCCATCTTGAACCTTCATGGGTGAATGAATTTGTTTAACTGTTTGAGATCCAAAATGGGACGAACTGAACCGTCCTTTTTTGGGCACGACAAAAAGGTTTGAGAAGTATCTTCTGAAGCGTTCTCTGGCAGGAACAGGTATAATCATCTCTGCGAGGAGGAGTGGAGATGACGTTGAGAAAAGCTGAGCGCTTTAGTGGTTCGTGAGGCAGTCGGGACATGAAGAAACAATGGGGGGGGGGAGGTGAAGAAAATTCTAGGTGATATCCATAGTTTACCACCTCGTAAATACAGGCGTCCTGAGTAAATGTGAGCCAGGTGTCTGCGAAAGACCCAAGTCTCCCTCCAATAGGTTTGGTGCCTGCCAGTGTGGGATCGCTGTCATGCTGAGGAACTCTTGTCCCCAGGGGGGGGGGGGGGATGGGGGTGCTTGCGGTTGTGCCAGGTTGGTCTTTGTTTATTGCCAAAACGTTCTCTATTTGTGAAAGACTGTCGTGGTGGAGATGGTCGTGAACTTTTGGATTGTGAGCTACGAAAAAAACCAAAAGGAGGGGAGTGTCTTTGGTTGTGGTAACAGGGTACTCTTGCCCCCTGTTGCCTGACTGATGATCTTGTCCAGGTCGGGCCTGAAGAGTTTACCTTTAATGGGGATGGAAGTCAGTGATCTTTTGGAAGAAGAGTCTGCTGACCAGAGCTTCATCCAGAGCGATCTACGTACAGCCACCGAAAATGCTGATGATCGTCTTATGACCTGTATGGTGTCCAGGGTGGCTTCGCACATGTAGTCATTTGCTTCCTTGATTTGGGGAGCCCATTGAGCCAGCTCATGTCCACGTCTCCGGAGACGATGGCTGTGATGAGGGAGTCAGACCAGGATTATTTAGCTCTAATGGCTAAAACTGGACCTAAGGAAGTGCCAGAGGCTGAGAAAAGAGAGCATAGAAGGCTTTCTAATTTCTTGTCCATTGAATCCCTGAAGGAGGAGGCGTCAGGGACGGGAAGAGCTGTATTTTTGGAAAGTAGAGAGACAGGTACGTCCACTGAGGGTGGTAGGGCCCACTTATCTGCAAGCTCCTTCAGAAAAGGATAAAGCCTTTGGAACCTTCGGCTGGTTTGAAAACGTTTCTCCAGGTTGTCCCATTCTTGTTGGATGATCTGATCCATCTGATTTGGAGGCTCGTCCTCTAGAGCTGTCTAGACAGAAAACGAGCTTGTACAAGGAATTGGCCATTTTGGGGATCCCTGAAGCTAACTGTGCTGCCCATTGTGGAGGTTGATCTCTATTGGGGGATGGGGGTTCTCTTTGGGAGGCCTGATCTAGCAAGGGAGAAGCCAGTTCTGGAGATTCAGATCTCAGGGTAGGCGGCTTACATTTTGCGCATAGAGGCTCTTTATGGCCTGCTGGCAAACATTTGCGGCATCTGCCATAAATTTAATTGGTGCTGCAGTAGCCCCCCTGGAAAAAGGACCGTCACTAGTGCCTTCAGACATGGTGCGGTTGTGTCCCCCCTTAGAATAGCCAAGGAAGCAGCAGAAAAACGCTGTATCTGCTGGAGCTGTGCACTAACCTGTACCTGCTATGTGCCAGTAGAAAGGTGATGGGGGGTGAATTCCCTGGGGAGTCTGCAGCTGCTAGCAGCACCAGCTACTCTCCTCTGTCCGTGTGCTCTGTCTGGGCGCTGGCTGAAGCTCTTGACGCTAGTAGGGAAAAGCTTTTCACTCCCTCGCTGTATGTGTGCTCCTGAAGTGGCAGAGAGAATCCAAGATGGCCGCCATTAAGGAGCGCATGTCCCTGTTCCTGCGAGAGAGGGACGCGTGGCAGCGGGGGGGAAAGAGCGCTGGTTTAGGTAGGCTGGAAGTCTGCACTGAATTGCGCGATATGTACATACTAAACGACACAGGGTCAGTGCTCGAAAAACAGCATGTTGTAGATAAGGAGAGAGAGAAGAGCGCATAGAGTTCTTGCCGCTCTGCGAGGCTCCTCTTAAAAAAAAACAATCCCAATGGTGAAGGGAATGCACAATGAGGCCCTACCCAGGGAGGGGGAAACGATAGCCTGGGAGTTGGGTCCACTCTTCACTACTCACGTGTCTTGTCCCCCTCAGGTAGCACTCCTCTGTCATCCGGCCAGCTTCCTCTCCATCTGAAAGGATAGGTGGCAGTCAGGCTGGGTGGTCTGTGTTTGGAAAACACCAAGTACCCCGGAGACAGGTCCCCCGATGGAGAATGCCAATATGGAACCTCCACTCAGTGTGGAGGGCCTGAGCATTCCCTGTGTGTCAAGTGAATGACAACATCCAATGAAGAAAAACAATAAAAGGAAGACGTCCTATCCTCCTGAAGGACACAACACAAACTGGAAGATAAGCTCCGCCTGCCGGGGGTATAGCCGGTGGAGAAGGGGCTAGTTCTTTCTTCCTTGTTGTGTCCTGCCCTCCTAGAGGTACCAGCTATACCCCACTGTCTCTGTGTCCCCCAAGCAGGCCTGGAGAAAAGTAATTTACAAATCTGGGCCCTTAAAAAGTATGTAGAATAAGCTGGCCAAATAAATTCTTGATGCTAACTCCCATTCATGATCATTAATCTTAAATTCAAAAAGAGTAAGGGAGAGAACGAGAAAATAAAGTAGCCAGACCCACAAAAAGCTATGGTTAGGTGGCCATATACATGTATATAAGCACTTTTGGCTGTGCATGGGTGTCTGCATGTGTGAAAAGCCGTGATGCATCTTCAGTGACATCCCAGCAGCACCTTGCAGCTCTCCAAGAGTGTATTTGCAGTAGATTAAAAATTTTGGATACCATATGCACACAAGTTCTATACAGCCACAAGGGACAGTCAGGGAAGTCACTGAAGATGGTGCTCACACAAATATACCTTGGGTGAGCGTGGGTCATATTTCACAACTAAACTATGCAACTATATTGTGGTAGAGTGAGAAGGAAAAGGAGGAAAAAGGTCACTCTAGCCTTTAGTTTCTCCCAAGGGACTGAGATAGGCTCCAGGAAGGAAGGGAGTTATTAAAATAGAATCGGTGCTCTGTTTAAAGGAATTGTTCAGTATAAAAGTAAAAACTGGGTAAATAGATAGGCTGTGCAAAATAAAAAATGTTTTCAATATAGTTAGGCAAAAATGTAATGTATAAAGGCTGGAGTGACTGGATGTCTAAAATAACAAAATAGAACACTACTTCTTGCTTTTCAGCTCTCTTGGTTTACCCTGACTGGTTACCAAGCAGTAACCAATCAGTGACTTGAGGGAGGGCCACATTGGTCATAACTGTTGCTTTTGCATCTGAGCTGAACTGAGGATCAATGGCAAACTCACTGAACAGTTATGTACCATGTGGCCCCCCTTCAAGTCTGACTAAAGATTTAGGAAAAGCAAGAAGTTGTGTTGAGTTCTGTTATTTTAGACATCCAGTCAATCCAGTCTTCATACATTACATTTTTGGCTGACTAACTATATTAGAAACATTTTTTATTTTGCAAAGCCTATCTATTTATTGTACAAATTTTTCGTGAAATCTGATATTCTAATTTGGCCTCTTCGATCATCGAATACCGAATGATCGAATTGATCGAATGATCGTATATTCGATAATCGAAGGAAAGTTTAAAATTATTCGACTGCCTACTTCGCCAGATTGAACCTACCGAATTGCAATAGAAGCCTATGGGAAGCCCCCCATAGGCTTCTGAGACTAAGTCCTGCTCGAATACCATTCGTACGTTCGAAGCCTTCGATTGTTCGAATCGTATGAATTTTTAGGATCCTGGAAGGAAATTTTTTTTTTTTTCATGAAATCGAACGATCAGTATCCGATCGTACGAATTCATTGAGAAATCGAATTTCGAGCAAAATGATAGCCTAAAACTATTCGATAAGCATTCGATGGTCGAATGCTTATTGAATTTCGAATTTGATCGAGCTAATTTTGGGGAATAATAGTAAATTTGCCCCTTAATGTTTGGGAAAATAAACCAATGTTTCTTTGAAGAGCCTGTATGTCACTGACTAACTGCTCCTTTTCCTATGCTGCGTGTCCTACCATTTGCTAATTTCTCCCCAAAGTTATGAGTTCAAGCCTTACATTGTTGTTAGCAGAGGGGGTTTATATTCTGGAATATAATCAAGGTGAGCTCGCACATCAAAGCGGTCGATCATGTTATTGGGGTCACCTTGCCAAGGCATCCTAGCAAAAATAAAGATTTTTAGCATTTAGAATTTTAACATCTCACATGTTCGATCATTCAAAAAAACAGGAAAGTAGAATTCTTCCACCCAGCTCATTGAGATTGTCCGATAGTTTCAGATTAGTTAACCACAGCAATGGGAATATATTTAAGTAAGTAACTGCTGTGTTTATATAGGGACAAGTATAACTGAATTTAAATCTTTTGAGCCACCTTTTTACATAAAAGCACTTCACCTGTGCTTTTTTATCATCAATTTCAGAAGTTACGCCTCAGAGCTGGAAGGGGGAAGCATACTGCTTATAAATATCACATGTTCATAGTTCATGTTGTAAAAATGCACATTTATAGACCATCACAAAATATTAAATTTCCTTAATCTTTCCCTGTAACTTTTATTCAGGGATTAGGTTTCAATACTGTAATAAAATGTATTTGGCCCACAGAGTCTATAGTCTTTGGAATCTGCAAAATACAGAAACCTGATTAGATTTAGTTGAATACCAAACCAAATTTAAACCGCAATGTTCAGATTTCCGTAAACAAATGCATTAACTGAACAAAACTTTGCTGCTTGTATCTATCAAGCTAACTGACTATGAAATATTAAGGATTTGGATCAGAATACTTAAAAAAAACTGCTGCAATTTACCAAATCCTGAACCAAATGCTGCATTTGGTGCATCCCCATAAATGAAGTCAGGAAACTGATGAAGCAACCATGGTGCTGCAAGTTTAATTTAGTGAAATCCGATACTTACATATTAACAGGACTCTCAGCTGCAAGAGCAACAGCGGAATCAAGGTGGATTTTACAGGATCTTCCATGTACCTGAAGGAACTGGGCTGGGTCCTTTTTCTGAGAGACAAGAGTTGAGCTAAGTAAATTGCTAAGATTAAGCCTTATCCACAAGCGTAAAGTTAGGATTATGAACTATACTTTCAACATAAAACCATGTACTTCAGCAATAATTTAACAGACATTTTCCCAATGCTTTGTCTCCATGGCATAAAAAAGTACTTACAATTTTCTCATAATACTCCCTCCGACGTTCTGCCCGTCTTTTGTAGTCCACCATCATCCCCCGAAGCTTTCGCTCGTGTTTACGAGCTTCATGCCACATCCTTGAACCAGTCTTCATCCGACAACTGCTTGGTAAGAAGATGTAGATATATGAATGGTTATATTTGAATACAGTGTGCCATAATGTACAGAACAGCTACAAATTGGCACAAGCATTTCAAAGATAATGATGCAATTACTTTGTGTCAGTGATTTATAGCCTATATATTGGGACCTAAAAATTCACAGTCATGCTGCTTTGGGTGGATCACTATGATCATCCATAATATGAAGAATTTGAGGTGTTAGGTTCTCCTTTAAAGGGCACCAATCGTATAAAAAAAAAGTTACCCCTAACCAAATCTGCGGGCTGATAGAGCCCCCTGCCAGCGCCGGCAAGCTCACACTGGGAGTGAGCCGCCACGACAGTAGCTGCACATGCGCATTTGCGCTCGTGTGACGTCATGCACATAAAGAAAAGCGGCCCCAACAGGGACTGCTTTTCTTAATGCGAACGGTGTCACTCGACCGCAAATGCGCAAGCGCAGCTACTGTCATGGCGGCTCACATAGAGTGCTCACTCCCGGTGCGAGCTTGCCGCACTGTTGGGGAGGGCATTTTTTAAAAATAACCCCCAACCGGAATGCGGGCTCTATCAGACTGCACATTTGATTGGGGGTAACTTTTTTTTATACGATTAGTGCCGTTTAAAGGAGAACCAAACACCCCAAATAATGAAAACCCCTACTCTCCATAGTCCCCCACACATATGTTAATAGCTGTAAATGCCCCCAAGTCTTTTATTACCCCTCGATGCAGAGTCAGCACAGAGGAGCGCATGGGTGACATCTTCTGGCGCTTCAGGAATCTTTGGGTCTCTTCTGCAATTTCCGTGGCTTTGGAGCATGCGCAATTGTTTTGGACCAGAATATTGCTACAACTGTGCATGAGCCGATATGGTGTTTACTTACTGAAGATGACGAAAGTATGCCTGCTGGCAATCGGACAGGACTAAAAATCCCATCTGTTTGCTGATGTGGTCCCGCGATCTGCCTGCCCGTTTACCCTTCGTTATGATCCAAAAATTGGGCCCTAGGGCCCACAATTGGATCAGAGAATTTTCTTTTTAGACAATATAATTTAAATAGAAAGGAGACAATTGATTCTTAACCAAATGCTTGATAAGCATAGGTGCTCTGCAACTTTTCTGTGACAGCAATCAACTTAAATGCATGTGATGTAGTTAAAAAAAATTGTATTTATAAATTGCAATCTCATGCACAGCTTTAGTAACAAATCACAGCTAGTTTAAAACATAACAGATAAGTCACACATATCAATAGCAAAGTAAGGCAGGTTAAAGGACAAGGAAAGGGAAAACAATTAAAAGCCTTTTTTACTTTCTTTAATAAAAAAGAACCCTATCTCCAATGTACTTTAATTAAAAAGTGTGTACCGTTTTTATAAGAAACCTGACTGTATTCAGAGAAATACTCCCTTCATTTACTGCTGCTTATAGGAATTGTCAGAGGCTCCCTAACTGCTGGGCAGGGAAACAATCATACTTATGAACATCAGAGGTAGCCCACACCTTACTTCCCAGCCATGCAGAACTCAAGCAGCTTTCAGTCGGCGACTGTTATTGGATTTTATTTTTGCCTGCTGTTTCCAACTCCAGCTGCAGGGAAAAAGATCATGGAGCCAGATTTAAACAGATAAACTGGGATTCTATTTGGGAGGATTATTTTGCTGCTGCCGCTGGTTCTGCAGAGTTGGAGAAGTTTGTATTAAACAATACAAAACTATAAAATCTACATTAGATTACATAATAACACAGGACCCAGTGCAGTCTGCATATTCTGACTATTAAACAGTCTTGCTGTATCAGCTTGTGGCAGATATTATTTGACTTGTGCTGTTTTGATAATTTATGATGATACCTAAGCTTAGCCCAGACCACACGGAGCATGTCTTGGTCTTGCAAAGATTTATAACAAAGTTGCAAGATGACAGCCCCATGTGCCCAATTTCGAAAGCACAAATCATTTGTTTGATTAGGCTTGTGGTGCAGTAAGTTCATGTTTATGTTTGGTATACAAAATACAGCATTTCTAGCCTCTTTTTTATACTTCCCTTGTCCTTTAACCAGAAAAAAAAAGTATTGAAAAAAACCAGTCAATACAAGCGTTCCAAAGTTGACCCAATCTAAAGAAGGTTTTGTAGCAGTAAATGGTTTGTAGCGGTTGCTTAAATCCAGAGTGCAATTTAGTTGAAGTGCTAAAAACAATAGCAGTCAATGTTACAGCAGCAGTAGACAGCAGTCTTCTAAACATATTTCAAATTAGTCTGCATTTATACAAAGCTTTAATATATTTTGAAAATGCTTTATGGTTGCTAAGGGTTAATAATCCACTCAACAAAGCAGTGGTTTAGATGTTAGAATGTAGGTTGTGTCTGACACCCTCTGAAAAGATAAGGAGATTTTGTGTATTCACTGTAAAATATCTTTCTAGTTGCTTGGGGGACACAGGGAACCATGGGGTATAGCGGATACCATTAGGAGGCAGGAAACAACCAGAAAGGAAACTAGCTCCTCCTGCGCTGGCTATACCCCACAGCAGGCGGAGGCTAGTCAGTTTGTCCCAAAGAGGAACAAAGGAGGTTTTAACCCAATAACAATCTTAATATATAACCCGAACTTATCGCACATGTAACTGAGAAAGACAGAGTGGGCCTCCATACAAGGAGGGAAGCCCTTTATCCACCCAAAGCAACTAGAGAGAAAGATTTTACTGAGTACACAAAATCTACTTTTCTCCAATGACTGCTTGGGGGGACACAAGGAACCATGGGGACGTATCAAAGCTGTCCCCTTTATGTAGGGTGGAAGAAAGGCCCCAAGTGGAAGAAACCACTGCAGATTGACAAATTTGTGGTACATGACATGCTTTGGCGGAAAGGTGCTTCAAAATGGTAGAACTTTATGAAGGAGTGGATCAAAGTCTATGTGGCTGCCTTGCACAGCTGTTCTGTTGAGGCCTGAATCCTGAAGGCCCAGGTTGTGCTTATTCTCCTTGTGGAACAAGCCCTTATCTTTTATGGAGGCATCAGTCCTTGTGCTGTGTATGCACTCTGAACCGTCTGCTTGATCCATCTGGAACTGCTTGCTTTTGTGGCCAGGGATCCTTGCTGTGTTGCTGTGATACCAAATTAAGGACCAAGAGAGAGAGCGGACCCTGTGTAGATAGGCCACTCTCTGCTGGAGTCCACAGCCTTGTGCTGACCGGCCCTCCAGCACAGCTGCCCATCATGATAGACTCATGTCTGTTGTCATCAGTCTTCAATGCAGTTCTCAGAGAGAGTCTTGCCCCCAAAAGGTGTGAAGTCTCTTTTGACTTGATTTCCATTTCCAGGACATCAGAATGTACCACTGAAGTTCTCGCATGTGGATTTGGGTGAATGGATCCACTTCAATTGTCGAGACCATGACTCTCAGTACCCTACTGCAGGGATACTCTCTGGGTTTGAGTGTTGAACAGCAGTCCTAAGAACACCATGGATTGGCTGAGTGTTCTGGAATATTTCTCCAAATTGATGGCCCATCCGAGATCTTGTAGTTGGGACATTGCAAATTGGAGCGATATGTGCACTTCCGCAAGTGATGGTGCTTTTATCAGCAGATCCTGGTCATAAAGAAGCTGCAAAGTCTAGGTGGTAACCTTGTGATATCACCTTGTGATCCCAAGAGTCTTTCATAATGTCTATCCAAAGGTTTGTGAAATGGAGCAACCCTCCTCCCGAAGATGTTCCATATGCTGATGGCCTCCCTTCATGCTGAAGTGGGCTTGTCTGTTGATCTGGTTGAGATCTTACGTCCTTGCCAGGAGGATCTGGCCTTTCCCCCAAATGGTCCCCTATTTGAGGATGCCTGACTCGGTGGGCAGTGCCTTGTGTTTTTGCTTTGTGATGGACAAAAAAAAAACCTCCCACTGCGAAATGAGGGTAATGCTTTTCGCTGAAGTAGCAGTGTGCTTTACCCCCCGTGGCTTGGTTAATAATCTTGTCGAGACCTGGGCCGAAGAGAAGTTTGCCCTTGAATAGTAGAGAAATTAGCGACCTAGGGGCAGCTATTGACAGTGCTGAAGTTCTGTTGACTACATTTGCTGTGTCAAGCACTGCCTTGCATATGTAGTCGTTAGCCTCTTTAATCTGGGCTGCCCTATGGGAAAGTTTGTTGCATGGAGCTCCTGAAAGTATCACTTGGAGGAAAGACTCCGACCAAGATTGGACTGCCCTGCTGACCCATGCTGTGGCTAGGATGGGCCAGAAGCAGGGAATAATAAAGAAGTGACTGGTGCTCCCGAAATTCTCCCCTGCTATTCGGGAGAACCATGCCTTTGTATACTGCACAAGAATAATCGTGTGACAGGGATATGACCTGGTCTCTCCCATGGAGGCTGTGCTCCAAGTCAGTTTAATTACCAGTAATCATTTGGCCCCCAGGCCAACCAAAGGTTCATAATGGGGTGCACAGAGTGACCTGTTAGAAATACACATATAAATGCACCAATATGGTACTGGTTCAGAGGGACTTTCTATATGGCTCAATCGGTATTTCACAGATTTTCAACTATGTCAAATATTAATTAAGCTATGGCGAGGGCCCCATACATGGGTCAATAAGCCGATGAATGGTCCAAAATCTGTACCTTTCACCAGCCCATGTATACCCATCATGAGGCAAATGGTGTAAGTAGCTGCATGTAAGCATACTTTTGGGGTTGTAAGCAACTATTGCTGGTAAAGATAAATCAATTTTTGCAAGCAATATACATTTTTATATAATAAAAATGTATATTATTATATACATTTTTATATAATAATAATATAATGGAGAAAATACTGATATATACGAGTTAAATATGTCTGGAATATAATATATATATATATATATATATATATATATATATATATATATATATATATATATATATATATATAATATATATATATATTAGACATTAAGCCCGTTAAATTAATGGGCGCTAGAACATATGTAGTCAAACATTTATAAAAACAGAATTGTTGTAGACGAATTTTCGCCTGCGCTACGCAAATTCACTAACGTGCTAATTTACTCTCTGGTCGGCGAACGGTAACGTATTTACGTTTTTCAGACTATCACCCACAATGGTAAAACACGCCCTAGCGTAAGGGTGCAAAGTTACACATCTATCTACTTCGCTAGCGTAAATTCGCCAGAGACGGTCCATGCGGCACATGCGCATATATATATATATATATATATATATATATATATATAAAATACACAAAAGCCGTAAATATCTTGTAAATTATATCCTTATAAACGGTGAGTTCTGATGTCATTTCTGTCACATGACTCACTGAAACTTGTGTATTATAATAAAGTACCCCCAGTTGCAAAATATGAGGATATTAGATATTAGGGATGCACCCGGTTCGGGATTCGGCCTTTATCAGCAGGATTCGGATTCGGCCGAATCCTTCTGCCTGGCCGAACCGAATCCTAATTTGTATATGCAAATTAGGGCCAGGGAGCTAAATCACATGACTTTTTGGCACAAAACAAGGAAGTAAAAAATGTTTTCCCCTTCCCACCCATAATTTGCATATGCAAATTAGGGTTCGGATTCGGTTCGGTATTCGGCCAAATCTTTCGGGAAGGATTCGGGGGTTCGGCCGAATCCAAAATAGTGGATTCGGTGCATCCCTATTAGATATCCTTATATTGTACAAGTGGGGGTACATTATTCACTATATATATATTTAAATGAATCTAAGAAAATACAATGGAAACAAGGTCATAATGTATTATATTTTTTACTGATACAAGATTGCTTTTAAGTGATATTTTAGAACACTGTAAACAGTAAGACAACTGATACTTAGTATGCAATTTGTATGCAATTCACAAATCTTATGGCTGATTCCTTGGGCTTATACAATGCACACCAGTGACACCATGTGGTGAGAAAAAGGAATTGTTTTTTATGTAAATACAATGACACTGTTGGTGGACTTGGTAACATTTCTGGAATGTATGACGCCATCCTTGGCGCCAATTTTTGAACTGGGGGTGGTTGGCTATTTAAACACATTTTGTATGCACACTGATATCCTTGAAAAGCCCTAATGGGGGCCAAAATTTCGGTTTGATGTACTAAGTAAACAAGTTTTGATTTTTCATACTACAATGGAGTGCGGATCTACTT
>CM044445.1:54765636-54777808 GCA_024363595.1 Xenopus borealis
TGCACCCTCCATGAATTCTAGCTTGTAGTGCAAACATTTCTGACCACGCTCCTCCCCAATGTTAAAACAGTAACAGTGGATTTGGATTTTTCTTCTTGCAGTTTTTTTATTTTTCATATAGTTGTTTTTTGTTTGAACAATAACACAACAATGTTGCCATATAAATGAATCACGACATTTCAGACCACTAGTTAATTTTAAGTAAGTAACAAAAGTAAACCAGTTCTTCACATAAACACCTGCAAATATGAAATCTAAAAGTGGCTATAATTAACTCAATGCCAAAGTATTTTTTTATGTATGTTTGTCTTGTTTATTAAAATAAGCACATATTGGCACAAACACATTTTGTCTTGGTTATAGATGTTTGCTTTATATAGGTATTTGTTCAGAACCAATGTCTTTAGATGAAAAACTAATTTTTGTAGTGTATGAATTCAGTGTAATGCATCATTTTGTTCTCCTGTTTTTCTTGGAGCAGAAAGATATGGCTTCCCGTGTATATCACACTGTGGTAAAGGGAGAAGCTTCTGAGACAGATGATGAGGAGGAGATGTATGTGACCTCTGTTGCACCCGGGGCCTTCTCTAGCGCACACGGATTGAAAATCCAAGGAGAAGCTTCAGAAACAGATGAAGAAGATGATGTAAATGAGACGAATGCCATATCTACCAAAGGTTTGGAGAATATTCTCCCTCCATTAGTGGTCATCCGGAATGAGGGAGAAAATGTGCCTTTTGGTGCAGAAGAGAAACCGCTAGTGAACATACAGCAACATGGACGCTACAGTACTTTGCTGCAGCAGAAACTTTTAGAGAGCAATGCACGCTTGTACCATGATGTCAACAACACCATCAAGCATGTCTATCAAACTGCCACTGGTGAAATACGGACATTAACTAGTCAGCTGAGCAACTCTCAAAATGGCATCATTAATGCTTCCCATAGTATCAGACTCGCTCTTGACGATTTGAAAGGGGTTTCAGAAAAGATTGATATCATCACAAGCTGCAACCTTCTTCCCGATATACGGATTAGTGTTCCTAATGCATAGGATAGGTGGTGCTAAGATGTTATTTTATATCACATGGTCAGAAGAGTCCTGCAATATACTGCGGTATTGTGATATCAGACCATGAACTAAATGCCTAAAGTAGGATATGACAAATGCCTGGAATGCAGTGTGGTATTGTTTTCCTCCAAAAAAAGTGATTGACGAAATCTTCACTGTTAGTGTTACTGTATTCCATAGTGACATCTGGATCACCTGAGGAAATAGCTGCAAACGTGAACAATATCAAATTATAAAAAAAAAGTAGACTATCTACTTGTATAATACTGTATGCTGTATTTAAAGGACAAGGAAAGTTAAACTAAAGAAGTAGGCTAAAAATGTTGTACATTGTTTTGTGCTTCTGTACCAGCCCAAGGCAACCACAGTCCTTTAGTAATAAAGATATGTGTCTACAAAGATGTCCAGTAGCTCCCCATCTTCTTTTCTTCTGATTCACTGCACATGCTCTGTGCTGCTGTCACTTACTGAGTTTAGTGACACATAGGAAAGAAATATCACAGTATAAGGCTGATTAGTAATTCATATGGATAGTTACTACATGTCAGCACAGAAATCAGTGCAACTAGTATGATAATTTAATAATCAGCCTGTAGCATCAGCTTACATCAATCTCATTTGTGACAATCCCTAAGCTCAGCTTCTCAACAACTGCTCAGAGCCCACTGAGCATGTATGTGTCACAGACAAGATGGTGACCCCCTGTGACAAGTTTGAAGTCCTGGATCATTGCTGCTATTGACAAGCTGAAACTTTAGGCTGGTGCAATAAGTTCAGTATATAAAACATGGCACCAGTCCTATTCATTTTTAGTGTTATCTTCTCCTTTAAGTCCTTATTCAGACACCCTCACATTGAGGTCATAAAATGCCTTTTTAATGCCTTGTAAAAGTATTCAGTCTCCTGATGCATTTTTTTCCAAATATCGGCAATGTGTTACTTTTCAGGGGCACCTGTGGGCTTACTACCACCTCAGGCTGCAGACCCTATGCTCTCCGTCTTTGTCGAGAAACAATTAGTCCTATTATGGACTAAAACCTCCAAGACCGTGTGGGGTCTTTTCTCTCTCATATTCAGGGAATTAGTTCAAACTAAATTATTATTAATACATCTTTATAAAGTTCTGGTTTATGCAGCGTTTTATTAAATATGTATGTAATAACTTAGAGTACTGGAATTAATGCCTCTGCCGATAACACAAACCTTTTTTAGAGCAAAATAATTTTTAAATTATATTTAAAGTAGGTGTCCAATAAACAGGACATGCTTTGGGCATCCTTTTGTCTGTTGCTTTAATCACAAAAGATCTATGGTTTTTGTTATCTTGTGAACACCAAAAATGGAGTAGCTTCAGTTTAATTTTCCTCCCCCTTGTCAACAATCAAATCATAACTGTTGGCAATGCATTATGCACCTGCATAATGAATAATTGGATGATTTTCAAGCAGATATCATTCGGCTGTTCTCCTACACATGCCAATAAGCTGCCAGCTTGCTTCAGAAGGACAGAGTCTGCAACTTTTATTAACCCTTGTATGGCCACCTCAACTTGGTTTAACTAGATTTCCCGTTGTACCAGAAACTACTCCTAACAAAATTATCCAGTAACTCCAGATTCATAAAAGTAAATTGTTTATTCAAAATGACATTAAAAGAGCTTTTGCATAGTGACCCCATGACATCCACCTTATGAGTTTTATACCCTCCAGTACCTAATCGGTACTTAATTAATAGGTGATTTTGACAACATCATAAAACTTAGCAAATTCACCTGTGATTAAAGGAACAGTAACACCAAAAAAAGTGTTTTAACGTAAAGAAAATATCATGTAGTGTAGTCCTGCACTGTTAAAACTGATCTGTTTGCTTCCGAAACACTACTATAGTTCATAAAGCGCTATGAAATATGTTGGCGCTATATAAATACATGTTAATAATAATATAAACAAGCTGCTGTGTAGCAATGGCGGAAATTGAAAAACGGCTATATGGCACAGGATAAGTAATGGATAACAGATAGCATTATGTTCTACAGAGCTTATCTGCTATCTGCTGTGTAACTTGAGCCTTTGAATGGCTGCCCCCATGGCTACACAGCAGCTTATTTATATAAACAATAATAGTGCTTCTGAAGCAAACACTGCAGTTTTACCAGTGCAGGGCAACAGTGCATTATATTTTTATTACTTTAAAAAAAAAATTTTTTTTTGATGTTACTGGTCCTTTAAGTACCTGAAAGTACGGAAGTCATAAGGTAGACTGTCATGGGATAATTATGCTGATTTTAAAAACGTGACTGCTATGATGTTGGCCAAACCCTACAAATGTCCAGATGGAGCTGGTTTGCAAACGTGAAGGTGGTAATTCCTGTATAAGTATAAGACTAAAGGCACCAGTTGTTTTCTCAACAATGGCTTCAGCCTGCACATTCAGTGGATTTCAGATAGATGTGTTCTGAAGGCAGCCGTTCAGCTTATATCCACATTGTCCAGCTCGTCTATTGGATGGTAAAGGGTTGGTCTGCTTGCCTTTAGGATGTTTTCCCTGGATCCTGGACAACTGAGTGGGTTTTGGATGGTATTTGCTGCAGCAGAGAAAGTGGGACCAGCAGGTGGTGGCATTACTCCTAAAAAGTAAACACTGAAAAGGGTCCAGTCTCCCAAGCCCATAGACAAAGCTTCTTTTATCTCATTGTTATCACTGTAGACAAGGGCTCTGCCATTGAGATTGTGCGTTCTTATACTACCTTGATACTTTTGAAGATTCTTTTTTTTGAATCCAAGCTTGTTCATCTAGAAAAGAAATATTAGCTTTGTTTACATATTGTTACACCATCAGTGGTTTAGTGTAAGAACAGTGCAAGGCTGCTTTATGTCCCATTGCTTTTATAGAAAGAAAGCAGCAGGACTGAAAATGAGGCTTTAAGCATAACCCTTTAGACTATCATTTTCATCACCGAATGTATAATTTCGGAATCCAGTAACAATGTGAAAATATCGTAATATTCATGCATGCATCATAAGTACACAATTCTCCCACACTTGAGGCAATTTAGCGTGGAAATAAAAAACTAAATATAAATATATATGTCTAATACAGACTTATTAATTTCAGGACCAGCACTACTTGTGTAATACAGTGTTTTATTATACACACGTTTTACAGAAGTCCAATGTTTTGGGCCTTATTAGGACCTTTATAAAGCATGTCCTAATAAGGCCAAAACACAAGACTTCATTAAAATGTTTGTATAATAAAACACTATATCTCACAAGGAGTGCTGGTCCTGAAATTTAAAAACTCTGTGTTTGACAAAGACAAGATTTGACCATTCACCCTGCTGTTTATTTTTATTGGTGTGTGGGCACTTAGAGAATTTTAGATGTATATATAGGCAGAGGAGGCATTTGCCTCAAAAGTGGGATGGGGTTGCAAGGCATGTACCTCTTCTATATGCCTACCTCTAGTTCAGTTCAGACCTTTCTATAACTTTCAGCGGCTGAAGGAGTGGTGGAATTTATGGTGCAGGAGTGAATACACAAGCTGCATGGAGGGGGGCGGTTTAAAGTGAGCACAGGGAGAAGGTGATGACAGGACTATCCTTGGGCAAATTTTGTAGGAAAGAAAACAGGGCAGAAAATCTTTAAGAAACAGCTACCTATGCTGTAAAAGTATAAAAAAAAACTTTTTTATTTAAATAAAATATACTTTTATTTCTGTTAAAGGGCTAGTATGTTGAGTAGGGAAGTACATTATTAAATGATTCCTACTGGAATAACTTTCTAAAAAGGTTAAAAGAAATCAAGCATACTTACCTCTACGCACACATCGTCTACACTCATGTTTAGCAAAGACAATGTAGTCAGTCTGCGGGCCTTTTTGGCCTCCCATAGGTTATTACTGCCTCTCAGAAGCTCCATCTGTCTCTTCATGGAATAGTCTAAGTTATTAGTAAAAGGCAAAAAGAAGTTTGCTTCTCTCACTTTAAAGTTGTCTTTTATAAGTTTGTGAAAGAGTTCAGGGTCACCGTCTAGGTCTAGAAGATGTGTAATGTTCATTTTAATTGCATCTAGCTCCTCCAAGGATTTTTCATAGACATCCCACAAAAAAAGATCAGAGTACTGCTGTGGTTGGCTTTGTGCTCCATTTTCTTCCAAATTCATCTTCTGTTGTTCATCTTCAATGCACTGTAGGATCCAACTGAGGCGGCAGGGCCATTGAGTCGCAAGCAGTACCCATTCTGTTACTTTTTGTGGATTAATTTTATTTCTGGGCACACTCCTGATCATTAGTCTAATGGTGATGATAATAGTGTTTACCATTCTCCTAATATGAATGACATTATCTGTAATATAATCCTTTAAAGTGTCATGAAAAAGATATTGAAATGCTTCTGTTATCAAATGTTTGGTCTTTGGCAATTTATCTGAAATCCCTGTTGGTTGCCCTGACCCCTCATGGCTGGTAACCATTAAAGGAATGTCACTGCTACCATTTAAAGAGCGGTGCCGAAGCAGCTGATCTTTTTCATTGGGTAGCTGTGAAGGTCCTTGTATGATGTCTCCTTCTTCTTCCATGTCTCCAGTCAGTGCTTCCTTGCCCTGAATGATTTGTCTTATAAGGAACAGTTTGGAGTCACAGTCCATTTTTGGGATAGAGAAAGGCAGTGTAATTATCCTATTTAAAAACCGATATCCGTTATTACCTACACCTTTTAGAAGTTCTGAGTTTTCCACACAGTCTATAATTATGCTGGGGTCCACAGAAAGGACAGAAATAAATGGTGCATTGGGATCAGACAGAAGGATATTCATTGCATTCAACACTCCTACAATTTTATCTGGCAGGCACTTGTCCAAGTTAGTGATTTCCAAGACAATTCGAATTTTCCGTCGTTGGAAGATCTCCATCAGTTGGATGTAACGAGTTATGATCCTAACTTCCCTCTTAACATCACTCATAAAGCCCAATTGAGAGCTCATGTCTGTTCGATTCATTTTCTGTTCTACTTTGCCCTTTTGGGTGATAATTGTATTCTTCATCACCAGAACAGCTGCTCGTAGTACTCCAGCTGCAGAGATGCCCACAACGGTTGCTCCAACACTTTCAAAAGCTGTCAGTACATCTCCAGAAGCATCACCAATTGGAAAACCAAAGATCAATATCAAAGCACCAACACAGCTTCCTAAAATAATTACCATAATAGTCACAAGCCATAAGGGAATGCATAAAAATCTCTTACTGATCCATTCCTGTTTAAGTGGAGCGTCTATAATCTTGGTTTTCTTGCATACTACTCTGTATAAACTTATTGGAGCCAACCCAAAGTAATTTTCAATGCCATCGCAGAGGGTAGTGACTAGGCCAGCCCAAATGTGATCACTACCTGCATATTCCCAAGCACTGAATCTAATGAAAATATACTGTGTGTTTTGTCTTTCTTTGTGTCTTTCTGTGATGACAGGATGGTGAAAAATCATGAGGAAGATAAGTTTTAAAAGATCCTTTCCAGAACATGTCCTGGTCCTTTGTCCTGTTCTTTTTATTTCATCTTGCTCTTTTTTCCATGATTCTGCCCTTAGGTATGCTGAACAAAACACAAAGGGTTAAGACTCTAGGAAATGGAACAAAACAAATTCTTCAGGGCCCTTCATAAATAAGCAAATTGCTAAAGAACAGTATGCTTTTTTTTATAGCTGGCTAGTCTCACAACTATTCAATAATTCTCAGTTTGGGTAAAAACAAATGCGGCTGCTCTGGTTCATAAGGAAGCAGATTCATACACATGGGACAGAACAGCAACCCTGGTGTCCTAAAGCTATAATGAAAATGTGAGCACATTATGAACAGATGTCTGGGGCAAGGTTAAATTATTGCAAAACTGTTAAAATAACCTTGTGGCAACAATTCTTTTTTACCTAGGACAAAGAAAGGGTGTGCACATCTCTACAGCAGGGGTCTCCAACCATTTTTATCTGTGAGCCACACTTAAACATAAAAAAAACTGGGTCATACAAGCATGAATAATTTCTGTCCTGACTCAGATCTGTCTGAAAATGGTCTTCTCCCTGGCTTAGTTCACCTGCCTTTCTCCACTTTACTTGCTCACTGTTCCTAACCGCAGGTGTACTCAATGTCAGTCTGAGGCATTTGTGGGTCTCGAGCAGCAGCATCCTCCTGAGCCTGATAGAAATTGTTAAAGCAGCAAAATGAGGATGGACTTTATATAAATACCGTTGGTTTATAAATAATATATTGGACAGGTAGGTGTCTACCTACTTTGGGCCATGTAGCATGTACCTTTGATTTTTACTCTTGCTAATTAAAGGGGAACCCCACACAAACATAACATAAACTTTTAAAAAAGTAAACAATTTCAAACAACTTTGCAATATACATCATTTTAAAAATATGCAGACTTTTCATGATTTTTAATGGTTCGGAACAGTTCCACAAACCTAGCCCCTGCTCATCTGTTTGACTACTTTGCTGAGCTGGCTGACTACGGTTACTTTGTATCAGTAGCCATCTGTCCTCAGCCTGCATCCTCCAAACCCCACAATTCTCTGCACACGTGATTTCAATAAGGAACGGAACATTACCGTGCAATGCACTGTGGGTTATGTATTTCCTGTATGCTGTCTGTAAGCTGTAAAGAAGTTGTTACAATTTGTAACATCAGTGTTAAGTCCCTTTTCCCTGACAGGATTTTAAATGATGCAGAAAGAGAAATATTAAACAGCTGGATTTCAGCATAGAAAATGGCAGTTATTCATACGTTTTGAAGAAACAAGTAACTGTGATGGGTATATTAGGGGTTTCTGTGTTATGTAGGCCTTTTTATAAAATTTTGGTTTGGAAGCCACAGTTCCCCTTTAAGGTTTATTTAAAGGGGTTATTCACCTTTGAGTTAACTTTTAGTGTAATGTAGAGAGTGATATTTGTGGTTTTATAGTTATTTAGCTTTTTATTCAGCAGCTCTCTAGTTTGCAGTGTCAGCAATTTGGGTTCTAGGGTACAAATTACCCTAGCAACCCTGCATTGATTTGAATAAGAGACTGGAATATGAATGTGATGGGCTGAATAGAATGATGAGTAAGTGGCAATAACAATACATTTGTAGCCTTACAGAGCATTTGTTTTTAGATGGGGTCAGTGACCCCCCAATAGTAATGTTAGGAAGACAATAACATTTTCTATCATGTGCTATAGGTAAAATTGCTACTACTGTGTATGGCCTTTGAGTAGTGTTGGGAAAAGCAAAATGCAAGCTTCTAGTCTTTGCCAAAACAAACTGCACTGGAGATAAGCATACATAACTCACATTCAACTTTACTTAGCAGGATATCTGTCCTTCTTCCCCATGGAGCATAAAATCCAACTGTTACAGGGGTAGTAACATAATAGAGAGCTTTGGCTAGAGAAAAGCAATATATGTCATCCTTAGTCTGGAAATCTGTCAGAGAATAAAATAATAACACTAGTTATACATCAAACATTTACTCTCCTGTAGGTAGTATGTTTAAAAAATCAAATGAACTGAGGCTTTATCTATGGCTATGACATAGGTTAAATGCGAGCATCATTTGGTGTGATTTAAAACCAATGAATCAATTTGGAGTGGTTGAAGACAAATAAATGTTTCTTTACATACTGGAAACTCATTTTTGAAGTTAATGTGCTTCTTTTGTATGATCTGGCAGTGAGTGCCATATCTTTCCTGCAATACCAGGACATTTGCCTGGCAAGCGATATGGCAGTGGAGTGTTCCGGTGCCAAAAGATTATTGATCCCAAGGCAGGGCTTGTTGCTCCTTACCGCTCCTGCCCTACTCGTCACCAGTGATATAACTAGAGAAGCCGGGCCTGGGTGCAGGATGTGCATTATGATTTTTGCAAAGCATCTTAGTATCTACTTTATGCTGCATTAGACAGGAAAACAGACTTAGTTCACTGTCACATTTGCCTAATATTTCAATAAAATCATGTTAGTGGAAACCCAGTATGTGGTGGTTATAGCCAAACACTTGCAAAAGGACCAAATAAAACATTCTGGCAGATAAATTAAAATTGATGGAAAAAGGTTTTGGGGGAGATATGAGAACTGACTAGAGATAGAGATATGGTTGTAATACTGCTGTGCTGTTTGAAAAAATAAGCCAAAAAACATAAATAATGGAACAGTGAGTCAGTGGGTCCCTGAGAGGTAGAAGAATAAGAGAAGCAAGAATATAGGTAGCAGAATTGCTAGCAGCCTAGCTAGGGATCCCAGCAAGCAAGTCAACTACTTACCTGGTTGCACCATGCTGCCTGTAGATGAGCAGTCAGTTCATTAGCTATATGTTACCTAAGGAAAGAATCTATTTTGTTTACTGAAATTACACTGTTACAGTATCTTATAATGTAATATCCCCCCTGCCTCTAAGGCTTATAGTATCCTTTAAAAAGGATTTATTTCCCTCCTGTTACAGTGTAGATCACGATGGATACATGTGTATATTTATTTATCTCATGCTACTTGTATACACATCGCTGTATGATTTACAGACAGATGAAAAACTTTGCAATAAAATATATATATAGTTTAAGATTAAGTGCTACATTTTAAGAGACAAATGAAAAACGAGTCCTTGTCTGTAGAGCTTGCAATGAAGCTTGCAATAAATAGATACCCATTTAATAACTAAAAGGCTAATTACAGTGTATATTGCTGACCAACAACTAATTAACACTTTAAATAGCAAGCTGTCAATATTCAGAACAGAAAGGCAAACAATTCCAAAGCTATAAAAATATCAAATGACGATCAATCGCAAAATTGCTTATAGAGACAAGCTACCTACTCTGGGAAAAGTATGCAGGGTGTTCTACCTACTGAAAGTCTTTAGCACACTACCTGGTTACCCAGCCTATTAGGCAATACAGTGCAGCATGCTACAATTTTTATCTCACCCACAAACCACCCATGCTGGCTAACTCCATAATAAATGTCAGCAGCATAAGCTTTATGGAAGAAGCGCTTACCTACGTTTAATGACCTTAATGATTTAATGGCGAAACCATGCCAGCATGAATACAACTTTGTTGAATTTGGCCCTGTGCACCAAATATTTCCATGTGCTGGTAGCATACAGTCCATTGTCACATGCAGGACTGGACTGAGAATTGAAATAGGCCCTGGCATTTCAGGTACACAAGAGGCCCATCAGCCCACATAGAGGCCCAAACAGCCCCCACCAGCCCACTAAATACTGACTTTCTAAGGGACCTTATAGCAGCCCCTCTGGCATTTGCCCTAACCCACAAATGGCCAGTCCGGGACTGGTCACATGTTGCATTTGTAGTCAAAGATGAAGGAGGGGGGTATAGCAATACAGGAATGCTTGGCCCCAACCACCTTATAAATATATAGAATCTAAAAAATATCACACAATATCATATGCCCTTTGAATGTATCTACATTTCACCTCAGTGGGATTCCAGCTGGGCTAGTGACCAATTCCCTACCTGCCATGTAGCTTCTATAACTTGTGGAATGTTGGCATTACATTTCTTCATAAAGTATCACTGTATACCAATATACATCAAAGAACAGATCTCCTTGCCTAACAATGCCAAACATAGTTCCCCATATACTTCATGTATACAAATGAACAACAATTTGTTGCATACTCACCCAACCTTCTATGTCAAGCTCACTGTTAGATGTGTCTGAAACAGGAAGTTGCTTCTCACTTAATTATGTTAGTAAGTTTACAGCACAATGATAAGAAGCCGGAGCTCATTAAGTCAACAAGGGTCAGAGCTGGACTTTACTCTTTTGAACAGTATACACGATTAGGGGAATAGAATGGAAGATAAAATAGGCAAGACTTTGTGTGAGCATGTGGGTAGGTGTATGGCAATGACACACAGCATTTAGATTAAATAAAAGCACACAAGAGCACACAAAGAGAACATTTAGTATCGGGTAAAATATATGAAAACTATATAAGGACCAAGCAATTGCAAGATTTATTTTTCAGTACAGGTATGGGATCCATTATCTAGAAACCCGTTATCCAGAAAGCTCCACATTGTGGGAAGGGCCATCTCCCATTAACTCCCTTTTAATAAAATAATTAAACATTTAAAAAAAAAAAAAAAAAATATATATATATATATATATATATATATATTACTTTTTCCTCTTTAATAATAAAACAGTACACAGGACACACGCTAGAAAACCATTTGTTTGAATCATTGTGACTCTGTGCAATGGTGTCCCAGGCATAATTATCTTGACTTTGTTTGCTGCAAAGTGTTTTGAGAACCATGAGAGAAAATCTGTATAAAATAATAATTTCCCTTGCTTTGCAGCACATCTTTAAGATGCTCGTCTGCTGTATGACCTTCTACATAATGTACCACTTACTGCATGCTCTCCACAATATTATTTTCCTGCTTTCATATTATCCCAATCATCTTCTTCTGAATCTCGTATTTCAGCAAGTTATTTTATTGAGAATTCTATATTCCAGGCTTGCAGTAATTTGTGTTGACAGTGTCAGATCTAACTAGGTTTTAACAATCTCATATTACGTGATATGACCTGCAATCTACCTTTGTGTCACAAAGTATATTCATTCATTATTGTCAAATACTTTTTTTCTGTCAACATTTACTTTGCCTTTCTTCCTTTGTTCTATTCTAATGTGTCCAAAGGTGTATTTATTTTTCTTCAACTGTGGCTGTTCTCATCTACACATGGTTTGTGCAACAGTGCAGCTCTTACATCCAGTTACTACTGTGTGCATCCACACACAATAAATACTAAGTAGCAGATATCCTGCTTTTCGCCTGTGTCCTGATTCACTCATCTTGTATATTCAAAGTACTACTGTAGTATCCTCATTCACTTTATCACTCCTAAACAAGTGAATTTCAGACCTTTTGGATTTAAAAATTTAAATACAGCTTATTAATAAAATGTAGCAAAGACTACATTACAGCAGATGAAGAAAGAAAAGGTTCACATTCTGCATGCGGCTGAAGCATCCTAGGTCCTATTACTTTTGGGTACTACATCATGTAGCCCCAGTATTTGATAAGACTCTAA
>CM044445.1:54799471-54815687 GCA_024363595.1 Xenopus borealis
GTCGACTACCTCCTCCCTAGTCACATGCTTTTGTCACGCCACTTGACACCTTTACAAAATGAGTCTCCATTAATATGTTTTAACGTCAGAACCGACAGCCTCCACGTTATGTATACCAAACCTTAAGCTCTGCCAAGGTGAGGCCCCGATCCAGTCGCTTCTCCGCAGTAAAGGAGTTAAGGCTGCTGCTGACTCGCACAGTCACGGTCGGACTTGAGCTCAACGTAATGGAGCTCATAATGAAGGCGGCGTCCGCAGCGGATCCAAAACCCTGGTATAAACCAGAAGAACGTGACAACCACTTAAAAAGAGGGCGGGGAGCCGCCACCAAATGAAACAATTGTCATCGGTCTCACATAGCCAATAAGAAGCTTGTGCACAATTGCCACCAATCACAGATACTGACAAGCGCAGCCTCTTATGTGTGACTGCATACAACCAATTGTATCAGGAGGGCTGATTCTCATGACCGTAAAAGCCAATGGCATATTATGTCGTCAACACGGAAAGCATTCTGCGCAACCGCCGATATCGAAGGAAACCAATCGGGATGGGGAAGACCTTAGTTAAGTGTGTTGCTCATGCAGGTCTGGTGGCATGTCGTGATCAGGCCCAGACTGGCCTGGGGTTTGGCATGCCAGAGGGGCTGCTGTAAATTGCCATTGGAATTCAGGAGGGGTGCTTTTGCCTTTGTGTGTTTGGTATGCCAGAGCCTATTGTGAATCCCAGTTAGGGTTGCCACTTTTTCTGGCAACAAATACCTATATTCTTATATTTTTTTCTCTATACTTAACATTGGTTTGAAGCAACAGCTAGACCATGCACCCTGGCAGATAAGATAACTTATTACCATGTGTATCACAGGCCAAAGTGTGACATACTTGAAAAGACTAGTCTGTCTCATGCAATTAATGCTACATATCACAGTGTTCCTTATACAGGCTGAAGTGATTGTTCTGAGCATGGATCCTCCAGTTGCTAACATAGCTATCATTCATAAGCATAAAGGACTGGGTATATAGCAAGCAACTTACTAACTGAAGTTGGTCAGAATTCCTGGTTCCACCCATATGCCAGTACAGGTATGAGTACTAACAAATGCAGGTATTGGCTTAGCTGTGGCTGGCTATTATGGACAGCTCATTTACATTTCTAAAGTGAGTGACTCATTTACATATTAACGGCAAACTTAATTTGAATTTTTAGGTAAGCAGCCTATTTACATTTTAAATCAAGCGGCCCATCAGGCATTTGCCCGAACACACAGATCCAGCCGGATCAGGCCAGTCCGGGTTTGCCGACGCTACACACAATTCAGCAAGTACGGCTGAAAGGAAACATAGTCTGCAATAAACTGATCTGTATTGTTGACAAATGACAGCATTGTGCATTTACAATAAATTGATGCCTCCATTATAGAAAAAATAGTTGCAATAACATATTGGAATGTATAAATTAACAATAGTCTGTTTGGTGTGCTGTAATGTTGATGCCTAAAGGACAACTAAACACTAAACATTTTCAGCTTGTCAATAGCAGCAATGATCCAATACAAAAAATAGGGGGGGGGGTGAGTGCATACCTAGGGCAATTTCAAAATACTTAAATATTTAAAACCCTGTCTAAGAAATTCAAGTAAATAAGCCAGTGATTTTCAACCTTGTGCCTCCAGCTGTTAAGAAACTACAAGTCCCACAATGCATTTGCCTGACTGTGGCTGTCAGACTCCTTCATTGCATTGTGGGACTTGTAGTTGTTAACAGCTGGAGGCACAAGGTTGAAAATCACTGAAATAAGCAATGCACGTAAATTTTGAAAAACAGGGTTTTTTGTTACAAAGTTAGGATCATAAAATTGATAAGCCACCATACCACGTCAAGGTAAACCCCACATGGTGGTCCCTAACTTGTTTACCTCTAATCACAATTTAAACTGTATCTTACCGGTATGCTTAATAGCATTACTTTGAGTAAAATCTCCTGTGCCCTGGTTTCAACATGTGTGCTAAATCTTCCCCTGCCGACTGCTTATGCAGCGTTTAAGAGGGAGTGACTGCCATAACCAACGATATATTGAAAAAAATGTGATGTGAGGTGTAATTAAAAGCAAAGTGGAATGCAGTTCCATATTCGTGTGTGTGTGTGTTGGTGAAGTATGGGGATATATATGCAGGGGTGAACATAGCAAGAAATATAATGTGCCCCATGTGTTAAATAAAACCTTGCTGTGTGTGGTAGCACAGAAGTGTGTAAAAGTATATTATGGTGAAATGGATATGACCGTGTGAGAGAGTGTGAGATAAGAAACTAAATGTGTAGTGTGATGGGTGTAATGTATATGTCTGTTTAAAAGTGTCTCATGGGGCATTGGTTTTGAATGGCTGAATCCTCCGATGCCCCTAGCATTTGCAGCTTTTAAGAGAGAGAGATTGCACAAACCAGGGCACATATTACCAAGAACTAATAGGGCCACCAAAAGTGGCACACATGTTGAAACCAGGGCACACGAGATGTTTAATCAAAGTAATGCTATTAAGCATACTGGTAAGATACTGTTTAAATTGTGATTAGAGGTTAGGGACCACCATGTGGGGTTTACCTTGGCGTGGTATGGTGGCCCTGTTTTTCAAAATTTAGTCAAAAGTAGTTAGCAAAGGCAGCTTTGGCACTTTACCAAACTCAAGGTATCCGTTACTCACTACCCTATCCTTAAAGGGGTGGTTTGCCTTTAAGTTAACTTTTGGTATGTTATAGAATGGATAATTCTAAGCAGATTTTCATTTGGCCTTAATTTTTTCTTTTTTATTGTTTTTGTATTGCCTTCTCTTTCTGACTCTTTCTAGCTTTCAAATAGGGGTCACTGACCCCCATCAAAAAACAAATGCTCTTTAAGGCTACAAACGGGTGGTTATTCTTCATTGTATTACTTGTCTTTTTATTTAGGCCTCTCCTATTCATATTCCAGTTGCTTATTAAAATCAATAATAAGCAACTTGAAGAAAAGCAGCCACAATTAAACACTCCATCCATATATTTGGAAGAATCTCACTCGGGATTTGAACTTGGGACCCTGAAGCCAAAGCCCATGCACTTTACATGCTGCACCACAGGGTGTAAGCATGCAAAATCCCTCTCCATATGATCATTAGATCCAAATGTAGCTTTGTGCCTTTAAATTGACATGCGGTGTTGGTAGGCAATCTTCTGCCTAACAGAGTCAATACTCTCCCTAGGTACCCTAATATGGGAGGCCTTCTGGATAGCTGAAGTATCAGAAGAAGTTGCTACTTAGAAAAACAGTGCTCGATGCATCAGTGGAAGTTGCTGCCTAGGGAAAGAGCACTAGGTGGATTGAAGGAGGTAGGCGAGGGCTGCTGCAATGGCCAATGTGGGTCCGGTGGTTGCCAAACTGTGATGGAAGCTGGGGGTCTTGGTGAACAAAATTATGGTTGGCAGGTGGTCTTGCTGAATGAAACCCTACTTATACTATTTATTTCTGCCAGGGGTTGCTTCCTCCTTTTAACTCACCCAGTTATCTGCTTTGGTTTGGCCTTGTGTGCCATGGAACACTGTACAAAGGGTCTGAGTAAGTAGCACCTGAACCCTCTATTAAGAGGAATCAGGTAAAGGATACTAATCTGTTTATTGCAGGCTGGTGAAAAGAGTGTATCCTTATTACATTATGAGCAGACGCTCTCACTCGGGATCAAGGGGGTGAGTGTTGGACAACAGAGAGGAAAAGGGACTTACTTGGGCTCATTGACCCACATATAATGCTTGCATTAACTGTATGCTTATTTGGCAGGAGTTCTCCTACTGAAGGCAGAAGGAAGTCGGCCCAAAGGGAATGCTATGCTTGTTCCGAAAGGGCTCTCTCAGATAAAAATATTTGTGCTAAATGCCTAAAGGAGGCTTCTGGATCGACTGGAGATACAGCGACACAATGTACTCAAATGATGGATTGGATGAAACAGACATTCAACCAATCAATGTCTTCTATGGTGTCACAGGTGACGGATGAAGTCTTGAAAAGGTATCAAAACCTTGGGAGGTCCCACCAAAGGTGGATGCGGCCATTACAATAGTAGCCCGAAGGACCACACTCCCAGTTGATGGAGTGTCACTAAAAGATACAATGGAGAGAAGACAGGATGCGGCCTTGAAAAGAGCTTACATAGCTGGGGGAGCAGCATGTAAAGTGGCTACTGCAATCACATCTGTCATAAGGGCGGATAAGATATGGCTCCAAGAATTGGAAGCCGCTATCAAGAACGGAGGCCAAAGGGAGAACTTAATCGAAATGCTCCAAGATATAAATCTTGCAAATGATTTTGCAGCAGAAGACTCCATGGACTCGATCAAGTTATCAGGAAAAGCTATGAGCTTGTCTGTAGTGGCCAGACGAGGACTGTGGTTGAAGCACTGGAATGCAGATTCACAATCCAAGCACAATTTGTGCTCTCTTCCATTCAAAGAGAATTTTCTCTTTGGTCCTGAACTAGACCAGATAATATCTAAGGCAGTGATCCCCAACCAGTAGCTCGTGAGCAACGTGTTGCTCTCCAACCCGTTGGACATTGCTCCCAGTGGCCTCACACCAAGTGGTTATTTTTTAATTACTGATTTGGAGGCAAGTTTTTGTTGCATAAAAACCATATGTACTGCCAAACAGAGTCTCCTGTAGGCTGCCAGTCCACATAGGGGGTACCAAATGGACAATCACAGCCCTTGTTTGGTACCCCAAGAACGTTTTTCATGCTAGCGTTGCTCCCCAACTCCTTTTACAACTGAATGTTGCTCACGGGTTGAAAAGGTTGGGGATCCCTGATCTAAGGTCTCGGCTGGTAAGTCGTCCTTCCTACCACAAGAAAGAAGAGAAAAGAAAAATATTCCCAGAAATCCCAGGAATTCATTTAGAGATGCTAAACAATACAAACCGGGGAGGCCCTTTTCCAAGCAATGGAAACCTAGGCAGACTGCCAAAAGACCAGACCAGAAGTCCGATAAAAGACAATGAAGGTGTGGGAGCCCCGTTGCACGTAGAAGGCAGTCTTGCGAAATTCAAAGCAGGGTGTGCTCGAGAATGCAAAGACAGTTGGGTCTCAAATATAATATCGAAAGGTTACAAGTTAAACCTATTACAAAAACCAGCAAACAGCTTTGTATCATTGGACAAAATGAGATCTCGAAGAGAGAAAGGGAAACTGAGAAGCATCATCCAAGATCTGCTCAACCAAAAAGTGATATCAAAAATCCCTTATGATCAGCAATATCAAGGGATATATTCCCATTTCTTTCTGAGAAGCAAACACAATGGAGAATTCAGTGTAATTTTGAACCTGAAGAAACTGCTCACGATCTCTACTTTCAGGATGGAGACTTTAACTACCATCGCAAAAGTTTTGGCTTGCGAAGATAGATATCAAGGATGCCTTCCTGCACACAGTGCTGGTCAGGTCAGACAATCTGACATCAGTGCAATATGTGAACAAAATCAAAGAATCTGTTGGACTTGGCCATTCTTATTTTTGCCTGGGCAGAACCTTGTGGAACTCAGAACATAATGGCCGACAAACTGAGTAGATCAGTAGAGTGGGAGCTTCAACAATCAGCTTTCGAAAAGATTCAAGACAGGTGGGGACCATTCTCAATGGATCTGATGGCGTCGAAGAAGAATGCCAAGATGCCATTTTATGCCTCATGGACTTCGGATCTGAATGCCATGGTTATAGATGCGTTCTCTATCCATGGAATTTTCAGAGAGCATCAGGTTAATGGAGTGTCCCTTGTCAGCAGAAGCAGTATTGACATTGACAGTTCATATAAACATGTCTGGAATAAATGTATCAGCTTTATCCACACTGAATACTGTAACATTTGTAGTAGTGAGTTCATGAACATCTTTATGTTTTATATACACAAGCCTTAAGTTTCAGTTTCTCAATAGCAGCATTGATCCAGGACTTCAAACTTGTCACAAGGCGTCACCATCTTGGAAATTGTGCGCGACACTCACATGCCCAGTGGGCTCTGATCAGCTGTAGAGAAGCTGAGTTTAGGGGTTATCACAAATTATCAAGCAGAAAATGAGGTTGGTCTGTAATATAAGCTGATGCTACAGGGCTGATTATTAAATTATGTTGCTTATCGCACTGGTTTCTGTGCTGTCATGTAGTAATTATCTGTATTAATTGATAATCAGCCTTATACTGTGACATTTCTATTCTGTGTATATATTGTGAGATGGTCCCTAAGATCAGTAAGTGATAGCAGCACAGAGCATGTGTAGTGAATCATCAGAAAAGACAATGAATCCCATACCTGTAGTAAAAGACACACAAGAGCACGGAGCAATGCAGTGGATATACGCAGACTTCAAAAAATAGCACATTGGTTAATAGCTCTCTACAGCTACAGAATGTAGGCTAGACTGAGCACTGGCTTCTGGGTGCTTTCAGAAGCTGGATAACATAACAACATTGCCAATTGTTTCCTTTGTTTTATATAGAATATGCAGCATCTAGCTGCCATTCAGCCTTCAGGGCTCTAACTGAACATATTGCCTTTTTTTGTGGGTTTGAGATTCAAGATGGGGTACTCCTAAACATACAGTATTAGTTAATTGATTCAATTACATTTGCTTGAGTGTTCTTTGCATCTTATTGCATTTTATTGCTTTTTTTTTAAATGCAACATGTTTACTTTTTGTGCTTGATGCATTCAAACATTAGTAGAATAGAGGGTTGAGTTTGAAACTCACAAAAATGCACTTTGTGTTTATAATAACGCATATAAACGCAATAAAATGGTGTAGGGCCACAGGGAAATGTCTGAGTGCATTATTGAAAGATAAAAAAATACAGGAATCCAAGTTCATATCATATATAAAATATTCTTTCAGACTGACAATTCAACACATTATGTGCAAATGATTTATTCTTTATTGACTGATAATAAAACAGTAACTTTGCTGCATTTTTCTTGTGATAGGTGAGCTTAGGGTTGCCACCTTTTCTTAAAAAAAATACCGGCCTTCCTGTATATTTAGCTTTTTTTCCTATTAATTACATTGGGATCAGCCATCAAAAATACCGGTCAGGCCGGTAAAATACCGGCCAGGTGGCAACCCTAGGTGAGCTCCTGTTGCTGAGCACCACAGAGCTATACTTTTCATGCTTCTTCTTTCTTCTCACAGTATGCCCAGTATAGCGAAAAAGCCAAACTCTATTAAAAAACTATTTATTTCATTCTACTGCACATGCATCTGCCCCAGGAAATTTAAAGAAAGAAGGAGCAGGAAGACTATCGCTCCCTGGTGCTCACTGGAATAACCTTCGGCCAGTGCAGTTGTCTCCTGATAGGCGTGCCTTTCTGGGGTATCAGGTAAGTAGATACATTTGGGGTGCATAACTTTTGGTAAACATTACTTTCCTTCTCCTTTAAAAATACCTAAGTTGCAAAAATCCTTGTGGGTGACAAAAATATCCTATTTTGTTTTTAATACTTTAATATTTTTGGTCGCCTTCAGAAATGATGATCCAATTTACAGAAAGACCCTTTATCCAGAACACCCTTGCAAGCATTCAAGATATGAATTCCTGTAACTGTACAGTATTTATGTAGAAATCATAAGTTTTACTTATGTTCTCCACAAGATGGCACCAGGATTTTGCATCTGTTGATTATTCCACACCCACTAGGTTCTAAATGTGTTAACGGCAGATAAGTGTGCCGACATCCTGTCAGTGGGAATGCACACAATATCCTTCCTAAAACATTGTATTTGCCTTTTTAATACAATTATAGTGTATTTATAATGAAAGGGCTTTCCTCAATGTGGGTGTAGAATAAACAAAACTTGATATTTGAGTACACCCTGCTTTACAAAGTATTAAATAAAAAGGAAATAAATCAATAAATAAATGCACTATAACAGCAGGTGTTTGGAAATTATGACGTGGATCTCTGTCCCTAAATATGACACCGTCAGTCAGCTAAAAGGAATACACTATTTAATATCACAACTAGTATAGAAGATGCCTGTTGCAGGATCTGGAAGAAAATCACAAAGCAGGTACATTTCCCTTGTTTTTATTTAGCTACGGTATGTTTCATCTCTGTATATCAGCCTTTAAATATAAACAACTACAGACATTGCTATAGAAAATGAACAGCCTGACATAATACTTTCCTTTCCTAGCAGTCTTTCAGCTGGCAACTTCTTGTGTTGTAAACATTAAGGTGAATTAGGGTGGCTGAAACCAGCTATGTAGAAGTCCGACCAAACTAGAATCCGCAATTTACCCTTTTTTTTATCATTAGAAAAAATCATCAGCTCAGGGGAAAAAAACTAAACTTTTTGGGATTGATGCACATAAAGCACAACTTTTTAGGATTGTTGCTCACAAAATTCAGATTTTTGGGATTTAACGAGAAATCAGTGGAAAAGCCCAACATGTTCGGATTTTCGTACGAAACCCAGTACAGACCATAATATCTTTAAATTGCAAATAGGACCTCTGCCAATGACTTCTACAAGCAGTAGTGATCCTGCCCATTTTGCCGTCTGAGGCGGCCTTCCTTTTGCAGCCCCCCCCTTCCCCATGGCATTCGGCGTTTCAGAGCCGGATGGGGTTGGGGGGGTCCATGTCGCTAGTGCAGGGAGTGCGATTGTGCTGTCTGCACTAGAAGAGCCAAATGTCCGGGTTGAAAACTAGAAATTCTGCTCTTAAAGTTACCAGGAGCGGCATCTTTGCCACCCATGGGGGGCGCTGCTGCCTGAGGCAAGTGTCTCAACTCGCCTCTTTGGCGGAGTGCCCCTGTCTACAAGACCTTGACAGGTTGAAGATGGAGTATTTTTGGATTTTGACTTTTTGCATCCTCGGTGTATAATAAATCTTGAAAAATTTCAGGGTTTTTTTCCATTAAAAATTAGGATTTTATATTTACAAAAACTTGATTTTTGTGAGTTTTTTGCATTTTGACTTTAATAAATAACCCCTAAGATGCAGGAAAAACTGGAACAATAGCCATGCAACAATGAAAGACTTCCACTAGATAAATGATTCCACTTTAATATGACAGTATTTCTTGGTCATAGGCAACTGACTGAATTGCTGGTGTCTGAAACCCATAAACCAGAAAAATATAAGGAACTATTTGGAATATTAAACACTTTCTAAGCCCCACTGTCTGCCTTGCTCTAAAACAGTAACAGGAACATTTAAAACATTGTGGATGGAAATAAAACTCCAGACTCATTTGAAAAATAGGTCCATCTTAAAGATGTGGATATTCCAGTCACAGTGAGTGAAGGACTGCACCAACACTATTATATTTGGTTGCTACAGCTATGCTATGCACAATAAACTGGCCAATTGGCATATGACATTTTCAGACCTCCCTGGACTGTCTTATATACTGGGAATGGCAGGCCACCATACATGTTTCTATAATCAAATAAAACTTCAGTTTATAAATATTATTAGTATGTATGTAGCCAGTTTTAGCTCTATTTTGACCAGTTTCAGCATGATGCGGATTTCATTTTGCAGGGGGAACCATTAATGATCCATACAATCCTGATCATATCATGGGGCGAGGAGAGTTGTTACTGTGATCTGGAAAAAATGTATATTTAACTGGCAGTTATCCTACCTGTTCTGCTGTTCATTCAAAATAGGTTACCAGGTGACAATACACTAAGCTTTGTTAATCAAGTTATTCGGGCAGTGAAAAGCACAACAGAGGAGTGGCAAAGATCAATAAAGGCTCAGTTTACACCTGGTCAGAGGGTTGCCATGAATTACTATTGCAGTTGCAAAACCGCCCAGTTTTTGTAAATGAGCCCCACTGTGTTCTTAGTCCAGCTGCTATAAATGTTGCCACCCTCCGGCAGTACCCCACTACAAATGATACAGATTAACAGCAATTTTAATTCAGTGATTTTAAATTGCCCATTACTTTCACAAGGAAGTTTCATAAGTGAATATTTGCTGGAATACATGTTAAAAGGCAGGTGCTTTCATCCCATTACCAGACATAGTTTATCTGCACACGGGACGTGGCGAACAGGTTTAGCAGGTGACAGGTTTTTGCTTGTGACGTTCTATAGGGAGTATCCGCTTGGTCAGAGGATTTACAGGTTCTACCTGTAGTCACGTGGTTATCTTATCTGTCATAGGGTTTTCTGTGGACACAAAGGGCGTATACCTTTCATAGTACATGGAACAAAGTGAGAGAGGTCTACCCCTCCTTCTTGACACAAAACTTCTCATTTTCTTCCACTCTCATTCTAGAGTCAGAGTGTCTGACCAAGCAGCTGGTTACAGGTAATATACTTATAAACTGCATTGCCAATCCAATGTTTTGCATTCTATATAGAACAATTATGTAATGTAAATAAAAACAACTGTTCCATTCCCTTACAATAATGCTAAACTTGATAAATAAAATGATGTCTGCATTATAGTTGTGCATATCTATTTAATTAGGTACCCTACAATCTACTGGACTGTTCCCATTACCCTAGCAATTGCAAAAAAAAATGTACTCTAATTTACTGAGCATTGTAATGTTAGTTCTGGTACTTGTAGAAGTGAACACTTGACTAACTTTGTATAAAGATTTAATAGGGAGAAGTTATTTTTTCCCGAGTACATCTATTTTTTTCAGAGAGTAGAATCTTGACCTCTCCCTCATTAAATGTGGCTGGCTATATCAAATGATGTAATTATGTATCTGATAGGCTGGAGCCCAAGCGAATCCATCTGCTTATATTACAGAGTGATTGAATTTGTAAGCTTAGAATCCACAAATATACTTCTCTATGTATGTGTGACCTTTTTCAAACTAGCTTGCATGTACAGAACAAAAAAATGCTTTCAGATACGTTAAAATTAATTTAAAGAATTTTCTACTTCTGTGTTACTTTTATTCATAATACTTCCATACTAAATATTGATTACTGCAATTTTATTCATGGTAGGAAAGATTTGAGTGTATCAGGTTGCCTAGCAAAATTATATTCTCCCCATGATTTTAGTTAAAATATTTCATTGAAACAGCCACAAGTTCAGTAGCATTTTCATACACTGCAACAGATCTCATTCATCTGTAGGTGTTACGTCAGCGTAGTTAGACCTACCATGTTACATGCGTTTTGATTTGGATATTTCAGGAATGCATTTTCCTACCGAAGAAGACTGCTCAAGTACCATTAATTTTTTGTCCTGATGGGCAGTAATGTGATCATTTGAGGGGGAACTTGCCTTGCAGGAATCAAATCTAGAAAACACTGTTTCACTATATCTATAGACCATTTTCTAGATTACTTTCCTGCAGATTTTGTAGTATGGCAGCATAAGAAATATTATGTATACAAATTAAACTATAACACTCTTCACAGGCTATAAGTGTGAAGCAGTGCAATGCTAAGCCTGTACACTTACACCCATAGACTCCCTTGATTAATCACAGAACCATTTGTGTATTTGTCTGAATCTATTTAAAATATAATTGCAAGGACCCCTCATATGCATTTTCATTTGACCATGTGACTATTGATTTTATTATAGAGAAAAAAAACAAACAAAATGCAAGAAATAATATTTTAAACCATTACAGCATGCAGGTAATGCTCTCACACAAGGTTTTATATTAGCAGAGATTGATGTGGCATGTCTAGAGGTTGTGCTGATGTGTTGCAGTGCTAAAACTCTACACTACTAAAGTCTCCGCAAGTGAATGGGCTGGGCAGCTATAGTGACATAGGTTGCCTGCCTTAGCTCTTAGGTTTCCCATTGCCCTCAATGATAATTATTACTTTGCAAAGCTATTTTTGATAAGACATTTGTATCATTCTATAGGTTGAGAGGTTCATATACATACACTTTGCTGGTTGACCCTTTAAGTGCACCATGGGTAACATGGTTGTAAGGAATAACTTTGAATGGGTCTACACAGACCAGCCTCATTCAGATAGGAGGAAAGAAATACTAGGTAAGTATTCATTTTCTGACCTATTAATCTGTTTTTTTCAATATGGCCCTACCTTATTATATTGTAACCACTTATAATTATGGCAATATATAATTAATGATTATTGTAATACCATGAGAAATAATTGCAATCAGCTCCTATTTATAAATGTATTTTGTATGGATATTAATCACTGCACATCCATTTATTTTCTAATTTATGCAATGCAAGTACTAGGTCACCACCCATAAGAGCTTTTGAGCTGAGCTCAGCCGTATCAGCCATACTGGCAAAGGGGTTGCCAGTGTTTCAGCCCTTTTGCATGTGCAAGCAGTACATAGCCATAACCTGCTTTATTATAATATTGGCTTTAAGCTACTTCTAACTTTGCCATAAATTATTTGCATGATGCTTTTACATTACCTGTCTGATCCCCCATGTTCCTGTATGAGGGGGCTGCCATATTTGTGCAGCAGGAGTCCATTAGCATTAGCAACTGTAACTAACAGGCTGAGATGGGACAGTCAGGTTGGCAAGTCAGAGTGTCAGAGAGTCAGGCTTAGGAACTTCAACTAACAATAATATACAAAAACAAACTTCTCAGCAAATGATCAACGTGACCTATAGGCAACATTTAATGTACATTCATATGTTAAAAAGTAATTTTTTAGTGTTAGTATCACTTTAAGGCTAAGAGGGCAGTCTCTATGATGGAGGAGATACATCTGTGATTTTAAGATTAGATGTCAAATGGAAATCACTAATTCGGCATAATCCTTGAATAGAATTTTGAAGAATTAGCACTCTAGGAGATTACTGCTATTAGCTGTAAAGCTGTAAATCTAAAGATTTGTGAGGATAGCAGATACAGTAGCAATGCTCATCGATCAAAAACTATTTACAGTACTTCCCATTCTCCCCAGGGGAACGGGATTTGTAGCTATCCTTTGAATTATGGTGATCAATATTTGCAGCAATCATCAATGTAAAAGCATCATACAAATACTTTATTGCAAAGTTAGAAGTAACTTTCAAAGCCAATATTATAATAGATGTAAATAAGAGTTTAATTTCAGGTGTCAGTATCTCTTTAATGTGAAAGATGCTACTTTTGTTTCCCTAGCAACAGTACAGGAAACTGCATGGGATTGTACAAAATCCTTTCTCTTGCTTTTATAAACAGCAGATCTATGTGTGAAAAAGGGACCTTTCTTCCCAGCTGTTACTAAGCTTCAACTCTGTCCACTTCCTTTACACTCCCAAACTGCATCACCTGGACCCTTAGGTTACTTCCACATATATATAGCAGTATATAAACATCAGCAGATTATAGTTGATTTCTGTCAGGCTTTTTTATTTTTCCTTTCCAATACTCCACAGCGATTAGCAGTACTTTCTTTTTCCCACGATGCGTTGCATCACTGCATAAATTTGCAAACATGATGACACAGGTCACAACTATTGACAAGGCACATAATGACACATTGTTAATTGATGCTGCCATCCTGAAACCGCAGCTTATATCTGCCATATGTTGCAGTTACCATTGCGTTTGCTTTGCAATCAATACTCAATGGAAAATTATTGGCGTTTTTCAGCCAGTTCCAAAAATGCACTGTCCTGTGCAGTTCATGCCCCTTTAGATGATTCTCACGCAACTTTTTTTCACTGGCATAGAACATGCTAAATTGTCCAATGTCTACTCAATACAAGGAGTAATTAGGGATGCACCGAATCAAGGATTTGGTTTGGGAATACACTAAATAGTGTAGTGGACAGGCAGTATTGTAGTTTATGAATATTCCTCCTTGTTGGGGGGGGGCAGGGTTGAAGTTTTAACTGCGTCTAAACGTTGTAAACACTGACAACTGTTGTTGCAGTAATCCCCCCAACACTAATTCCCACACAATCAAACTGATTGGAGAAGAGTCAGGCTCTCATGCCTGCCCCCCCCCCCCAATATGTCAACCATACATACAGATTTGTAACACCAACTTTTTTTGTTATAAAATGTCTTAATATAATTTTCTGATAGTTCTGGGTTAATTTAAAAATAACTGCACAAAACCTAAATTAAAGATATAATGTTTTTATGTTTATCCTTATAGCAAAATATCCTCAGATCAAGAACCTAATGGGACCCGACCCACACTTCAAGTGGATTGTCTCTTTCATGGTTATGGTCCAGATACTGTCATGTTTTATTGTCCGTGATATACCTTGGAAGTGGCTACTTTTCTGGTCTTATGCATTTGGGGGTGTAATAAACCACTCTCTTACCCTGGCAATTCATGACATCTCACACAATGTAGCTTTTGGAAACAAATCAGCGCGGTGGAACCGCTTCTTCGCAATGTTTGCTAACCTCCCTATTGGTGTGCCCTATTCCACATCCTTTAAAAAGTACCATATTGACCATCACCGTTATTTGGGTGGGGATGGCTTGGATGTGGATATCCCAACAGACTTTGAGGGACGTTTTTTCTGTACCCCCATTCGCAAGGTCCTTTGGATAGTAATACAACCTCTGCTGTATGTCCTGCGTCCACTTTATGTCAACCCCAAGCCCATAACTCAGCTAGAGATCATAAATGCCCTGGTTCAGTTTTCCTTTGACCTAATAATATATTACCTGTGGGGACTGAAGCCTGTGGCATACTTGATTGCTGGTTCATGCCTCTCCATGGGCTTCCACCCAATATCAGGGCATTTTATAGCTGAACACTACATGTTTTTGAAAGGGTATGAAACATACTCATACTATGGACCACTCAACTTGTTAACTTTCAACGTTGGCTACCACATGGAACATCATGACTTTCCAAGCATCCCTGGGAGCAAACTTCCACTGGTAAGAACATTGGTATGAATTAGAGCTATTAACATTATCTTCCAGGCAGGTTGATGAATTAAGTGACTAATGTTAAAACACAATTTTATATCAATCTCATCATTGATAAGCTAAGGCCAGACTTCTCGCCGCGACGGATCGCCCCCGAATCTCCCCGAATAGCTAGGCACCGCTGCGCACCGGCGAGGCTTAAAAACGCATGCGCTTATTCACACGGAGCGGCGCGATTTTTAAAATCGCTCAAAATTGCCTGGCGAGAAACTGTTAATATTAGGTAACTGATTAATAAAAATGGGCAAGAAGAGGTGTGCCTTAATGTATGGGAGTACAGAGGAGGACATCCTTTAAAGAGAATAGATCTAGAGAACTGGAAATATGACTTAAAAGTTGAACACTGACTGATGATGCAATGCTCAGGTATCTGCACAAAATCATGTACCACGTACAGAATATATATATATATATATATATATATATATATACCCACAGATCTTTAGCTATAGCATTCAGCAATATGTGTCATATATTTATTTTTTAAGCATCATTGTATTTACCACACAGAATAGGTCACATATGGCATAACGTAAACTGTTAATAATGAAATCGCCACAACTGCTTCATGGTTCAAATTTACAGAAATATCTTAGGAAGAAATGTTTGTATTATTTTATCTCTATTGTTTTATCTCTATTTGTTCTCCATTGTATCTTATTTTATTAGAGTGATACAGTCACATTCATATCTGTGATAATCACTTAAAGCACATTTATTGATTTTAAAGGGGAACTCTTGTTAGACATGTAAGTTTACATTTGTAAAAGCAATATTTGTGTGTACCTGAAGTCACTCTTCTGCTAGGCATTTATAATCAATTGGCTTCTGCTACATTGTTCCAGTAACATAGTAACATAGTAAGTTAGGTTGAAAAAAAGACACACGTCCATCAAGTTCAACTTTTTTTTAACCTGCCTGTTAGTTGATCCAGATGAAGCTTCTCCAATTTGCCTCAGAGGAGGAAAGCATTCCTTCCTGACTCATAGATCAGACTAGCCCCTGGATCAACTTGTACTATGAGCTATCTCCCATAACTCTCTATCGGCCCAGTCCGACCCTGCATATTCTAGATGGGGCCTTACAAGTGCTCTATAAAGTGGAAAAATTATCTCCTCCTGCTGTGACTCTATGGGGCAAATTCACTAAGATCCGAAAATTCGCCAGCATAGGCTTTGCTAGCGTTCGCCGCACTTCGCCAGGCGAATTTTCGCCAGCACTAGGTAAATTCACTAAGATGCGAATTTGCGCTCAGGGCAGTGAACGTTAGCGAAGTATCGCTACCGTTCGTTCACCAGGCAGAGTGCAGTTACGCTAGCGATGCCTAATTTGCATA
>CM044445.1:54818168-54846855 GCA_024363595.1 Xenopus borealis
TACCATTAACAACCACCCTCTGTACCCGATCCTGTAGCCACTTTCCTATCCATGTGCAAAGGACTTCATTAAGCCCAACAGACCTTAGTTTAGAAAGCAGTTTTTTGTGGGACATGGTATCAAACACTTTGGCAAAATCCAAATAGATCACATCTACTGCCCCCTAGTAGTTACAACCAGTAGTGCAAAGAATGAAAACAGCTCAGCAAATACTGTAATAGCAATTTCATTTACAAATAAAAAAAATGTACATATTGTAATTACATAGTTACATAGGGACACGGTATCAAACACTTTGGCAAAATCCAAATAGATCACATCTACAGCCCCCCTAGTAGTTACAACCAGTAGTGCAAAGAATGAAAACAGCTCAGCAAATACTGTAATAGCAATTTAATTTACAAATAAAAAAAAATGTACATATTGTAATTACATAGTTACATAGGGACATGGTATCAAACACTTTGGCAAAATCCAAATAGATCACATCTACTGCCCCCCTAGTAGTTACAACCAGTAGTGCAAAGAATGAAAACAGCTCAGCAAATACTGTACATATTCTAATTCATTTATATTGGAAAGCTGCATATAATTATGGTATTATGCAAATGCAATTCTTTCAAGTTCACCTTTATTAAAGCCCCACCTTCCTAGTGACACAAATGTTTACTTATCTCCAATATTCTTCCTTTCCAACTCCAGGTCCTTTTTAAAGTTGACTGAGTTAAGTAGCCAGTCAGCGCAGTGATGGGCCTAAGTGACAAGGAAAGCTGAATTCACAAGGTGTGGCAATATATTAGTCAACCCCAGTGAATTCAGAAGCTAAGATTAAATCAGCACAATGGCACAATCTACTCCCTAGGCATTCCTCACTAGTCATATATGGGCAGATTCTCTTGTTTGAAGAGGTTGCCAAATGATCAGCTCTTGCACAGATATGCCCACTTTGAGTGGGTGATATGCCCATCTTGAGATGATTTTCGGGCAGATATTGATCGTGGAAGTCCGTCAGAAGTCCACATATACTCTCCAATAAGCTGCTGACTTGGCCCGTGTATGGCCACCTTTAGACTTGTGTATGAGCTGTATATGCTGTATACACTGGGATCTGGAAAGATCAGGTAGTGTACTTGTTTAGTGAGGTTGAGTCCCTAAACTATATTCAGTAAATACTATTTTAGAAACTGAAGGGCTGAACATGACAAGTATCTATTTTTCTTTTAACTTAAAGTGATACTGACACTAAAAATCTAATTTTAGAGTATGAATGTACATTAAGGGGCAGATTTACTAAAACCCTTGAATTTGAATATGTGAATAGATGGGGAATGAAAATCCTTTGAATTCTAATATCAAATTAGAAGGATTTTACCGCAATTCAATTGGTCTAACGATCGAATAGCAAATATTAGATCGATCGATAAAATTTTAACCATTCGATCGAATATTTTTATTCGATCAAAAATAACCAAACCCAATTCGGTAGCTTTGATCTGGCGAACTAGGCAGTTGAATAAAATTTTAAAGGGGAAGTACTTCGACTGTCGAATAGTCGAATATTAGAATAGATTTTTGTACGAATTATTCTAATTATTCGATCAAATTTTCAAAATTCACTGGTCGAATTGGTCTTCAAAAACATTCGAAAATTGTATTTGAATCTTTTTGAAAATTCGATCGAATCCTTCATGTGAATTTAGTAAATCTGCCCCTAAATGTTACATATAGGTCATGTTGATAATTTTTTTGCCGAGAGGTTTGTTTTCTGGAATCTCTTTAACTACACTATCAAAGTTACAATGTAATTATATTATAGCAAGAATGAACTGCTTTTCAATAACACTGCTGGAAAATAAAAAGGTCTTGTATATCAGTTGATCTGTATAAGTTACTTTGATACATCCGACTGTGTTACACTGAGGTGCAGGGTGCAGGAAGGATAAATGTGAGAGTTAAGTAATCATTGCATAAGGACACACATTGTTTAAAATGTGTACCGCACCCATTTTATTGTAAATGGCCCTGTGCAGGCAATTACTGAAATATGTGATATGTCTTTTAAATAAGCAATGTCTTAGGCTGCCATTGTGTTTGGTTTGCTGTGTTTTGCATTTAGCTGTTTATATCACGTTACTTGCATTTAGCTGTTTATATCAGGTTACTTTTCAGTGCTCAATGGCTGATGAATGAAATAGTGAGCTTTGTCAATGATAGTGTTTTGTTGCTCAATTTACAGAAACACTTTGATGCTGTTCACACTGTGTTACCCTTGCCTAGTGTTTGCATTCAGCAATAACGTACACAGCATTTCCCTTAAAATGTAATTATGCCTGCTAATACCCATCAGAAATGTCAAGTACAACATTCTGAACTTACTGAATCGGCAAGTGAGAGTGTAGTAGTAATGCATAGATAGATTCTTAGGGGCCGATTTACGAATTTCACGTGAAATGATCGAAGTTCGATCGAATTAGATAGCACAAATTTTTTGTGAAATCGTAAAGTGAAATTTGGCCTCTTCAATCAACGAATATCGAATAGATTGAATGATTGGATATCCGATAATTCGATCATTCGATGATTGAAGGATTTAAAATTTTAAAGTTATTCGACTGCCTACTTCGCCAGATTGAACCTACCGAATTGCAACAGAAGCCTATGGGAAGCTGCCTGCTCGAATACCATTCATACGATCGTTCGAATCGTACTAATTTTTTTGACTCTCAAAAGAAAATTTCACGATTTTTTTCGTGAAATCGAACAATCGGTATTCGTACAAATTCATCAAGAAATCGGATATTGAGCAAAATGATAGCCTAAAACAATTTCATAAGCAGTTGATACTTATCGAATTGCGAATTTGGTCGAGCTAATTATGGGGAATAATAGTAAATTTGCCCCTTAGTGTAAGTCTTACATAAGGGTATTTTTTTCCTGCCATTTGCAGTGACTTTTTTTACGTGTTCCACCAAGGGGTAACACATAAGTTACAATACCTCATTCTATATGAACATTACTACCAAGACCACAATGAAACACCAAACAAAGCAATCCATCTGTGTTGTGGAAGAACCCTTAAGGGTAGGGCTCTACAACCATTCTCAGTGCTATGTTTGCTGCCTAAGAATGGTAAGCTTTCCAAAGGAAATCATTTTAAGTAAACTTTTAGTATGATGTAGAAAGTGATATTCTGAGACAATTTGCAGTTGGATTTAATTTTTTTTTATTATTTGTGGTTTTTGGGTTATTTGGCTTTTTATCTAGCAGCTCTCCACTTTGCATTTTCAGAAATCTGCATTGCATTCATTGATTTCAATACGAGACTGGAATATGAATAGGAGAGACCTGAATAGAATTATAATAAAAAGTAGCAATAACAATACATTTGTACCCTTATAGAGCATTTGTTTTTTTAGATGGGGTCAGTGACCCCAACTCAAAGCTGGAAAGCATCAGAAGAAGAAAACAAATAATTAAAACAATATAAATAAAAAATAATTAATGAAGACCAACTGAAAAGTTACCCAGAATTGGCCATTCTAAATGTTAACTTAAAAGTGAACCAACACATTAGGTGATCAGCAGACTATACTCAATAGCAGAAATATCTTTAGATTTTATAATTTGATTTTTTAATTGAGTGCTTGGGTGTTCTGGGCACTTAAGAGATTTGTATGCAAGTGCATGATGCTTAACTAAGAGATTTCCCTTGATAGAGAAGATTTCTGGCTAAAAACTGTTATTGCATAATGACAAAAAAATTAATTCTAAGCAACTTTCCAATATACATTTATTAATAAGTGTCTAGTCTTAAAGTTTTTGTAAATGCAATTGCAAATGAAAACATAAATTTTTAACCGTTTCTGTTCTCCAGTTAAAAGCAGAATTACTTCTCTTCCAGGTCTGTTAATTTGCTGGCTAATGCTACATTGTTTCAGGAGTCAAAACAGAAGTGTAGATGTAGAGAATATAAACAGCCACACAAAAACTGCTTTCAATAACAATTACATTTACAAATACTTTAAAACTAATGAAAATTTAACTTAAGCAGGTAACGGGCAGGGGGATGGGCACTGATATCACTGGGTAGGACAGTGATGTCATGGAGGGGAAGCAAGTATATGCCAATTGCTGCATCAATTTTTTGGAGAGTCCTGCCTGGTTTTCTAATGTAGAAAAGCTGGCAGGCAGTTTTGACCTGAACAGCCCTTCCAAATACTGTATATAGGCTTTGGGGGTATGTAATTGAGATAATTTAGTAGCAAATTATATTTTCTCCTCATTCATGCTTTGATAATATAAAAACTAAAAATAAAAATGTATAATGGAAACTTTGTTTGTATAGAAAGAGCACATGGGAAGTGATTTTGTTATAAGATTTATGGCTGGCTGCACATTGGTTGAAAAACAGGTTGTACAACAAATAATACATGGAATAGAGCTGGCTCCTTGTGTTACAGGAAAGATTTTGAATAATGAGGGTTGGTAGAACCTGAAATATCAGTGTGAGTTTCTGTGTGAGAATGCATAACACAAGTAAAACCCATAAAGGAGTTTGTACATTGCAGTTACAAACTAGCAGGGCCAGCTGCTTTGTATAGAACTCCCATGGCTTCCATTAGCTTTTGTCCAATATCTCCATAGTGTCTCACTTTGTATCTTTCTGTTGCATGACAACAATATTGATCTGAATAGACCTTAAGGCTGATGACCTCAATGATGCCTTCCTTTCATTGATTCAACACACCCACCTGATTCACTTGTCTGACGTGAATATGGGTAGCAGGGATGTTTTGGAGCATCTTTTTAAAGTGTATATAATTTAAAGAAGAGAAGGTAATATCACCGGGGGGTGTCCAGTTGTTAGGCATGCTGCATTGATTCTAATCACTTGCCTAGTATCCTGGGCTTAGGGTCTTCAACAATGCTGGCCTTCATAAGTTATCTTTATTCCCTATTAATAACACTGGCCAGTAAAATTGTGGCATTTGTACCTGTGTGGTAGATTATTTTTGTATAGTTTAGTTCACCTTATTCCACCTAGTCTACAAGACTGTACACATAGGAGCACATGTAAACATTGAATATAGATCAAATTTGACATACACAATTTTCTGTGATCCGGATGTACGTGCACTCCTTTGTGTACATTTCATTGAAAGCCTTGGTTCATTTGCTTCTGTGCACAGACCCATGTGTAAAGGCCTTAGAATGACTGAGCAAGTTGCAGTATATGCCACTCCGCATACTGATGTCTCTGCTCTCTTTTGATGCTAGTGCTCTTTTGACAGCTGCATACTTCCAACTACGAGGAAAGAGCAAAAATTCAGAGGAGTCACAGAGAGCAATATTAAGAGTGGTGACTCAATGGCCATGCCACCTGCATATGCAATTAAGTCTCAAGATGCTGGCACATCAGTTCTAAGCCAGAGCTGTTGAGCTGAAAGCCTCATATTAGCCATAGTAAACAACTAATATCTTAAACATTACATTGGAAAGGTGCTCTGAAGAGCATTCTGTGAAAGTATGTTTTATTGCACTAGTCACTGCACATTTTACAGTGAGTAGAAGAGACACAAGGGGTTAATAAACACTATGGTATTAAATTATTTTGATGCAACTGAGAGTAAAACAATTGGTGATCACCTAGTATACCTGATAACCGTGTCTGTTAGTGATTAAGAATAAAACTACTTAATAATAGCCACCTGGCTGTGTGTAACACTTTATAGTTACTAGTTAACTGGTTGCTAATGGTAACATGTCAGGCTCCAAAGTTCAGTCAAGTCATTAGACTGGCCTTTGTCCAAAGAGGGATTATGGGAAACATTCTGTGAAACGGTTATTCATCTTGCTTCTTACTTTGCTGATTGCATTTTTATGTTTTTCCACTATTAATGCCTTATCAAACAATCTGTCTGTCTAAGGTATACTAAAGTCAAAATAATTGACTTCCTCCTGGAATCACTTATATAACAGGCTGAAAATGTGTTTCCTTACTACAGTTGTTCCCAAACTGGAGGGAAGGGTGGGAAAAAACATAGGGGATTTCACATTAAAACATGTTTGCTCGCACCACTCTTTATAAGAAAAGCACTTTGTATGAAAGCAGTGAGCAGCAATTGAATATAGATAGGCAAGCAGTTGTCTTGATAGCAGATACATTACCAGTGAAGCATTCTTTTTTATACTGCTTTCATTGAGAGGGCAAAGAAGTTTCTTGCAGTTCTAGCTAAAATCTAGTGCTAATTTTTATGACTGCTCATGCAGTGGGATAAGTGCAATTTTAAAAGCAGGTGCAGTGAAAATCTCCCAAGTCTGGTTGATGTGATTTCTAACCATTCTATTGAAAATGTATTAATTATGCCTGATTTGGAATTGGTAATTGCCCCAGTGTTCCTCTATTTCAGTAGCTACTAGGTTTGCCACCTGCCTATATATTTAGCTTTTTTTCCCTATTAATAACATTGGGATCAACCATCATTTTTACTGGCCAGGCCGGTAAAATAGCGGCCAGGTGGCAACCCTAGCAGCTACAATTGTTCTAAATTTAAAATAAGAGATAAGGAGTGCAGGTTGACACATAGGTTGGCAAATACTTTAAATAAATGGTATTGTCCCCAAGTGACTGTGTAACTGCCCTTACAGTTGTATATGATATGATGATTTGCTGCAGAGAAGAACATTTGCCCAGGATTTGTTATAGTAGGGATTTGGTGTAATTAAATCACATAAGGAGCAGCATAAAAAGGAAACACGGAGAGCATAACAGGGTGAAATAAAATAAAAATGGTACAGAAGAATAAAAAGCATAATATAGATTGTAAGTTTTAGAGATAGAGTCATACAGGCCTTGTGTAGTACCTAGAGTTGCCACCTGGCCGGTATTTTACCGGCCTGGCCGGTATTTTTGATGGTTGATCCCAATTTTATTAATAGGAAAAAAAGTAAAAAAATATAGGAAGGCCGGTATTTTTTTCAAGAAAAGGTGGCAACCCTAGTAGTACCCCATCCATGTTATGTATTGTATTGTCTTCAATTTTTTAAAACTTTTTTATTTGTTCTACTCCAGGTCCGTAAAATTGCTCCAGAGTATTATGACACCCTTCCATACCACACATCATGGGGGAGAGTGCTTTGGGATTTTATATTCTGCAAGGAACTGGGACCTTTCTCACGTGTCAAGAGAGAGTGTGAACTAGCAAAGAAGGACTAAACAATCTGTGGAAAAAAATATTTATTTTATCTTGCTGTGTGTAATTATTACACAATGCTGCATTTTCATGCTACTGTGTTATGTGTTTTATATTCTGAGCTACCGTTATTAATTAAGCTGGCATCCAAATATTATCCATCACCCTCTTGTTTCATGGATATTGTGCTTTACTACCTCTTCAACCAAAAGCATGTTCTCTTGGATGTTATTATGCGTAGATGAAAGATTAATTTTCAGCTTGTTGCCCTTTAGTAGGAGACACTAGATTTTGAAGAGGTCTATGAGACTTAAAGTTGGGAATTGTCATTTTATGTTTTGACAGTTTGGATGCAACTAAGCCTTAGCAATGAAGTAATTGCACTGAACACATTTGGTGGATTTTGTGTTTGAATATATTCATTAGAAATTTTTCCAATTTTGTTTTGATTGTAAATGTAATACAATGTACTTTACCAATATATGGCAACAGATATTGGCCACTGGTGCCTTTCTTCACAAAACAGCTTTGATCTGAGTCATGTTACCTGGTGACATCTGAGAAGTCTTACACTGAACTCTTCCTTTCATGTAAACATATGCATCTGTGGTCGTCATCTGCAGTCTACTCCAGCACAGTTGTCGAGGAGCAAACTGTATAACACTAGGACCCAAAATGTATATAAAGAAAGAATTTTTTAGTACAAAAAAGTAGCAGAGAAGCTGTGTTTAGGTGGCAGCTGGAAAATATTCCCAACTGTGAAATCACAACTGTGATCTTCCCTAGGAAAAATCATAGTGATTGAAACATTGTATATTTTTCATTGAAAAAAAAGAAAAGACTACTTTGGACTTTTATATATTCGTCTCATACACAGTACCTGACCTCCCAGAGCTGAGCATAGAGGAACCAACCTATTTAAACCTCAGACATTAAATTTGGTTTGAATTATCTGGTATAATAATGTTTAGATTAAAATATCTCTCTGGAGTCTGGAAAGAGATCCAGACCAACACCCATTTTTTGTGTATTTCTGTACTCTAGCAGGAAAAATGGCTTAAAGTCCATGTGGTTTTAACACTCCATGAACAGGTCAGAATTACTCCTCAAAACAGGTGGTAACCCTACCTGTGAAAGCAATGCAGCAATCTTGGCAATCTCTCTCATATAAAAGCTAAAGTTGGGGGAGGATTAAGCCCTGTAAAACCAATTCCTTGGTCAGGAGACAATTTTGCCATGAGATGCAACCATGCAGGTACGTCAAGTGCCAAACTTTAAAAAATATAAATGGAGGTAAATAGTAGGATCATCCTATAGGGTTTACCTTGAAGTGGTTTGGTAGCTTGACAATTTTATGATCATTCAAAATATATTGAATGTTGAATGTATTCTCATAGTAGAGACTGTGCCACTGAGTTTAGTATAGCACTACACATGTTTCTGAAATAGTCACTTGAGAGCCCAGATCTTAATACCATCATGATTATTACTGGATCCATTCATTTATAAAGCACCAACATGTTCAGCAGTGGTATACATAAGGGTACATAACTGATACTGAAGCTGATACATTAGATAATGAGGGAATCTGCCAATAGGGGTGGGGATAACACAAGTTATAAAAATATGTAGTAGTAGGGGAAGTATATGTTGGAGTAATATTATCAGTGTTATGATTGTTAGTGTGGAGATAGTATGTGAGCAGAATGTAATGTGCAGAAGGTAAGTGTGTAAGCTTCATGGAAGAGGGTTTTAATGGAAAATTGAATCTGCAGGATAGGGGAATATCTGATGCTGGGGCAATGAATTCCACAGTTAGGGAACTGCTCTGATGAAGTCATGTAATCATACATGTGGCAAGAGTAATAGGGCAGAAAAAAGTTAATCAAATAAGGGTAAATGTTATACTTAGTTGTGAATTTTGGACTGACAGCACTAGTAATCAATAGGCAAGGCTATCTTATGTCATGGGGATAAGAAATTAGTTTTTATTGCATTCAAGTGCTGGTGTCATTTGTGAAACTATATATTTTTAATAGCTGTTTGAAGAGGTATTATAATCTTTTAGTTATATAGCATTTAAATAGCTCTTTCGAAAGACTGTTCATGATTCGATCCCTGCCCCAGCAGAGCTTATAATCTAATGTCCTTGTCACATCTCCAAAATACGCTAGGGACAATTCATGAGAAGACAATATACCCACCTGTATATATTTGAAGTGTGGTAAAAAAACAAGAGTTCCTAGTATGTTGTAATCTTCAAAACTCCCATAATAACAGATTCTTCTGTTCTTAAAGGATGCGGGGGTGTCTAACAACAAATTGTTCTGGTTTCTCAGAATCCCCTGTGCTAGCACATATGCAGTTAGGGTTGCCTTACATCTTAGCACCCATCCGTTATTATACCTTTCCTTCTTCTTCTGAGTACCATTTCGGTCCAAGACGTATCCTAATACAGAAGCAGATTCTTCAGAGATCAGTTTCTTATCATATCTACCACTCCCAACCCACGCCTCCATGATTTTGTGGCTCTGTTGACCGAAGTAGGGAAACTAAAATGTGAATTAAGTGAAAATATAGTATGCATTCCCTATCAGTTACATAATCCCATACTCTTTCACTGGGTGGTGACAAAGCGAACAGGTTATTTCATTTCACTGTCATCATAAGTAGGAATATAAGTAGGGATTATCACGTGGCTGAACAAGAAAAAATTGGGCTATTATGCTATTTATAGGTGAGAAAGGATGCGAAGACCAGAGTTTTTGCAGAAAAGCTTGCAACCATAAATACATGCACAAAGATTGTGGTCCATGCCCCACCAATTCTTACAATCAAAGTGAATGGAATGGGTGGCAAATGCTGGCTATGCAGAGCAGCGCCAAAAAAGTAAAGCAATAAATAGCCAATTCACCATCCAGCTGCCTAGTTCCCTTGCAAGGGACAAGCACAATGTTATCATTTGGTGTATGCCACTTCCAACACTACTTTCAGATCACTTTGTTTCAGATACTTACCAGAAATAAAGACTTCCAACAACTTTCCATTTTTTACTGTTTTTACAAAATCTAAATTTGAAGTTTCAAACAAGCAAAAATGAATATATTCAGTTCTTTAGCCACCTCTTCCACCCAATATTATGCCCAATGAAGCATAATATTCAACAGAAAAGATATTGTAAATAATTGTTATATATATATATATAGCTCTTGCTCGAAACATGTCATGTGTCAATTAAAGCACTTCAACTTTTGCAGCAACGACCTGCATCTGACCAATTATTTAGCACTTAAAGTTTATTGTCCCCGTCTCTGGTGTTTCAGAGATTATTGTCTTTATTTCTGGTAAACTATCTGAAACCATCTGAACTGAAAAAAGCATTGGAAGGTGAACAACCCCTTTCAAGCATTTCAAAATAATACAAACTGACAGAAAACAAGTGGAGATACATGGAATCATGTTGCATAATCCTTATTAGAAGGGTAACATTTTAGTATGATGTAGAGAGTGATATTCTGAGGTACTTTGCTGTTGGTATTCATTTATAAGGGTTTTTAAACTATGTGTCTTCAGATTGGGATTACAGTAGCATTTTATTGCTAGGGTCTAATCTAATTTAACAACCAGGTAGAGGTTTGAACGAGGCACTGAACGGAAAGGTACATAATAAAAAGTATCAATAACTATGGAAGTATAGCCACACAGAAAAAGTTCTATTGATTCCAGCCAGGGTCACTGACCCTGGTTAAATGGGTTGTTCACCTTTTAGATAATGTTTAGTATGATGTAGGGAGTGCTATTCTCAGACAATTTGCAATTGGTTTTCATTTTTTTATTATTTGCGTTTTTTGAGTTATTTAGCCTTTTATTCAGCAGCTCTTCAATTTGCAGTTTAAACAATCTGGCAATTAGGGTCCAAATTCCCCTAGCAATCATGCATTGATTTGAATATGAGACTGGAAAATGAATAGGAGAGGTTGCTTTTTAGAAAAGGGTCAGATACACCCATTTGAAGGAGTCAAAAGCAAAAGACAACTGTAAAAAAAAAAAAAATATTGAAAAGTTGCTTAGAACTGATCACATACATCCCAACTGTCCCTTTTTTGGACGGACAGGTTTGACAGCTCAACCTGCATTCCCTCATTTATACTGGAAAGTCCCTAATTCTCTGCACTGAACAGCCAGAAAAAGCAGCAAAGTTTCTAACTAAATTGGCTTTTGGCAGAGAGCCCAGAACAGCTAACAGCTGCAAATAAGATACTTTGTAACACTAAAGAGATAAGAAAATAAGTAATTGCAACAGGAGAAATATTTTCAAACTTTCATAATGTAAATTAACATGGTAATTAGGGAGTGTGACCACAACAATGGGCGTGGTGAAGAAATTTAGCCACGCTACTTGCGAGAAAAAAACGTTGCCCCTCCGTTTACTTCCAAAATGTTGCGAGGTATGTGATCATTCAATAACAAACTAAAGGGGAACCAAACCTTTAACAGAAGCAACAAGACAGAAGAGAAGGGTAAAATAATTTTAAAAATTAAAAATTTTTCAAATTAAAAAATCCAAAGATTAAGACCAACTGCAATGTTATCACAGAAGAAGCAAATCTATAAGGTGGAGTAATAATAACATCCAGCCCCCCTATCTGCCTGTATATGAAAACCCATACGTCAGAAGCACAGACTATTATTTGCATTCTGCCTCTCCCGAGCCTCCACATTCAACTAGCTTATTATAACAGCGGATACAGGGCGTTCAGCACTTCAGCTAACGTAACAGAGAAAACGCTGGCATCAACAAGCAACGCGTGCGCCAGTGCACAGTTTTGACCTCATGTCTGCGTTCGAGAATCGGGCCAGGCTATTGGGTGTAACAGATCACATGAACGTTTCGGCTTCCGGAGAACGCAGCCATGGAAGCTGACGGTTCGTATGAGCCTGGATTTGTGGGGATCCGATTTTGTCAGGAATGGTGAGTTGTATAGTTTATCTGGTCCCTCTCTGATAGCAGGTAGTGAGTATATATAGGGCTGTGGTGAAAGCAGGCGGGGCAGCGAAAACTGTTTGTATCTTTAGCTCTGGTTGAAGCCTCGCAACCTATGACAGCTAAAGGCTGCTGGGATTTAAAGTAAAAAAAAAGTAAACAAAGGGGTGGTTTACCTTCTAGTTCACTTTTAGTATATTATAGAATGGCTGATTCTTAGTAACTTTTCAATTGGCCTTCATTATTTTTATGGTATTTTATTAATTATTTACCTTGATCTTCTAATGCCTTTTAACTTTCAAATGGGGGTCACTGATCCCCATATAGGGTTGCCAACTGGCCGTTTTTTTACCGGCCTGACTGGTATTTTTGATGGCTGATTAGGGTTGCCACCCGGCCGGTATTTTACCGGCCTAGCCAGTAAAACACCAGCCAAGGCCGGGCCGGTATTACAAATTTACCGGCAATGTAGCTGCCGGTAAATTTGTAATACCCTTTAAAAAAGGCCCTTGCCTTAAATCCCTTGAAAACGTACCTTTCTGGTGTCTTCTGCCGATCGATCGCCGTGGCTCCGCCCCTTTTTGCATCACACCCCGTCCTTTTTTGCCCCGCCCCCTGCCGGCCGGTACAAATTTTGGAAAAAGGTGGCAACCCTATGGCTGATCCCATGTTATTAATAGTAAAAACAGATAAATATATAGGAAGGCCGGTAATTTTTTAAAGAAAAGTTGGCAACCCTACCCCCATAAAAAAAAGAAATGCCTTCTACTGCTACACATGTATTGTTAAATAACTGAAAAAAACGCAAATAATAAAAAACGAAAACCAATTGCAAATTGTCTCCGAATATTCCTCTCTACATCATATTAAAAGTTAATTCAAAGGTGAACAACCCCATTAATGCCAACTTCATATTAACAATAGATCCCAGCCCCATAATTAGTTGCAGTCTGACTGACATATAACAATATTTTAGCACCCCTGATTAAAAAGTATACTGCCATCATATAATACAGTTATTTAAATTCTTATACCAGTACATGGTTTACACAAGGTAATAGCACACAAACAGGTGTTTTTCCCACTGCCCTATTAAATCAAATAAAGTGCCCAAACCTGCCACTGCCCCTTCCATTCACTTTTCTGGCTGAGCTAATACTGGCACTTTAATGCCCAAAGATTTTCTAAGGAACCTTTTAGGCTTAAATGATGTGAACGTGACAGTCACTCTGGTGACCAGATATAAGTAGCACTTATCTAACACAATTTTAACTTAAAGGGCACCTGTTGGGGCAAAATTTTACCCCCAACCAAAGGGGTTTCACTATATATATATTTTTTTTTTTAAATGCCCCTTGCCAGCGCTAGCGTTCTTGCTCTCGTGACGTCAGTAAGACACGCGCTTGTGGCGAGACGGCTGCTCCCGGAGCGAGACCACTAGCTCTGGCAAGGGGCATTTAAAAAAAAAAAAAATAGTGAAACCCCCAACCGGAATGTGGGCTCTATTAGCCCGCACCTTTGGTTGGGAGTACAATTTTGCCCCAGCAGGTGCCCTTTAAATGAGAAGGAAAGGTAAAATCACAGAAGTGCCAAATGTTAGGCCTGCCCCAGTCCTTATAATGATACCTGTCCTAGGGTATTTCTGGAGGAGCACCACAGAACAGTCATCTACTTCAGATACATCATTCTTCAGTGTTCAGTAGTGTGAAAAGCTGTTTTTTACTTAAAGGAGACATATTGTGTAAAAAAAAAAAAAAGATTGTGCCAGTGCATTAAATTCTTTTATACATGGAAGGAATGTGCTTTAAAAAGTTGTTTCTATTTACTTTATTGAAAATGTCTGCAAAACCCTTACTAGTCCTGGCCACCAGTTCCACAACCTGCTGCCTCCTTTCCCAAGCTGCGCTGGGAAAGAGGTACTCTGCACACTCTGCACACTGCTCTGTAGGATAAACACCAATCATCAGCAGCTAGGCTAACCTGATAGGGAACTGAAGTCTGTCTATGCTTGTGTGACTGCAGGGCTGTGATTGTCTATCCCACCTCCTACTGTGCTTCTGGCAGGGACCGTTAAGACGCACCCATTTGAAACAGGGACCAGAAAACATCTATGGGAAGCTCAATATATAATCTAGAGTCCCAGGAACCAAAGTATTCCCCAAGTACAGCAATTCTTTGGGCTCTGCCCAATAGGAAACGATTCTTCAAAGAAAAAGTTGCTGTATTCCTCAAAGAGCAAAGTTTTTTGAGGAGGGGAAACGGAAAAGATTTATATAGTGCAGTAATTTTATACAGACATTTTTATCACCCAGTGTGAAAACAGTGTCTGTTTAGCTTAACACCTTCTAAGTCACACTCCAATTAACACCAAGTGTTCCCTTATAACGGAGCCTCACTGCTCCAATTTAACAGTAATCACCATTAATAACAAATTTTGCCAGTGCAAAAACACACACACATAAAAAAAAACTTTTTAGATATTAAGCACACATTGCTTTCTGAAGTATATTATAGAATTGTCCTTAACTTTAAAAGTTTAGGTGAGAGAGGGTGGGGGGTTAATGATTACTGATGGATTCCTATTACCCCCAGTGATATAGTATACTCACTAGAGTGAGTTGGGAATGCGTAGATAATGTAGGTTGTTTTCAGATTCCTTCCAAGACTCAGTTTTCCCTCAGTGGCTTGTTTAAGGAGATAAACGCAGCATGTGTAGAAACGTCATAACCATTTTAATAAAAGTATAAAATCACACTCACAAACGGCTTTTGCTTATCGCATTAAATCAATATGAGTCCTCAGGTGGTACCGATACTCATTGGCGTCCCTTCGAGTTCCCTGCGTCCTATAAGAGGTATCTCTACGGCTGTGCAAAATGTCTTGCTAACGCGTTTCGCCTCAAACACTTCTTCCTTGAGCGATAACGTCCCCATCTCATCTCCGCTGTTTTATCTCCATTTCCGTTGGTTCGTGTTTTCAAGAAACTTTACTCATTGTTTGTGTTTTCAGACAAGTTCACTGATATTTCTCGCAGTGATCAGAGGAATTTTTCCATTTTACTAAGAGGTATTTTTATACTCACATCATATTAAACTAAGCGATACTATTAAAAAGAAACTGTGTATAGTTACGGATCAAATAAATACATTGTTGCAAAACTCAGATAGCAAGACGCGAGAGAATGGGCGAGCATATAAATAACATTTAAAAAAGGAAATCCTAAGCATATAGTATCAAAGCATTTTTAGAGAAACATAATAAAGACCCAACAGGTTTAAAGTGGATGGGTATTGAAAAGGTTAAGAAAAATTGGAGGGGTGGCAATCTAGTAAATAAGACCCTTCAAAGGGAAAGTTGGTGGATTCATAGAATAAAAACATTGAATCCACAGGGTCTGAATGTGGATTTTAACCTGAGAGGATTCTTAGAATGATTTTGATAAAACGGTTACTATATTGCAACTAAACTGTATAAGTATCTATTTGAGTCTGAGTTTTGCAACAATGTATTTATTTGATACATAACTATACACTGTTTAGATCAAATTTTTTTTTTATTTGATCAAAAAAAGGTGGGAAAATCCTATGGGAGCTTCCCATAGAGTTATAAAGCAATTCGGTAGGTTTAATCTGCTGAATTTTTATATCAAATCTTTTTTTTAAAGGGCCAGTATTTCGACTATCGAATTCAAATTTGGTCAATTCGAATTTAATTTTTGGCTATTCAATCGTCGAATTTTGCAAATTTGATGATCGAAGTAGCCCATAAAAAATTTGAAATTCAAATTTTTTCAATTCGAATCCTTCACACAAATTTAGTAAATCTGACCCTTGTTAATTGGAGTGTGATTAAGAAGGTGTTAAGATAAACAGACACAGTTTTCACACTAGGTGATAAAAATTTCTGTATAAAATCACTGTACCCCCTCCTTTAAAAAAAATTACTTCCCCTTCTCAAAAAACTTTGCTCTTTGAGGAATACAGCAACTTTTTCTTTGAAGAATCTATAGCAAGCTGCAATAAAGGGGCCTTTTTAAAGATAATATTCATTTACAGCCAAAAGTAAAACCAGCACCATAAAGTATTCATTATTGTCCACACAATTCAGGTTTTTTATTTATCCTATATATCTCATTTAAAGTTAGGCTTTTCACACTACTGCTATGCGCCAACCCAGAAGAGAATGTGCAAGAAGACTGCGTGCTGTTCCTATAGAAATACTCCAGACCAGTGCAGTTTTTAGTGCCCAGAACTGATTCCGTGTATCAGGTAAGTGATTGGAATCACAGGGTTTCTTTTTTCTTTTTAAGATCTGTTCTTTACAGAATGAGCAGTAATAGTGGTCAAAATGACTTGATGTTTCCTAACTCAGGACCAGCAAAACTAAAATAGATATCATTCTTTAAAGGGACAGTCCTAGACAAATTCTTATTGGCCACTTTCTTTTGACTATCTTTTCTACACTCTTAGCAGATAGACTATGGTTGGTATATTCCTGAATAGCTCACTTAGATTGTAAGCTTTGCCTGAAGGGTACCTCCTCCCTTCTGTCTCTTATCACATGGCACTTTAAGGGGATCTATGGTCAAAAATGTAAATCCCCCTTTTGCAGAGAGAATACAAGCATTTTTCTAATAGCAAATAATAATTTTTTGTTAGCAGTTTTTTAGGTAATGGCATTGCAGTCATATCCCCCACATACCTGCTCCAGCATGGCCGTCTCTTCTTCTTGGCCCGCCTGCCTCTGCTTGTCCCGCTTTCCTACTAATGAAAAACGAGTAGGCGGGGACGGTTTGCAGACGCCTGCTCAGTCTGCCTCACTGTCACTGCCTACTTGTTTATCACACAGGACTATTCAGGGGTGTAGTTTATTTGTCTTTCATTCTCCTTTAAGCATAGTTTGGTCTTCATTTTCTCTTGGTATGTATCAGCACTCGGTGACCCAACTCCTCATTACTGGGTATCTTTTTCTCTGGCTTATTTATAAATGGAGGGGTACAAAGTTGTCCATAATTTTTAACCTAACCGTGGATCCACTTTCTATAGTACTATTTTTTACCACATTTGCAAATGTCAAACAATTTTTATAAATTACCCACTAGCAGCAATTCCAGCTTTTCTTCCATCTGGGTCTGCAGGACAATTTCTGAAAGCTGAATGGACTGATGGGATGCAGCAATACACACATTAAAAGGATACTGTCATGGGAAAACATGTTTTTTTCAAAATGCATCATTTAATAGTGCTGCTTCAGTAGTCTTCTGCACTGAAATCCATTTCTCAAAAGAGCAAACAGATTTTTTTTATATTCGGTTTTGAAATCTGACATGGATTTCAATGCAGAATTCTTCTTGAACAGCACTATTAACTGATGCATTTTGAAAAAATTTTTTTCCCATGACAGTATCCCTTTAAACTCTGTTAAATAATGTTTTAACTATTGTCTTCCTGTATACATCATAGTAAAAGTAATTGTTACTTTTAACTGCTTTAAAGGGCAAGGAAAGTTTGTCAAAGACATTTAGTCATCATCAGGCATATATCTGAAAAAAAAAAATAGCCCTAACGCATCTCTCCTGTTTCAAGACCATGACCCGACGCTTGCGCAGTAACTCCTGTAAGAAAACCGCACATGCACATTACCTGCGATGGGGAGCGAACATTTGTCTCTGTGAATAGCAGCGGAGCGAGCAACACAGTTCCCATGGATACACTAGACGACAGAGATCGGTTTTGTGCATGCGCCGTAGATCTACGGCAGCCATATTAGTGAGGTAAAGGAAGCGAGAATAGTTCCTGTGTCAATACAATTAAGGGTGAAGTTATTAGATGTGACTGCAAGCAATGTGAGAGGTTTTCATGAAATAAAAATGTATTAATCTGGCACAGCAGGTGCTAATGAAAATGTGCTTCAAACTTGAAGTGACTGGTTTCCTTGTCCTTTAAATGGTAACCCAGGAACCAAATGCCTTGTTCATAGGATTCATTCTTCCTTTTGTCTTCTCTTGTAGCAACAACATGTTGTATCCTAAAGAAGATAAAGAAAACAGGATCCTTCTTTATGCGGTAAACTAAGCATTAGATATGTCATATTTTGAGTTACTTGTATTAGATATTATATGTCATTTAAAATATATGTTGGTGATTTACCAACATGCATGATGCTCATATTCATATAATATATACACATACGTGTGTCTATACAGGTATGGGACCTGTTGTCCAGAATGCTTGGGACCAGGGGTTTTCCAGATCTTCCCATAATTTGGATCTTCATACCATAAGTCTACTATAAAATCATGTAAACATTAAATAAACCCAATAGGCTGGTTTTGCTTCTAATAAGGATTAATTATATCTTCGTTTGGATCAAGTACAAGGTACTGTTTTATTCTTATCTGGATAGTGGGTTTCCATATAATGGATCCCATACCTGTATCACTTTGACAGTGTTTAACAGTGCCCTGCTGTAAATCCCTGCCACTTAAATATTGTTACTTTTATGGTTGCTTTATGTTAGTAAATTGAATTACTACACATCCTGTATTTAACACCCACCAGTGTAATTTACCCGTCTTACTTACTTCTTTGAGCACCCATTTAAAGGACAATTCAACCTGTAAGCAACCCCCCCTACCTCCATCCCCCCAGGAAAAGTGCCCCTACATTCTTTACATACCTGTAGATTCTTGCCATGAGAGTTCACGGCAGCCATAAATAAAGCAAGAAATTCGATTTCCAGACCCGAACCACTGCGTATTCGCCGAACGTCACGAAGATTTCCAAAATTATTTAAAAATTTATGAAGAAGACTGAAGAAAGAAGATGGCTGACATAAACTCCAGTGGCAAGAATCTGCAGGAGGGGGGTACGTAAAAAATTAAAGGAACAGTAACACCAAAAAATGAAATATCATGTAATGTTACCCTGCACTGTTAAAACTGATCTGTTTGCTTCAGAAACACTACTATAGTTCATATAAACAAGCTGCTGAGTAGCAATGGCGGAAATTGAAAAACAGCTACATGGCACAGGATAAGCAATGAATAACAGATAACATTATGTTCTACAGAGCTTATCTGCTATCTGCTGTGTAACCTGAGCTTTTTCTCCTTTGAATGGCTGCCCCCCACAGCAGCTTATTTATATAAACAGTAGTAGTGTTTCTAAAGAAAACACACCAGTTTTAACAGTGCAGGGCAACACTGCATTATATGTTTATTACTTTAAAACAATTTCATTTGTTGATGTTACTGGTCCTTTAAGGACATTTGCCTGGGGGGAGGAGGGGTCTACACAGGGGAGGGATTTTTTCCTTATAGGTTTTGTTCTCCTTTAACCACATACCAGCAACTGTAAGTATCAGGTGTATTCCTCAGCTGGCAGAGTCATGTGAATGTTTCTTACAGTGCCGAAATTGTGACTACCAACAGGAGGCTGATAACAGCTGCATATATGTGAATAAGATTACACATGAAATCGAGTGAGTATTGAATGTACACCAGGCATATTGTCAGGATGAACAAGTATCACTGGTCCTAATACATAAGTTCTGTTATTCCATCTGTATTTTTTGTGCTATTTTTTTTTGTATTTGGACATTGCATACGCCATGTCTTGTATTTTCTAGCAATTTTTTGTCATGTAACTTTCCAGTATAACTTAATATTTGTTTTTCTGTTCTATATGTGCAAATGAAATATTGAGAGATCTGATGGGATATTAACTGCTTTATAGCTTTGGTTACCCCTAGCCTCCGTGAAGGTGTTTCTGTCTGCACTTTCACTTTTGTCTCGAGTTTCATATTAATAAGGCTGTCGCCTATATTTTACTGGACTGCAACTCATATCATTCTCCTGTTTACTAGGGCTAAAGCATGTTGGAAGCTGTAGCTTGATAACATTAAGATTGTATTCTTATAGGGGTGGTTCACTAAACAACTTTTCAATTTTATTTTTATACTTCTGCTTCTGATCCTTTACAGCTTTTGAATGGGGGTCACTGACCCAATATCTAAATACAAATGTATTGTTCTTGCTACTGTTGTTACTCTTCTTTCTATTCAGGCCCTCTCCTATTCATATTCCAGTTTCTTATTGAAATCAGTGTACTGTTGTTATGGTAATTTGGGTCCTAGCAACCGTATTACTGGAATTACAAACTGGAAAGCTGCTGAATAAAAAAAGCTAAATACCTCAAATAAATATCATGTCTGTTCTATGTTTATTGTTGCAACCTGGAGGCATTAAGCAAATTTGTTTTTCAGTAAAAATCTTAGAAATTATAGCATCCCTTCTGATGTTTGATTCGACTGTAATGTTGGCATGCCAAATCATAATATCCCGTGTTTGATAACAACAAGGTGACTCAAGAAGTAATAGTAGCCTATGAATTATCAGTTTTAGTCTGATCTATTTAATCTCATTCCTGACTCACCGCTATCTCTATTCCATAGTGAGCTAACCCAGATCATCGCTGATGTAGCTCAGGATCCTACCCTGCCGCGTACAGAGGATCATCCCTGTTCTAAGTAAGTCATTTCAACCAAAATGGAAGGGGCTGTCTTTGGGAAAGAGGAGTGATTACAGGTCTTAATTATTAAAGTACACCAGTGCATTTGACATCTCAACCAATGAGATCTTACATTTACTAACTGGTAGTATATGGATAAAAACTATTTACTAATTGGTTGTTGGTGCAACTGCACGTGTGCCTTTATGTATCGTACAGTTTTTTGCTCACCTTTTCTCTTTCTTAGAATGTTTTCTTCTCCATAGATGTGGACACAAAGAAGCAGTGTTTTTCCAGTCTCACAGTGCTAGAGCGGAGGTTTGTAAATTCTAGTTATACCAATAAAGCAGCCACTAACCACACTTTATATGTTTTTATTGAAATACAAACCCCACTTGCTACAAGCATCACATGTTCTTTGGCATTTGGATTTTGTTTAATATTTGTAGTACACAGGCATTTTGCTTTCTCTTGTAGGATGCCATGCGACTGTATTATGTGTGTACAGCACCACACTGTGGTCATCGCTGGACAGAGTGATTGTTGGAGGCTGAATTAGCCTTGTGTGTTTGTTTTTTCAGGATATATTATAGTGTTTGAATTCTGAAATAAATGATTTTATATTTTTAAATCTTATGTATTATCTTGTTTTACCGTCTATAAATAAATAATTGGTCCTTTCACTGAATATTTTTATTCTGCATATATAGGAGCTATGTGTAAAAACGTTTTTACATGTAGTAAGGTGTGGTGTGATGCAAGATACAAATTTCCTCTCTTAATGTGCCTGTTCCCCTTTTTCGCATGTTTTTTGAGAGCATTGGATTGTTTGGGTGCATCTCCACAACATGAAGTGTGTAATTGTCTGCACTGGGAGATGTGAAGCCACACTCCTCACACACATAGATCTTGGACCGGCGCTGGCGGTAGGCATAACTCTGTAGGACTCCATGGATCTTGCGTAAGTGGGACTCTAAAGAACAGCGCTGTGTAAAAGACTTGTCACAGGCAGGGCACTTGTAAGGGCGGATCCCTGTGGGAAATAGTAATGGTGGTTAGGAGAGCAGTGACAAAAGTGAGGATAAGCTAGGGGAGAATACAACTGTCATACTGTATCTCCTCACCTGTATGAGTTCTCATATGCCGCTTGAGGTCAAAGGTGTCATTGAACCCTTTTGAACAGCAGGGGCAGCGATGCCTTTTCTGGATGCTGTGACATTTCAGGTGACGCGTTAACATGCGTTGAAGAGGAAAGCATTTTCTGCATGCTCGGCAGGGAAATGCACCCTGAGAGAGGGTAAGGAAAAAATCTGGACTTTTGAAGTTTAAGATGAGGGGTAAAATAATGACAAGACTAAGAGGGAAGGAAGATCATTTTTTTTAGGCAAAAAAGAATATGCCAAACAAAGCAGACTAACATTCAAACATTTTTTTCCACTATGACAAAGGTTTCTAAACTTTTCTCTCTTGCTCCCCTTAACAGATAAACATTTAGTCAGGGCACTCTGACCTAATATCCTGCCTTACACACATACCTCATTGTTTATCTTTTTTACCATACTACCATACAACTCTTTTATTCTGTTCCCTGTCTTTCGCCTTCTGCCATTCAGTTTCTCCCTTTTCTGTTCTGCTCACACACCATACTTTCACTCTATTCCCCAGTAACAGCCCATTTGTTCTATATAGCCTGATGCTCTAATTATATATATATATATATATATATATTTGCATATTATATTCAATTGTTGTTTGCTACTTTTGTACAGTGTACACTCTCCATGTAAAGTGATGAGAGAAAGCGAGTTCAATGCAACTTAGAGATAAATCACACCCAAAGGGTGATTCCTTTGTTCTATTCATTTGAATGCAATGTTTTTGTGTGGCCATATGGCTTTTTAAGAATATTGCAAAGATCTTACCTCAGGGACTAATGGAGGTGCTGCTGGTTTTTCAGTCTTGTACTGGAAGAACATGGAGTCTGTGTATGATCAAGGTAAAAAGGGAAATCAGATGGTTGACCGGCACACTTCCTTTCATAGGACACCCCCATCCATCATTCTTCTAAACTGTTATCACAATCTTCTCACATTTCATGTCAGCATTATTTTACTTTAGCCTCTCCACTACATTCTGTCAGAGCACACTCACCACTTCCCTAAAAGGGGATCTATGGTCGAAATCTATAATCTTTCCTAGGCTTTGGGTAATAATTACAAGGTTATCTGTAAGTGCAATGCATTATTTTTTTTGTACGGTTTTGATGCTATAATAGCTGTTACCTTGCCTGTCAATCAATTCCCCCAGAATCTGCTCAGTACACTTGTAAAGAAATCCTCAAGGCCAGCTGCTGTCTCATCTGCCTTAACTGCCCACCCACCAATGAAAAAACAGTAGGCCGGCGGTTGTTTTTACAAGTGCACACAGCTGAGGGGGAGACTCGGGAGAGAGGGGGGAAGTCTAGCACAAGCATTGAAATAACTGTAGTGACAGAACAGCACATTACTCGCTACAATGTTAGCAAATCAGTGCACTCTCCTTGCGCTCACTGCAGTGCTTCCTGCTTTTTCTGACTGTGCCCGTCTGCACGCAAGGAGATTATGCTGATTCGGTAACCATCACTGCAATGCTTTCTGATTTTTTTAACTGTGCCAGTCATAGCCAGTGCGATGGTGCTGTCCTAGCATTGCAGGACCGCCTACTGTTTTTTCATTGGTGGGTGGGCAGTTAAGGCAGATGAGAAGGTCACTGACCGTGAGGATTTCTTTACAAGTGTACTGAGCAGATTCTGGGGGAATAGATTGACAGGCAAGGTAACAGCTATTATAGCATCAAAAAAAAATGCATTGCAATTACAAATAACCGTATAATCATTCCCCAAAGCCTAGGAAAGATTATAGATTTCAAACATAGATCCCCTTTAATGAGCTTGCTCATTTCAAGCCAGGACACAAAACAACTCCAGCCTTGGCATAGAGTACAAACCTAAGCTCTCAAAGTGCACAAGTGAACGTGGCTATTGCAGATCTCTGAACTAGATTTTTTCAACATCAGATTTAAACTTCATCTGTATAACAAGCCTCTGCTTAGCCAAACAAACCTACTTTACTGCACTCTTTAGTTCACTATTTAATAATCTGCATTTTTTTGCCAGTCACTCCATCTGCTTCATTAAGTGCACAAGATATTGCCGAGCACTTCAAATACAAAAGTGTACAAATTAACATTGCTCAGCATAATCCCCAAATCTGCATGTGGGGGTACTTTGGGGCTAGTGGGATTCTAAACCAAACCTGCATGTAATTCACTATTATATATATATATATATATATATATATATATATATATATATAGTGACAATTTTGCATGCAAGTGTTCCTTTGTCCATAACCAAGCCCTTATGTCTTTATTACCCACTCAACATTAAGGGGGCAAATTTATCAAAGGTCAAATTGAAAATTTGAATTTCAAGTTTATTTTCGTGTAATTCAACTGGTGTAATTCAAGTTGAATTTTTAAAAAAAATGTGCATTTTGAAATTTATCATGTACTGTCCCTTTAAGAATTCAAATTCAACAATTTGCCATCTAAAACCTGCTGAATTGGTATTTTAGGCTATGGGGGACTTCATACAATCAATTTGATGGACTTTTGAAGAAACAATTTTTTTAATACATTTTTTAAAAAAATGTTTTTTTTTGGTGAAAAAACTTGGTCGATTCAAATTCGATTTGAATTTGCAGGTCAATCCTATTTATTTGAATTTAATACATTTCTATTGGTCATTTTTTTGCATTACAAGTTCATGGGAGTTTTTTGAAACGCCCATAAACTCAATGTTCAACCCTTGATAAATCTGCCCCTAAGGTTATTATTTACTAAAATCCAATTTTATCTAATTTTTTATTAATAAACTCCCATCTAATATTATACCTTATTTATCGCTAAAATACCTGGGGATAAAAGGAAAAATTTGAGAAAAAACCGTAGGATTTTTCGTATTTTACCTTTTACTTTTTCCTGAATCGTTTTTTTTTGGGTTATCAGCCAAAATCCTAAAATTTTTCAGATTATGGGGCTAAACCAAGTGCAGGCAAGAATATCTTCAAATTTGATAGCGACATCTGCCATTGAAATATACATGACCTTGACAGGTTTGAAATGCTGGATTTTCAGATTGCGGCTTTTTGCTTTATCGGGGTATAATAAATCTTGAAAGAGTGTTTATTTTTCCACCAAAAATTTGTGTTTTTGCACCTAAAACCACAACTAGTAAAAAATATATTATAAATATCCCCCTAAATCACACCTCAGGTATGATTTATCTCAGGTATAAAGCACTACATAGAAACATTTTACAGAAACCAGCTGGGAAACCATTTAATGAAATATTTTTGATGGACCTTATTCTGTTTATTGAAGTATAGATGGATGTTTGACTGGGGAGGAAGTCCAGCAGATGCCAGAACACAAAAAAAATATAAACCAGATCCTGGTTAAAAGAGCTCTGTGATTGCCAAACTGTTTTACTTCATTTTACAGGATTGTAAGTTAGTCTGGCATTGTGCCAAGAGATTGGTGAATAGCCAGTGTTGTGTGATTATTCAAAAAAAAAAGGGGGGGGAATCCCATTCTCAGCCTGAAAACTATAGGTTTGTGGTAGGAAAACTTTTGAAAGGGCTCAAAGGGGATAAGATATTGTAATACTTTTAAAATCACAATACCATGAGTTTGTTCCCGGTTTTAAGTACAATAGATCTTGCAAGGCAAATATTGACTTCTCTGAGGAGGTTAGCAAGAACATTGGCCTTGAGGTTGCAGTGAATGTGATCTACTTAGACTTCGCAAAATCATTTCATTCGGTACCACTAAGGTTACTAGTTAAAGGAATATTGACTTGGAACATAATGTTTGTACTCAGATAGAGAATGGCTATATGATAGATTACAAAGAGTGGTAAATGGAACTTTCTCTAATTGGGCCAGTGTTTTTAGAGGGGTAGCACATGGGCCTGTCCTTGGTCTGTTTCTTTATAACTTGTCATACATAAATGACCTTGACACTGACATTTTGAGCTAATTTTCTCTATTATCAGATGGATTAGGACACACCAAAAAACATAAGGATTTAGGGTAAACATACTGTATATGCCTATACAACCGAGACTCTAACAAATGGCTTATATCCTTGTGATACTTTGCTGTTTTAATATCAATACAAGTTTCACAGTGAAATTCGGATAATGCAGTTCAATTTTCCAGAAGTTTCGTAATTACTTTCTGGTAATTCTGTTCTGTAAGGTGCAGTAAGATAGTAAACTAAACACCCCTATTCTCAAATGAGTACGGTTTCCCTGTCACAAAGCCTTAGGATACAAAGCATCTGCTGGATATGAAGTGCCTACATCTAAACTATTACTTATTACATAGATAATATCAGGAATTAACAGGGTGTCAGAACCTACACTAAATTATCTGTACTTAAGAGTATTTACTTTGCTTACCTGGAACATACAGGTCCCCTCTTTCAGCATCAACCAGGTGCCCCCATCCTGTGAGTTTTACGACAGTCCGGTGGCGCTTTACTAAGAATGATCGAGGCATAGTGCAATGGCTAAAAAGCACAGAAGGTGAAGTTTAATTTTGCCCACATATATACATAGGAGTGTGTATATTATTTACAGTTAGTATGAGAAAAGAAAACACACAATCAGAATAAAGGAGAGGAAACATACAAGTGTACAAGTCGCTAGTAGAAAGATTTACAGCATTGAAACAAAGATAATAACTGCTCAACCTACCCAATACGTGTTCTCAAGTGCACAGTCTAATCACAGTGAAGCGCTTTTGTTGTGATACAACAGTTGTTCAAGAGAGAGGCAAAATAAAATCACAGAAATTGGAGACTGAACAGTAAGTGATTTCTATTATGTGTTCCCAGATAATTTGAATATCCGAGGATTTTGCATATAGAGCTTTTATTCCCTTCTCAAACAGTACACTGAGGACGGGCCCTTCCTCCCTATGCAAATTGTACAGACATGAAGTAAAGGAGGATATGACAGGCAACGGTTCCTTCTATTAGGACTCCCCAGTAATAAACTGCCCACTGGGTAATATTAATTTACCCTTTTAATCAGAGAAAGGCATCATTCATGGGCTGAGAATATGTGCTGTAATATGCTAAAAACCAGACTGCAATTTACTGTATATTATTAGCTTCTGTTTTCTAGTTTGAATAGCCCGTTCATTTGTCCTGTGCTCACATTTGGTTAACAAACTTTGTCTGCTGTGTTAAGTGTTTAGATATGCAGGCTTGGTGCTGTTTTGTTTAGGGACAAGGTTTCGGTACTGTATAATTAAGGAGTACTGAGGCTTTTTAATTCATATTATACATATATATTAACAGGTTAATACGATATTAAAATAAAATAATAAAGTACAAATAAAATAAATACAATATACAGTTAAATTCATTATTAAATACTAAAGGGCTGATTTACGAAGGGTTGAAGTGAAAATTCGAATGAAAATAAAAATTTTAAAACTTGAATTTCAAAGTAATCTTTGGCTACTCCGACTATCGAATAGGCCAAAATTCGAATCAAATTGTAAAAATTTGAATTTTCAAATTTAGAAAAAAGGGCTCGAAATTCAGCTTTGCTTGTACCCATCAGCCGCTAGCACCCGGGGAACAAAAATCCTGCCCTTGGCTGAAAAAAGGAACAAGGAGGCATTGTACTCATTAAGGCAAGTGATAATGCTTCCGGGGACTAATGATTTGGTTCATCACAGTTTTCACATGCTGAGGAAATTAAGATGTATCACATATTTGTTTTTTAATATCGCCCAAATGATATGCATTTGAAAATGGATGCCACAGATGCAATGATAAAGCTGGCAGCTTTGGCTTACAATACAAATATACACAGTCAGAAGTTTTTCAGCAATAAAAGGAAATGGCCCAGTGACACGTCAGTAAATGCCATCTTGCCAAACCTAAGTACCACAACCCCTCCAGCAAACATGTAATACCTACGATGAGTGTTGTAATTAAAATATCTACAGGTAAGCTACATCCCAGCTGCTTTTCTCGGGTTACCACCGCCCTTAGACCTTAACCCACATAATGTACTGGGTGATGAAGGACAGTTAACTTGGAAATGTGCAAAACCACCAGCTGCCCCTTACAATTTGCTAATCATAAGTTAGTCTTTTTGTTATAAAGTGTACACAAATACCAGTGTACTTCTATCCAAAAAAGGAGGGTGCTTTGAACCCGTATACGTTAAAGGAAAAGTAAATGTTTTTCTTTCTGTAAATTTGCTCTAAACAGCCCCCAGATTAATGTACCTTAGTCCCTGCTGCAAGTCTGCTCTGGTTTCTGTGTTATCAGCAGCTTGTTTCCCCTTCTTCCTGGTGCAGAGTGAAGCCCAGCCCCTTAGTTTACTGAGCAGTCCATTTGCTGCTGTTCCACAATAGAGAGGAAGAGGGAGCCAGTGTTTCATTAGTAAGCTAGTTTCCCCAAGCAAAAGCTGCTACACACACTGCTCTCTGCTATGTCATAGTATGCAAATGATCTCCTGGACTAGTCCAAGATATAAGGTCAGCTCAGAAAGCTAAGGGGCGGGGCTTCACTCTGCACCAGGAAGAAGGTGAAACAAGCTGCTGATAACACAGAAACCAGAGCAGACTTGCAGCAGGGACTAAGGTACATTAATTTGAGGGGCTGTTTAGAGCAAATTTAGAGATAGAAAAAAAAAACGTTTACTTGTTCTTTAAGGACCATTGACTAATGTGAAGTGCATTTTGATAAAATGAACTAGTAAGTAAATGTCAATAAAGACCACTTGCTGCAGGCAAATAAAAATAATTGAAATCTGCTGTGATTAAACATGACGTTTAGCAAAGTCATTTTATATGCCCCCTAAAATTATAGGACTTTAAAGGGGTTGTTCACCTTCAAACAACTAGTTGTTTTCAGATAGATCACCGGAAATA
>CM044445.1:54890746-54902566 GCA_024363595.1 Xenopus borealis
AAGATTATGCATGGCGGCTTATACTTGGCTGAGGCATCTCCAATGTTGTATTGGAGGAGCTATTAAATATAGCCTTGAATACTTGCTGGCTCCCTTTAAAGGGGCTGTTCACTTTAAAATTAACTGTTATGATGTAGAGAGTGATGTGACAATTTGCAGTTGGTTTTCATTTTTTATTATTAATTTTTTTAGTTAAATAGCTTTTTATTTAGCAGCTCTCCTGTAATATCAAAAGTGTGGTTTCTACAGTCCAAATTACCCTAGCAACATGCATTGATTTGAAAAAGGGACTGGAATATGAATTGGAGAAGGCCTGAATAAAAAGGCGAATAAACAAAAAATCAACAATAACAATACATTTTGTAGCCTTACAGAGCATTTGTCTTTTCTATATGGTGTCAGTGAACCCCATTTGAAAACTAGAAAGAGTCAGAAGATGGTAAATTAAAAATAAAATGAAGACCAATTGAAAAGTTGCCTAGAATTAGCCATTCTATAACATAACAAATGTAATAATTGCATGTAGTGTTCTAAGCTACATGTACCATAATACACACTTGTGGTATTTTCTATGAAATGGTATGATTATACAGTATACATGGCTGAGGACCATCAGATGTTAAAATGATGTCATACAAGACAGCCCTTGGACAGGCTGGTGGCCATGTAAAGTCACATATGGCCCATAGTTTTCCAGTACCTTTTATAGAGAAAACAAGCTGATGTACTGTATTTCATTAACAGGGGATCACTCAAGCACTTTAGGGTCTGCAAAAAACTAAAATGGACAGGTGGCTGCTCTGCAGAGAAGTAAATCAATTGAAATCATTTTAAGCACCAATCTACATATACATGTTCACACAGTAACACTGCACATAATGTCTATATAAAGGGGTAAAGCTATAGATATATGGACTTCTTAAAGAGATACTGACATCTGAAATTAAACTTTTTTTTTTTTACATCTATTATAATATTGGCTTTGAAAGCTACTTCTACTTTTTCCATAAAGTATTTGTATGATGCTTTTACATTACCTGTCTGATCCCCCATGTTCCTGTATGAGGGGGCTGCCATATTTGTGCAGTAGGAGTCCGTTAGCATTAGAAACTTTAACTAACAGGCTGAGATGGGACAGTCAAGTGACAGAGAGTCCGGCTTAGAAACTTCAACTAACAATTACATACAAAAACAAACGTCTCCCTTCCACTTCTACTTAGTTTTTCAGTTTTGTGCCTGTCCCCTTTACCTCTAGACTCTCTCTTCTGCTGCCCTTATCCATGTTGGTCTATCTTTTTCAAAAGGGAAAGGGAGGCCTGTGATGATATGACAAGAGCTGGCACACTTCTCTCTCTTCCTGCTTCTGATCCGTTGCTCACATTTCATGTGACTCGAGGTCACACATTGGGTCAGGGGCCAGGAGTGTGCACTGCTCTGCAGGTGAGGCTGCTCTTGGCCATTTCACCTTTATTCATAGTTGGCTGCACCACAGTCTGCCATAAATCATAGCAAGCTGCAGAGCAGAAGCCATTCAGAGGTCCAGATTGTCAGCACCATCTCCTAAAGGAATACATACTACAGAGGAAGTAGGCCTGCCAGGCCCCCTGAACCTGGGCCCCCCAGCGACTTCAAGGTCAGCTTCCTCGGTAGTTACGCCACTGCATGTTTTACTCTGGCTGGTTAGGTTTCCATTTACAAGTCAACTACTAGTTGTGACAATGTGCACATTTACATATAATTAGCATAGTTGTGGCCAGTGTTAATCACCCAGTTGTGGACTCCATGTACTTTCTTTATTTACATTATTTCACTGTATTGAACTAGCTTATCAAACTTACTAGTACCATAAATGGTTCCAGGTAAAGGTTTTATACACTGTGTAAACCGGATACAAAAAGTTGTAGGGTAAAACTTTTGATCTAAAGTAGGGGTGTCACATTCGAAGACGAACATTTTTCTGGGGCCGCACATGAAATGCATAACACTTTTATTTCTAAAAATAAAGTAAATACACAAATTAACTACAATACCCCCAGAGCTCACAAAAAGATGGCACAGCAGCGCATCCATGTATACTTACTGCCTACACTGCTCTCTGGCTTTGACTAGAAAGTGGACCAGTAGCCAGAACAATCATCCAGGGGCAACTTTAATTAATAAAACAGCAGAGGCACATACAGTAACACAGACACACATGCAGTAACACACATGCAGTAACACACACAGCAACACACACACAGTAGGGATCCGGCTGCACACATCCTCCTCCCTAAACCCCCCCCCACCAAAATCAGGAAGCCATTACTCACAGAGAGACGCAGCCAGTTCCAGCAGCACAAACATGCCAATGCGTAGTAAGACCAGAGCAGGCCACTGCTGTGATGAACAACATCGGCACCTCTCTCTCTCTCACTGAAGCACCACTCCACCAGGCCTCCCAATGAATAATGCCAGTGAGTTAGAATTTTTTTTCCTGACTGTTGCAAAAGTCGGGACATTTAAGCTGGACCACATCAAACTCCATTCCTGGCAGCTGTTGGACACCCCTGACATAAAGCATAACAAAAGCGTCATTAAATAATTTTACTGGCTAATTAAGATTATAATTACAGCAAGCTTTCAGATCCTTCTTCAAATCTGTTTAAAATGTTCTGAAAGCTTGCTATGATTATCATCTTAGTTAGCTAGTAACGGTATCACCTTTACACCACTCTTGTTTTGCTTCATATCAAAAGAGTTACCATTCAACTATCCCCATGACTATAATGAGCCTCAGAGGTTCATACAGTATTAATAAACTGAATGACAAAAACATGACCTGGAGCAATACACCCAGTATAACATATTGCGCTGCAACCCATAGTAGCAAATGATGGGTTGGTACTAAACATACCAAATAGCTCCCACACAGTAGCCGTAAAGAAAACTGTAGCAAATGTACAGTATTAATATATGGCGTTGCAACAAGGGTGCAACTTATTAACAATGAATAACCAAGATGGTACTTATAGTATTAATAATGAGTAATAGTAGTAGTAATACAGACTTAATAGCTGCAACAAAGTAGCAAATCATGATTTGTAGCAATGTCACATTATCACTATGTGCACCTCTACAACTCATCGTTGCTACTATGTTAATACAATATAGAACAACAATAAACTGTGGTAACAGCATGGATGAACTGAAATACACAGTTTTCACAGACTAGCAGTAAATATTTTTAAGTACATACATATTAAAGTAAACCAGAAGGCATAACATGTCAGACACTGGTCTGTTTACCAATAATCACATGGCATGGAGAATGAAAGTCATGCCTTTATAACCTCCCTTAGAAACTTACCTGAAACCACAAATCTTTTCACTTTTAAGGCAGTTTTTCCAGCCAAAAAGAATGAAGCATATACGTGTAACGGACATCACCATCTCTTTGCCACATGTTTGCCACACTGCACAGGAAAGAGGCTTTATATTAAAAGATACATAGAAATAGTGTGATCTAAATATTCTGTATTCAGGGAGGTGCCCTGTAGCCTCTGGAGCGATATCTGACCTGTAATTCAGATCATAAAACAGGACTGCAGTAACTGCACCTGGAGAAATTAACCACAGAAATTTAGGATAGGATTGCACACTCAGGCGGACAGTACCCACGGCCAGTTCTTCATGTTTACATTTACTCAATGGCAGAGAGTGCAGATACAATATGTGGATTCACACCAGTCCTTGTAATTGCAGAGGATGAACTATAAATGCCACCCAAGGGAGCACAATCATAAACAGGGACACCGTCAGCACATACATTATGTAACTTTGCAACACATCATAACCAACTAGATAGCCATTCTGTCTAAATACATTTTAGCTGGAGGATAAGAGACAAACTCATTGTGGCAATAAAGGTCACTTTATTCAGGCAATGCCATTAAAATGGTGAAAAGCCTTCTGATGCAAAAAAAGGTTTTATGAAAACATTCAATGCTGCTAGCACATATTTTGGTGTCCTAAGATCTCTTACAAATAAATGATCTATTTCTTTATCATTTTTGTTGAGTGTTTATCTCTCTTCTTAGAACATACTTACTACAGCACCACTGGAAAAACATTTCTCTTGTTTAACACCCATGACCCTTCTTATATCTCCATAAAATTAAACCTTGCTTTGCTTATTAAAATAAAGACTCCTCCCCACTATATGGAAGAAAGAGATCCATTTAGGTCCACGATGGGTCATAGCCTGTCCAGTTTTTGGGAGGTGCCAAGAACACCCTTCTCCCTCTGTGAGTAAAAGATACGACTCCTTTGTAAGCCGCCCGAGCCACCCCAGACTTTAAGTCGTCCATCACACCAAAGGCCCTGGCTATAGCCTTAAAAATGTCTTTAGTTGTGTACTCAACTCTTACCGTCCTGCCCCCGGGCACTTGCCCATGTAGCACCTCCTCAACCCTTGCTTTGGGTGCCCCATAAACCTGCTTAAGGAACCAAGGGTCATAATTATCTTTCAAAAGGTAGGAGAGGTCCATCTTAGTGAAGGCCACTGGATCCTGATTAAGTTTGATGAATCGTAGGTGCTGATCAAAAAATTGTCCTTGGCTAACACCTTTTCTCCCAAAGGTCCGTGTGCGAGACAGCTCTGGTCTTATACAAGCTCTACCCAACCTTTGTTCAGGACGTCTAAACCAGTCATCCCAGAATGCTGAGGGCCATTTAGGTTCAAGTTCCTCCCACAGCTCCTGAAGAAGCAACCAGCCAAGTCCAGGAAAAAAGTCTGAGCGGTAAAGAAGGGAACTAGCCCCAGGATCAATCAAAGCTTCCTTGCCATTGTCATTCCAGGCTGAGACACACCATAACATATGGTCCTTTAGCAGAAGGGAGATGGTTGTCTGAAAATACTCATAAAAATCTGGAGCCACCTCAAGGTCATCTTCAACCACAATGGCTGCTTTGTAACCCATGGTTTTGAAAATCTAAAAAGAAATTACAAATGGAAAATTGTGAAATAAAAAACAAAATACACAATATTAAATAAAAACAACAACTGCTAGAAGGTTTAATTAACAATTGGCTGTTGTATACACTTAGCACTTGTGCCTATCCCTCGGACAGCGCAAGTGTGCATGTATACATGCACTGGGGTTTTATTTGGTCAGGTTTAATTAATCATTTTTATTTTGCACAGCCTATCTTTTTACCTGGTTTTATTTTTACACTGCACAGTCTCTGTAAGCACAAGGCTCCCAATGTACCTAGCACCCAGTCAAGGTCCATGTACCTCAAAACAGTATGCAACATGCATGTGATCACATGCACTCCACTGCACAGGGCATCAAAGTACATTACATTATAGATTAAAAATATGGGGCTTTAAGTCTTATGAGCCCTTATTCCCACTTCATGATTATAACTTAAAGACCTTTCAGGAAGAAAGCTACTCTTTTCATTCATGCTGTAGATTATTTCTGCAGAAATGTAAACCTAAACCACATATATGTTATATATTTAATATGATAGTTGTGTGTCCTTCAGACAACTTTTTTTTCTGCTGCAACAAATACACTTGTGAGTAGTTGAGATAAGCAAATTGCAGCACGAGTCAGATATCAGCAATACACTATTGAGAAATAGCATGGTTGTCTTGGTTGCAGTACTGCTGTGTACTTTAAAGCGGACCGGTCACCCAGACATAAAAAGCTGTAAAATAAAAGTCCTTTTCAAATTAAAAAAATGAAATAAAAAAAACATTTTATTTAAGTATTAATACACATTTACAAATCTCAGCTGTCAATGAAATATTGCCTGCTCCTCTCCTCTATGCCTTAGGCATAGAGGCGGGGCAGGCAATTACTCCCTTTCCATCCAGCACTTCCTAGATGTCACTGCTCTCCCCACAGTCCCCCGTTCTCTTAACCATTTAATTGTGTAACCAGTGCATTGGGAAGGACATCAGGTCCCCCATTCTGGTGCACAAACAAGACTTTGAGATGATGCAAGGGTTGCCTTAATAACAGTGTCTCCTGGCTCCTACCTGCTTGCTATTAAAAGTTAATTTTGCTTGACTAACATGATAAAATAGGATTTGTAATCATTTTTTGGGTGACGGGTCCCCTTTAAGAAAAGCATAGTCTACCCCATGTTTGTTGATGCAATACACCATTATCAAAGCACTTCCATAACGTTTTTCAGCAGCTAAGACACCTCAAAACATGTAGAAGAAGACACCCAATACATTGTTTTAAGTGTCAGACCCAGAGAACAGAAAGAGATGTAAAAACAGTGGCTTCAATTTCAGTTACACTTATGAACAACTTTAAAACTATTGAAGATTTGTAAATCGCGTTTCTCCAACAGTGCGGAAAAGACCGTGCTAAAACTGGCCACCTAAAATGATAATGTAAGTAAGGAATGCATTGGCTCACACAGGGTCGCCATCAGGAGGGCACAGGGGATACTGTTGTCTACTGAACACCAATGTGTTTTTTTTTTATTTTATTAAACCCCTGGCCACCAATGTATTATTTCAATACTCTATATACCCCTACCACCAATGTTTTCTAACAAAATATTCTCTTGGGCCCCAATGTTTCTTTTTAACTTGTAAGGGGGGGCATGGCCACCAATGTTTTTTTTTAAAAAAAACTTTTATGGGAGGCCCTGGTGCCAATGTTTTTTCTTTTTAAACTTATAGGGATGCCCTAGTCAGCGATTATTGCTTTTTATAACTTGTGCGTGTCTGCATTTTTACTGTGGTGTGGGAGGGATCTGGGATGGGGCTTGGGCCCAAAAAATTTTGCTGTACAGGGTCCTGTGATTTTTAATGGCAGCCCTGGGGTCACAGATGAAATTATAGCACATTGTATGCATTCAGTAATATTAGATCTCCACAGTTGCAATTGTATGCAAAAGAAAACCTAAAAATACCCTACCTCGGTATGTGCAAGCTACTAAGATGACTAATGGAGCTGATTTACTAAAACATTTCAATTGCCCATAGCAATCAATCATTTCTTAAAGTGGCCCTATTGCACTTGCTGCACTAGAAGAGTTTTTTTACGGAAATTCGGCTTTTTGCCGCCCCTGGTAACTGGCCGCTCCATGCCGCCTGAGGCAAGATTCTCACCTTGCCCCATGGCCGGAGCAGCCCTGCCTGCGGGTTGCGGGCAGAAGTTCCAAGTGTGGGTACAGACGCGGGTCTACAGTTCTGCGGATTTGCCAGGTCATGGGTCTTCTCAATAGCGATTTTTTTCTGATCACGCCTACTTCCGATGATGTAACTTCCGGTTAAAATGACAGCACTTCATGATTCTTGATGGCCAGTGGGTCGCGGGTCCGGCTTGCGGATAATGTACTTGTGGGTCTGCTAGCGGGTCCATGCAGGTAAGAATGTGGGACTTACGGGTCTGGGTTGCGGATTGCAGGTTCGGGTCGCATAAAATGGACCCACACAGGACTCTAGCCCATGGTAACAAATACCATATAATAGATATAAGTCTGTTGTTTTAGTTAAGCCTTTAAAATATCTATCTTACTGTACAGTTATGAAATGGATTTTGGAAAAGAAAAGCCAGTGGCTATACACAGAGATTCAGTAAATTAAAAGACTTCTCCTTACCTGGTTGAGTGCCCATCTGTAATGGCGGGAGATTTTATAATAGCCTTGAAATTTCCTGTGTTCTGGTGGGACAGCCACCTCCGAGAGATCAGGTTGTTTAATATGAGTTACAGCATCTCCATAGGAGTCTATGACCTTTGAAGTCTCCTCGTGACCACAGTCTTGGCTCACTATAATGGGGAATTTTTCTGCCGATGGTCTGTATTTTAACAATGAATCCAGGCATCTCCTCACAGAGGGGCGGTCACATGCCACCACTAGTATTGGAATAACCAAAGGGAGAGGACCAGATCCCACAGGAGATGGAGAAGGGGATGACATATTAGGCGTTATAGGTTCAGGCCTTACATGTGAAGGAGGCTGCTGGTGGTTAAGTAGGCCACTATAATAGTGTATTTGTTGAAGTAATCCCTTCTGTTTTTCAAGTTCAGCTTCTGCTGTTTCAGCCAACTGGATAACATGAGCAGTAAGATCAGAATGATCAGTGCCATGAGACCTGTTCATGAGGTAGAGGAGTAGAATAGCATTCCATGAGATAAAGAGGGCTGCCCCCCAGGCCGCCACGCTGAACTTGCGCGGCATTCCCCTGGGAGGTCCCAGATCCAGTATGGAAAGTGATTGGGGGTTTAGAGTCTTAAAGTATTGCACTTCTGAAGTTGAAAATAAAACAAGCCAAGGTTCTTGTTTCCTCAGTTAAAGAGAAGCAGGCAAAATCAAGAGACCACCATGGCCATTAAGTAGATCATTCTGCAGGATAAACAGATAAATATGTTTTCTCCTGGAATAAGATTTACATCTAGACACCTACACAAAAGAAAAAAAAATAATAAATATTGAATAAATGAATAAAGTCAACACACATTTGCATCCTTCAACAACACATAGCCACAATGATTCAACAATATTTATATATATATATATATCTATATATCTATATATATATAATAAAGTACCCCTAATGTAAAATATAAGAATATTACAATATATTTATATAGAATAAAGTACCCCTAATGTAAAATTTAAGAATATTACAAGTCACCAAGGATCTCCTCTTCATCTCTTGTATAAGTTAATGGTTGCTTTGTAAGTATTGTGTATGTTTAAAGAATAAACCCGGTTATTGCATAGCACTGCAGAATATGTTGAGGCTTTATAAATACATGTTAATTATTAAGCTTTGCAGGGTCAGTTGGCTAAAGAAGAATAAAAATATATTTATTTTGGGGTGATAAACAGCATTTTAACATCTGGTCAGTCAGAACATTCTGTATTTGGCAGATACTATGAAAGCATGAACAGCCTAAATATACAATGCTGATGGTAAAGCTTGTCAGAAGAGGACTAATGGCAAACCTTAAAGGGGTTGTTCACCTTTGAGATAACTTTTAGTATGATGTAGAGAGCGACATTCTGAGATAATTTGCAATTGGTTTGAATTTTTTATTATTTACGGTTTTTGAGTTATTTAGCTTTTTATTCAGCAGCTCTTCAATTTGCATTTTAAGCAGTCTTGTAACTAGGGCCCAAATTACCCTAGCAACCATGCATTGATTTGAATAAGAGACTGGAATGTGAATAGGAGAGAGTCTGAATAGAAGGATCAGCAATAAAAAGTAGCAATAACAATACATTTGTAGCCTTACAGAGCATTTGTTTTTTTAGAAGGAGACGGCGACGCCCATTTGAAAGATGCAAAGAATCAGACGAAAAGACAAATAACTATAAAACTATAACAAATAAATAATAAAAAACAATTGAAAAGTTGCTTAGAATTGGCCATTCTATAACATAATAAAAGTTACCGTTAAGGTGAACCACCCCTTTAAGGCTACAGTGTACAATGGTATTCCTCAACATTGTGTGCTGCTTCTTATATTATATCAACAGTCTGAGAAAGCCTCTTTCCTATTTCAGACAATAATGCTTCCACACACAGATTGAGATCTGCACAGAATTGGTATTCTGTAGGGTGGAACTTGACCGGCTTTTACAGATCCCTGACCTCAACTCAATTGAATACAAATGGGATGCACTAGGAAGCAGATAAAAAAAGTGTAAGTCCTTCCTGTGATTAGAGGCCTTCATAGAAGCAAAGTAATATTTAATTACAAAAGCAGAATATGGGAAATATTACATTAGGATATAGATATGCACATAATACACTGTTGTATTGTTTGGCTGTTGCTTGGTTGCAAAACATTAGCAAGCACGTCATACCTTTTATTACTTTTGTGATCTGTAAACATTTACCTTTGCAGAATGAATGCACTGAAATCTGGATTGTTACAAAGCTTAAAGGGATTCCGTCATGGAATTTTTTTTTTTTACAAAATGCATTAGTTAAAGGGGAATTCAATCCCTCGGGAGCTAACCTCCCCCCCCCCCCCCCCCCCCCCCCCCCCCCCCCCCCCGCCAACCTGCTGTGAAGGCATTAAACACCAGAAATATCTTTCTATAGAAGACAATGGGGCAAATTCACTAAGATCCAAAGTTGCGCCAGCTTCGCCGCACTTTGCCAGGCGTAGTTTCAGCAGAGCTATGCAAATTCCCAAAAATGCGAAGTTGCGCTCAGGAAGGCGAAGAGTATTGAAGTTGCACTATAGTTACTTTGTCAGGCAAAGTAAAGTGGCACTAGCAATGCTTAATTTGTATACGGCGCAAAGTATATAAGAGTAATGGACGCATATTCTGCAGCCACTACACAAGCCTAGGAAACCTTTAATAAATAAAATGAAGTTGTCATATTGCCCTAAACATGTGCCCACTGTATAGTTGAGTTGCCATATTTTAGGTAATATAGGGGGGAAGCAGGGTACCCTAAAAAATATATGCTCTTTTTCAGCATATCACCCTTAAAAAAGTAAGACGCCAGAATTTTTTGGGACTTACAAAAAATGTAAACTTTTTTTTTTTAAGAAACTCCCATCTACTCTACTGGACTTTGTCTGGTCTGAAATGGTGAAGTCAAGTCTTCTGCAAGAGGTAACGGTCAACAAAATCCGCATCTTAATGAATTAGCGTAGTTACGTCCCTTCGTCAGTGCGCAACTTTGCCTGGCGCAATGGTGCGACGTTGAGCTAGAGTCTGTCTACTTCACTAGCGAAGTTATGCTAGGGACCGTTAGTAAATCAGCGAAGTTCTGAAATGACTTCACTCAAGCAAATTTGCGCCAGTGTTAGCCACTTTGCGCTTTAGTGAATTCCCCCCAGTGTGCCATATGAAAATCTGTCTGTCATACAAAGATTGTATCGGATACTTTGTTGCCTGTGCAGGCAGCAATTTCATGGGGACACAGAATGCTCCAAGTGCAATTACCCTTGGTGTAACATACACGAGTTACCCCTGGTATTTCTCACTGCAATTAATAGGACGGAGTCACAAATCCACATGTGTCATTTCCTTTTCTAGCAGAGTGCCTTAAAAGTGCAAAATATGTTAATCAGATGAAGACAACAGCACCATCCTATTTAATTTTCTGCAGCACTAAGGACCACAGGAAATCTTACATGTGGCTGCATTTGGCTTTGTCCACAATGGTGGACAAAGGAAAATTTTGGATGAAAATATTCTTGGTACAAGCATATTGGTTTAAAAGCACAGCAATGTGTACTTTCCAGAAATAATAACTTAGATGCAAACAAACATTTTTCCCCTCTTTAAAAAAAACAAAAAAAAAAACCTGTTGATCTTCTTTTACAATTCGCTACTTTACATTGCTAAAGTTGTGAAGTGACATTTAAAACATGTAATGCATGAACAGGTTTGGCAGGGCAGGGAAAAGGAAACAAGACTCACATTTGCTATGCTCTGTTTGTCCCTTGAAATTTAAAATAACACGCTGATGTCACTATTTGCATTCCGCTTACCTACTCTTTATTTAGTGTCTAAATAAAACAGTAAAAGACTGCAGTGCAGGGATATTACTGTCCTACCTCTTCTTTACACCGTATTATTTAAATTCTTAAATAAAGCAAGAATTTGCTAGGCTTTTTTTTACAGTTAGCACAACGAGCCATTCCAAAACCCAGTGTTTAACCAAAACTTGCCTGAATTCAAATGTTTTACAGGTAAAATTAACCCCCGAACAATGTAGGTCTCTATAAAAAGATATTGCATAAAACAGCTTATGTGTAAAACACTGCTTCATATAAATAAAACATTTTCATAATAATATACTTTTTAGTAGTATGTGCCATTGGGTAATCATA
>CM044445.1:54975247-54988953 GCA_024363595.1 Xenopus borealis
ATAATGGGTTTATAAGTATGTCACAAAGTATTGTAAGAAGCACTGATTTCTGTATGAAAAGATTGTTTTAATATGAAACATTTTATCAAGTGGAACAATACACTGTATTTAATTCATCTCAACAATAGATCATTTCTGGAATATTATGGACATTATAATGCAAGGACTGATTTTTCAATGAAATTTTGGTGTCACAATGTAAATGAATGAGACCAATTGAGATTGATGGTCCCACCCAGCACTTTCCCGGTCCCCCCCTCACTTGACTCTATTTAACACTGAGTGATGTGTGAAACAATAGGCTCCATAAAGGGTCCTGTGAGGCCTGAAACATTGTCTACTTTTTTGAGCCAATAAAATTGCACAACTAAAAAGCTGAATTATTTTGTCAGTGTGCAACAGACAATTGGACTATAACACATAGAGGAGGGACAGTTAATATTTGATTGACAGCTGGGATTTTTAAATGAGCTTACAACAGCTATGGATGCTAAAATTAAAAAAAAAGAAAGAATTTGGATTTCATGTTTAACTTGAAAATGACTTTTATTAAACAGCTTTTAATGTCTGGGTGACAGGTCCACTTTAACAGGAAGTGGTTAATTAATAATTCACTTTAATGCCATTGTTAAAAATGATTTGGCCACATGTTCCAAACCCTATTATTGTAACACGTTGTATTATGCGATGTCTCCTCATTTTATACCTTGCTTTGGGAGTTCAGACCTGAGTAATCAATTGGTGTAGTATAATTCTTTTATGTATACTTAATTGTCTACTTACAACTGATTAATAAAACCTCACAACATGTGACCCTCTAATACTGTCTCAGAAATTAGACACTACAAAATTGTTGGAAAGTCTCTCCATTAGGAATAAAAAATATTATGCTGGGCAACTGGATACTCATAGGGATTGTCAGGCAAAACACAGCTTAAGTTTATAATTGAGTTAAATACATAAGCTTTGTTTAATATAGGCTTATAGGGATGCAGCAAATTGATTCAGACAATCTTGAACGAGATCTGAACCACAATTTGCATATGTAAATTAGGCCAAGGAAGGGAAAAATCCAAATCTGGCTAAATAAAGCTTATATTCTCCTGCACTCAAGATTTGGTGCATCACTAGTTTAATATGCAAAAATAATGCACTTTAAGAAGCAATAAAATGTTATTCATTTTGCACTAATTCCTTATTATATATAGGTACTTTATATTTTTTATTCAGATAAGTGGTAGACCTATAGTCACAAAACACCTGTCACTGTGCTTACTGGACCTGCATTAGATTAGTGTTATAAGATGGACGCCATAAGAAAAAAAACTTTATAAAAGCTACTCACAAGGTACTTTAGAAATGGCTGATATATTCTTCACATTAGGACACATAAGTAACCATTTTTGGAACATGTGATATGGAGTCCCCTTTCTCCATGCTGAATTTTAAAATAATTTTGTAAGGAATGGAATAAAGGTTCACTTGACCTATTCTGGAATAATAATGAATACACAAATATTGTTCAAGTCTAGAAACCCTTAACCCAAGCAATGACTTTCTTTACCCTAAAAGCAGATACACATTGTTTTGTCATACTGTCAAGTGTTTTGTCAGTAAGTGATGATTATGGTAACGGAAAAGAAAGGAAAAAGAGAAATGCAAAATTAGGCAGAGGCAAACAAACATCTGTGTTTGGGCATGTTGTCTTTATGAGGCCCATTTACTGAATTCACATGAAGGATTCGAAATTCGATCGAATTATTTAAAAAAATTTGAATTAGAATTTTGAATATGCATATGAAGTCACTTCAACCATCAAATTTTCAAAATAATTAGAATAATTCAAATTTAATTGTATTTGAATAATCGAATACTCGATGGTCGAAGTACTTCCCCTTTAAAAAAATTTTTTTTTACCAACTTGGACCTACCGAATTGCTTTAAAACCCTATGAGAAGCTTCCATAGGTGTTTTAAAGTTCTTTGTGATCGAATATAAAAAATTTGATCGAAGGATTAAAATCGTTCGAATCGTTCGATTCGAATGATTTAATCAATTAATCGAATTTATTATAATCAATCGATCAAATTTATTATATTCAATTGTTCGATTGGTTGAATTGGTCGAATTGCGCTAAAAAAACATTTGAATGTTTCCACCACTTCCCCTTTAAATTCGAATTTGAGGGTTTATTAACCCTCGAAATAAAAATTTTTTTAAATCTGCCCCATGTGAATTTATATTGATGACTCTGCGACAGGTTCATTTAAGTAAATCCATTAAAAAAAAGTTGACGCCCCTCAAGAAATCCACCAACATTTTTTTCTACAGATTTCTGCTTCCCTGGCTGAGGGTCCAGTGCAGTTTTTCTTCCTTTACTTGCATTTATGTGTTCTAATGGTTTTTGTTAGAGTTAAAGGAAATGTAAACTCTGGGAGGGGGTCTGAGTGCCAATATTAGGCACCCCAAAGTGAATTAAATCGTTAAACACTGCATTGGCACTTTGGCTACCTTTTCCCAGAATCCCAAGTGCCAATTGCACTCAGATACATGCAGTGGAGCATACTGTAAAATTTCCTCTAATGTGCATTGGCTGCCCCAAGCCTAAGCTGTGATCATGGGAATATAATTAATGTCTGTGCAGTACACTTATCCCCATATGTAATAAATGGCATTACATATGCCCAGGAACAGTAACCCATAGCTTCCACTACGATGCTTGCTTTTGTATAGGTAAATACTTCTTGCTGATTGGTTACTATCTGTCGCGACCAGTGGCCCAAACTCCACATATGAATAAGCAGAAGGGCCATTGGGTTAACATTTAAAGTGTGACTATGAGGGAGTAGACTAGCAAAGATGCTTGCAGACAGAGATTTTATTAGCAAACATAAAGTAGAAGAATAACTTACTGGCACAGGAGTTCAAAGTAAAACAAATACAAGAATCAGTAACATCAGCATAGGAGATAGTCTTGGAACAGGGTCAGACTGGACCGTAGGAACATAGAACGGGTGTCCAGCAGGTTTCAAAACTATGAACTGGCAGGGGGGACGTTGGCTCATGCCTTAAATAAGGGCCCTCTGCTAGAAGCTAATTGGGAAATAGACTGCACCTACCAGTTAGTGCAGAGCAGCTGAAATAATTAGCAGCACCAGGGGGACCTCAATACAGAGTAATCCTATATCTCAAACTTGATTTCATTGTAGAGAGGTAAGGCAACGGACTGCAATACACAAGGTCCCTGGTTCAAACCCAGGAGAGGGATGATTCCTTTGACTATCAGTTTCTGGTCCTGGACAAATATAGTGCCTTTTTAGGCTGGTGAAGTTTTTTTTCACAGTTTTTGAAACAAACCTTGTAACACTGGGGGGAAATCTAATATTTTGGCACCCACCAGTGAATAGGGATTTCCTTGTAAGTTAAGGATTTACTGGCTTCTCTACACAAAACAATACAAAGAAGTCACTGATTTCCAAAAAAAAATGTTTTTATTTTTCCTTTCATTAATGAAAATTAATATAAGGTATAAGCCTGTCATTTTTTAATTTTTTTTTTTAAGACAAAAGTAATTCCATTTCCCACAGCAATAGTTTTAACCTGAAATAGAAAAAGTAGCTGAAATGTATTAACATCATGAAATGCCAGCATTCCCACATCATAGTCCAAAAATATCCGCACTACCACTGGTCTCTGGGATGGAATAATGTCAGTAGGAGGGATGAACAGCCCAAGGAAACAGTCCGATGAAGCTCTAATGGCCCAAATGCCAGCTTGTGGACACTCTCTCTGACCACCTGAACGTCTCACAGTTTGTTTTGCAATGCCAGTTGACCAGAACTTTCCACTTTGTTCCTGGATTTCAGTTTCCCAGTAGTGCTACCCTGAATTAAAGGAAAATTCAGCAAGAACACATGGCTCAGTGTCAAACCTGTCTACACTGGGGATGACATATTGTTCCTGCTCAGCTGGAGAAATAAAGTATTTGTCTGGAGAGACAACCAGGGTAGAATAATAAAGATTTGAAGCAAATAAATATGTTCTGTACTAAAGAAATTAAGAAAATGTAAGATTAAAAAAAATACCTTTGTAGACATTCTAGAAATAGAGTATGCGTTGTAAAGGAGAGGACAACATTAAAAAACGTATGTTTATATTGCATGAATACAATGCATTCTACTTGAATACAAATCCTACAGCAAAATTTTTATTTCAAAGCAATTAAATTAGGATGGTGGCAGTTATGTAATAAAAGGTGTAAAGTTCCTTACTGATCTAATCACATATATCAACCAATGAGCAGGTAGCATTTACTAGTCAACTGTTGTTGGTTGCAATGGGTTGCTGCACCTGGACAAACTTGGTCACTTAATAAATTGAACCTAGTGTTTTGAATGTGACTTTTTTTTTAAAATATAAAATCAGCCCCCATATTTTAATACAACTTTTTGTGGCATTAACAACTTTAACTTTTTTGGGTAAGTACTTGCAACTTTGCAAACCATTTGGGACCATTTTTCCAGGCACATAATTTGTTTGTGTTATTCAGGTTAGTCAGATGACACTTGTGTACTTCATTCCTTGAGATTCTCAGCAGAACTGAGACCAGGGCTCTGACTGGGCCACTCAGAACGTTCACTTTTTTGTGTCTGAGCCACACAATTTGGCCTTGTGTTGGGTAAAACTGTACTGGTGAAAGAAGAACAATCTCATTTGTGCAAATCTACCACTGCCCACACCCTAAATCCATGCAAAGATATGGTGATAGTAGCATGATGCTGTTGGCCTGATTTTCTTTGGCAAAGTTTTGGGCATCTTCAGTTGCAATAGAAGAAAGAACTGGTGATGCAAATACTGGTAATAATGCAAAAAAAAAAAAATGCTTGAAACTGAATCTTGATTAAAGTTGATCTTTTGCTAATCGTACTGGAACCGAATCCAAATCCTAATTTGCGTAGGGAAATTAGGGGCAGGCTGGGAAATTACATGACTTTTTATCACAAAACAAATGTTTCCATTTTTTGCTTTCCCAACCCCTAATTTACATATGTAAATTTGGATTTGGTTCGGTACTCAGTCGAATCTTTCACAAAGGATTCGGGGATTTGGTGCATGCCTAATTCAAAGCTCAATTAATTTTCAAAAAAGAACATTGTAAAGATGTCTGAATGAGGTTTCACAACAAATTCACTCTTATTTATTAAGAGGGCCTAACTATGATATTTCTACCCAGACACAGACACTCATGGCAGTGGTGTAGTGGGAGTTGGTTCTTTGGTATCTGAACTTCCCTAACAATAATAACTCCAATTCAAATAACTAATTCTGAGATCATTATAATTACCTGACTTGTACTGCTTGAAAAAAAATTGTATTTGATATGTTATTTATTTATATACAGCTAATATTTGTCTTTGAAATATACAGTAGACTCACCAACGTCTTGCTTCTGAAGAGCTGAAATATAAATACAAACTATTACACACGCACAAAAATCTTGGGCATATAATACACAACCCACCAAATAGAAAAAGGAAAATACTAGTTTGTGTTAAATGTTGATTTCTGTCTTAAAACAGGTGTTAAGATTTTTTTTCAGCTTCTAGAACTGCTGGTAGTCTAGTCTTGTCTTTGTTTATGTTGTTTTTGCTTTTTTACTTCTTGCCTTGTTTCCATCACCTTTAGTTTACACAACAGCTAAGGTGGTGTAAATGATGGCCACTGGGTGGCATACAAGGAAAAACATACTGTTATATATACTGTACTGCAGTTAGTTGCTTTTAATGGATGATGGCAGGGATTGCAATGAATGACCTAAAATCAAGTGTAATAAGAAACACACACCTTTATAGACACACACAGGTAAAGCCAGTGTCTGACTGGGACACCAGGGGCCCACTCTCAGGACTAATATTCTTCATCTCCTCAACCAACCTCTATTCTCCTAGTTTGTTTTCTTTACATACTATAATCAATTATTCCATCTATTAAGCCTCTTTGTTCTCATATAAATAGGGAATGGCCATGAAATAGGCTAAAAGTTTAGCAGCAGGAAGGCCGACTGACACCTTGGCCCCTATCGGGAGTTTTCCTGGTTTTCAGGTGGGCCAGTCCGACACTGGGTGAAGCTTTTTACTTAGTTTGACAAATATGTCCCTAAATATGGACTCTTAAGGTCTCATTTTTGGGCTAAATATTGCATGTAGCTTGAGAGCGTAGTGGAAAAGCAGCAGTAGACCAGTATGTACCTACAGTAATAATTAACATTCGTGATTGTCTGATTCCTATATGTAAGTGAAAGCTGATGCAAGGAAAGTGTTAGAGTTTCCATTTCAACTAGTAAGAGATGTGGTGGCAGACTTTTAAACTAAACACATTTGGACTTAAAGTCACATCTTTTCCATACAACAGATTGTCTTCATTATACTTTGGTTCAGTGCTGCACACTCACACACACTGTCCCCACTCATAAGTGTTATGCTTACATCAGCTGAAGTGGTAGTGCAAAATGTTACCTTACTCAATGCTACATCTATAACATACTTAAAGGTGAACCATCCCTTTAAATATCATTCAGAAAAAAAAAGTTAGACAGACCATGGACTGAAAGAAGAAATTTGGCTCCATGATTTTCTCAGCTTCCTGACCGACTTTCTCTCTCCATTTACAGCTATTGACCCTCTACCCCTGAAACTTCCCCTCAGCGCCCGTCTCTGCCCCAGTTTGATCCACGCTGAGGAAATACATACTGCTTCTGTTTCCTACAATGTTATATTGCATAACAATTGCCTGCAAACCGAAAGTAAAATAAGTGGTAGAAGGAGACTGCTGGAATGACGCCGACATTACAACTGACTTACGGAAAGATAAACGAAAACGTCGAAATAAAAACAGAAGAGACGGAAAACAGAGATACGGTGCGCAGAGACTCACAGTAAGCGGCTGCTGGCCGACTGTCATAGAATGCTGGGAATGTCCAGGCTCCTGCTGTTTCTCTGCCTCTTATTCCTGCTCCCGCCACTGTCAGGTACGCGTTATGGCTTCGCGCGACGATTTTTAGCTTAAAACAAACCCTCCATATAATTGTGACATCTTTAATTTGATAAAAGTTAATGTGCTACCGGTGTTCCTGTAAAAATCACAAAAAAATGGATCGCTGTTATGAAGGAAGAAAGGCAATGGCTTTGTCTTCAGAACAAAAGGGACCACTGTCATGGTTGCCAGGTCTAATTTTAAAAGACAGCCAAAGTCAGCTACAAAAACATCCAGCTAGCCAAGAGGCACTTCAAAAGCACAATATGTACAGTTGGAAAAAATCCTTTAAAAATTAATTTATGTGAAAATACACCTTTTTAAAATGTTCACTGTAAAATGTTCAATGTTTCACAAATGTTCCCTATGAAGCAAAATGGTACAGATTCTCCAGTCACCAGGGCGTAACTACAGGGGAGGACCCAGGAGGAGGTATAGGGGCAACATAAGGTCCTAATACACATACAATTTCAATAAATATTGGTAATACAGCTCAACCTCTAGACATGGTGGTGGTCAGCAGATTTTTTACCTAAAATTGTCTGAAATTGATGAAAGTCACCCTAAAATGCGAGAAAGAGCAGTGGAAGACTTGGGTACAGAGCCCAAAATCTATTAACTCCCAACTTCTACACAAGTAGGGCTGACACCTTTTTGCCCCATGGAATCCGGGCGGGGGCAGGACTGTGACATCAGGGGTGGGCTATGACTTGGTGATTGGCCAGTCGCTGTGTCAATTATAGGAAATCCTGCAAAGTTTTCCTAATCTGGAAAACCAGGTAGGCAGTTTTGACCAGGGCAGCTCTTCAAAAAACTGGGTCAAAACCGATGCAGGTGGCAACCCCATTCACAAGTCAGTCCAATTGCATGCTGTGTATTGTAGTCTTACATTAAACTTGGCAGTTGGCAATTGTGAAACAAAAACTACATTACCCACAGGCTTGGCACATTAGGGCAAGCAAAACTTCGGCTGGTTACCAAATGTCACGGTCGGCACCCAATACCAAAACAAGTGCCAAGCACCCTGGTCTCGGCTCGTGCTTCACCAGTAGTGTGGCCGCCTTTGGCTTCGGGAGGAGCCCTCAGCTACTCAGATGCCACCTGGACTTATACGAGAGGTGCAGAGCAGGAGTTCTGGCTAGCAATGGGGCACGACTGTAGATAATGTCTTTTAAGGCCGAAGGTCACGGTACAGCAGGATGAGGCAACAGCGTATTCAGGCAGGCTGGGTCGAGGCAGGCAGATAACTAGGGTAGTCAGGCAGGCAAGGGTCAAAACCGGGTAATCAATCAGTAGGATGAGGCAGAATCAGTAGTCAACAACAGGCTCGGGTCAGGATGCAGATATTCAGAATAGTCAAAGTCAGGCAGGGTCAAAACAGGAATCAGGATCAGACAGAAGCTTAAAGCACAGGTACAGGCACCAGGAATAAACCTATCACGGGCAACAATACATTTTCAAAAATCCCTTTAAATACCCCTTTAACGATTTGAAACTGCTGCATTCATTGTTCTATTTGCAGCTGACTTTAAAAAGCTAACCACTGATTGGTTGCTTTAGGTACCTGCCCATGGGAAAATTTTCCCAGTGTTGATAAATGAGCCCCACTGTGCACATGCACGACCCTGTTCCAGAGTACAAACCAGCCAAAGGCCCAAGAAGTAGCCAAATCCATAACATGGGTAGTTTGTACTTCCAAATCCCGCCTGGATTTACATAGCCGGCGCCCCTAGGTCCACTGACGTTTGTCTCCCCTGTCTCCTCTTTTATTTGCTCATATTTTCATTATTGGGATGGAGCAATGGGAATTGGCACACAGGAAACTTAAATTTCTGTTGGTAAAATGTTGGTGTGGTTGGGTAGCATGTCGCCCCCTAAAATCCTGCCGCCCTAGGCCCGATCCTAGGTGGCGTCTCCACAAATCCGGGCCTGCCTGGGCCTTAAATTAGCAGCCCAATTCGGGTGGAATTGCAAGGGAGGGAGGACTATGAAGGGTAGGGGATTTTATTAGAAAGGGGGTTTAGTTCTCCTTTAAGGTATTTAACCCCAAGAGCTTCAGTATAGTAAGTTAAACCACACACTTAGGGGCACATTTACTAAGAGTCGAAGTGCAAATTTGAATTAATTTTGAATTTCAAAGTATTTTTTGGCTACTTTGACAAAAAGCCCAAAATTCGATTCGAATTGAAGTACTGCGTCTTTAAAAAACTTCAAATTCTACACTTCGCCACCTTAAAGCTGCCGAATTCCCATATTAAGCCTATGGGGGATCTCCTGGAACCTTTACAGTGATTTTTTAAAAGTTTTGAAAATCCAACGGGTTTTGCCCAAAATCGTTTGAATGGTTTTTATTTGATCAAAAACGGACCTATTCGGTCCTTTTTCGATCGAAAATGCCCTTTAAAAAAAAATTAGATGGTCGAATTTTGCAGTTTTTTTAACTTTGAAATTCTACCCTTAGTAAATGTGCCCCTTACTGTTATTTCTATAGAGCATGTGAATTATGGAATATCCGATCTTTCGATCTATTCGATATTCGTGAATCGAAGAGGCCAAATTTGCATATCCGATTTCATGAAAAATTCGTACGATCGTTATTCGATCGAATTTGATCGAACTGCGATCATTTCACGTGAACTTCGTAAATCGGCCCCTAATTGTTGCATTTAGACTCGTTACACTCAACAGGTCATGGCAATAAAATCAAACAAAAACTTTTTAAGGACAATACAAAATTTGTTCTGGTTTGTGTAAACAGCCAATCAGAAAGTAGTATTTACTGGACTGCCATTAAAAGCAAAATATCCTATTGAATACTGTTGGTTGTGTCTGCAGTTGCATTAGCCTCAATGTTCTCAGTACAATCTAGTCCGATGTTGATTCTACAGATTTTGCCAGATTGCTAGATTTTGGATCTCTGTGTTATCTATTTCAGACTCTGACAAAAGAACTGAAACAAAACTTGATTTGCATATTACATTTTGAAAACCAAAGGAGTGGACAGAATAGGAACTTGACTAGGGCACAATGGGGGGCCTCACTGGGCAAGTAGATGTTCTACCTGCCTTCGCCTAATTTTGCAGTTTGAAGCCGAGGGTCATGGTGTGGGAGTTGAGTGCACATGCAAGCTGTGGGGAGGGGGGACATGTTGGAACACAGCGTTTGCCTAAGGCACCCATAAGCTAAGATTTGGCACTACAAAAATGACAATTTTAGCTGTCCAAAACTTTAAAACCACGTGACTGTGGTGTTAACACATTTGAAAAGTGCTATTATTGGGTCTAATCCTGGATCTGAGTTATTTTGATTATCAGATGATTGTCCTGTAAGTTGCTTCTATTTTATACAATCTCCTCTGGCTGAAGGTATGGATATTTACGGTCCAGACCAGTAAATTGCCAGTCAGGTGGCAACCCTACTTGGGTCAAGTTTTGTTTACTGCCTGCCTTTCTCCATTGTGTATCAGGTTGGGGCTTGGCCGGAAATTAATTGGACAGGGTGGACAATCCAGTCTGGGATTGCAATTGGCTGTGGATTTGATGTGTATGGTCCCTCAGTGTGATTTGGTTGTGGGCAATATATAAAATCACATTCAGGATGGCTAAATTGGGCAACAATCAGATTAATTTACCACTCTGTTAACAGGATCTAGCTATTTAGGGCCAGTGTTTTGGCCCATGTCTTCAATGTCTCTGATTCTGGAATCTTATCTGGAGTTCAAAGTATACATGACTGGCTTTCCACCAGTGACTTAAAGGGAATATGAACAAAACAAATAATTAATTGTGATGTTAAATTGAAATGATGTTACATTCCTCAAGGGCCTTCTCTGAGTACTTTTACAATTTAAGTTCATGTTCAACTTTTTAGCAGTTTTAGACAGCTTTAATTAAAAACACACTTTCCCATATTTTAGTTTGTTTTAATTATTTATTTAGATTTGCTATACACAGCACAGCAAGTTACATGTATGCACTGCATACATGAATGCCAGAACTCCACTTCCGTGACAAATGATCCACCCTTTAACTGGCCATTGAAGGGGCTGAGAGTTTGTCAAAAGCTAGACAACTGGTGGTTGACTGCTGTTGCATAGAGAATTTTATGAACTCTGTCAAGTACAAAGGATTTGTTAATGAAATCTAATAAAAAAATATTCTAAATAAAAAAAAATGATGTACAATAAAAACAATTATAATATAGTATAATTGTGTTAATAGCATCTTATAAAATGTAGAAAGCATAAATGTTACATACAAGATTTATTAAGTGATATTTAACTTGATGACTTTTAGTCACACAGTAAAACTAACATAAATCATTCTTACAGCAATAAATATGATACATTTGATCAAATAAATATATTAGGGAACACTGCTGGGAAGTGTCACATTCCACTAAAGCCACTTTAGCACTTTCACTGTTATACCCACTATGCTTTTTTAAATACTTCTATGAATGTTTCTGTTAATTGCATAAGGCACAACGTTGCACCAAGTATACTTGGGTAATGACAGGATTTTTAGTTTACTGCTGGTGACTGGAGCAGTTACTAAAGCTGCCCATTGAAACAAAGATCTGATCTTCGGATCTTTGTGACATCACGTGCCGCGCGGAAGTGACGTCACTTCTGCAAAAAGCCAGTCTCCTGCCCCTCACCCCCAGCACTTCCACTGGATTTCCGGTGGAAGATGCTAGACAATTTTTTTAAAAATACATCTATAGGCACCTGAGGGCTACCCCCCAAAACCTGCTGCCCTAGGCATAGGCCCTTGGGTGCAGGCCCAGACTGGCAATCTGTGGGTTATGGCAAATGCCAGAGGGGCTGCTATAATGTGCCATATAAATTCAGTATTTAGTGGTCTGGTGGGGGCTGATTGGGCCTCTGTGTACCTGAAATGCCAAGGCCTATTTTGGCTTTCAGTCCAGGCCTGCTTGGGTGCCTTAATATAAATATGGCCCTGTCATACGAATCGGGTATTCGTATAGGGTTGCCACCTTTTGCAAAATTTGTTACCGGCCGACAGGGGCGGGGCCAAAAGGGGTGGGGTGTGATGTAAAAGGGGCGGGCATGACATAAAAGGGCGGAGCCACTTCAAGCGATCGGCTAAAGACGCGAGAAAGGTACGTTTTCATTGGACTTAAGGCAAGGCAAGGGCCTTTTTTAAGGGGTATTACAAATTTACCGGCAGCTACATTGCCGGTAAATTTGTAATACCGGCCCCGGGCTTGGCTGGTGTTCTACCGGCTAGGCCGGTAAAATACCGGCCGGGTGGCAACCCTTTATTCGTACCATCGGATCTGAGTCTATGGCCTGATAGTTACTACAAACATGTAAACATTAAATAAGGGTAAAGCAAAAAAAAAAAGGACTGGATGGCACTCTGGTTAAAAATGTATTGTGGCAGGCTGCACATGGCTGCGCTTAAACATTAAATAAACCAAACAGGATTGTTTTGTCACTAATATCGATTTTAAATGCTATGAGAGAATCAGAGCATCATGGAAAACAGGTTCCCAGATAAAGGATCCCGTTTCATTTTACATTTTTAATCACTTCTATCGAATTTCAGAACAGCCACAATGTGCAAAATTTCTCCTGCCAAATGTCATATCCTCCAATACATTAGACAAAGTTGAATATATTTTGCATGCCTAGGGTACAATGCAACAATGATGATAAATAAACAGGTACCTCATTGTTCAAGATAATTCAAGATTTCTTAGGAGCCACAATAGGGAACCTATTTTCATGCTTTGTAAAAAACATTTAGACCAAATATACCGCATCATATATCGCAGTGAAAAAACACAGTGCACTTATTAAGATGTGTATTGTTTTAAGTGATGGCATACCTCTGCAGAATTCAGTGTAAATGGAATCAGCCACTTTAGCCATCTTCATTAGTCATCTTAAGGCCAGTCTGTAATGGTAACTCATACGCAATATGTTGATGTGTTTCGTGCACAACTTGAAAGGGTTTTAAGCATAGACCCATAAAAAATATGAAAAAGATCTTTGCACATCCAATAGGAAATATTAAGTTATTTATAAGTTTGGGGATTCAAGGGCACACACTACATACAGTATCTATCCAGTGCATTATTTGCATGGTGGGGACCCAGTCAGTTAATTAATTAATTAATTGGCTTTATATTTAGGATAGTCCCAAACTGTGGGTCTGATCTCCCTAGGGTAATTTTTGATTCATGGTAAACACTTATTAGGAAGCATTCAGTATCGAGTGCAGTAGAAAAAGGGGGTTAACTGACCGAGGAAGATGGGGGGTCTAGGTGTTCAAGCCTCAGACCTTCAGCTCGGGGAGGCAAATTACATGCAAGTAGATAATAAAGGGCTGGCACATACCAGACCACACTACTTAAGTTGATTTAGTTAAAAAGTGTTTATTTATAAAAAAAAAAAATCACAGCAGAGCCTTACGCGTTTCATGCTTTAGTGGCACTTAGTCATAGTCTAACAAGCATCACACCATGTAGTCATATTTAAATAAAAAGGACCAATCAAAAATGTGTCCGACTACTGTCTTTTTGAATTGGAACACTTTTTTGATTGGTCCCTTTTTATGTAAATATGACTACATGGTGTAATACTTGTTGACCTATGACTAACTGCACCTAAGGCATGAAATGCGTAATACTTTGCTGTGATTTTT
>CM044445.1:54997766-55020414 GCA_024363595.1 Xenopus borealis
TTTAATTACCAGTCCAGACCTGCGTAGGCATCCGTCTGGCTTGGCCCTCCACTACCTGCCCCTGAGGGTGTTGAAACTACAATTTACCTTGCTGACTTGGAATTATGCAGCAAGATTAGACTAAGGTGCACACATGCACACAGACACCCGCACACACAGAAAAAAAAACTGTGGGAGGGAACACATCTCTTTGTGCAATTTACCCTATGGAAGAGTTGTCCCAAAACCTGTCCTTAAATCTGTATACCCACTAATTGTTTTGCAAATATATTCAGAGTAGCAACAATTGAACCATATGTAAAAGGATAATTCAGAGATGTAAATTCACGGGACTATTTGAGGAGTACACTATACCAATAGAAACTCTTGGCAGGATTATTGCACTTGAATCAGGCAACTGGACCTGAAATGATACACAGAAGTAAAATACTGGATGGACGTCAATGTAAAACTGTCATATGAGGAAAAGCAATGAAGCACCAATGGCAAAGCATATTACATCATGATGAACTGTCTGGCATTGTGCATGACACACACCAATGGCAACCTCTGACACTTTCTATTTCATTTCAGGGTTTATTTATCAACACATGAACTTTGACTAAAAATCCCCTAAATTCCTAAATATCCCATATAGGGGCAAATTCACTAAAGCGCGAAGCATCTAACGCTAGAGCTAATTCACCAGAGTGACGTCATTTTGCAACTTTGCCAATTTACTAAAAGTGCCCCTGGCGAAAGTTCGCTAGCGAAGTAGATAAACTAGCACAACTTCGCACCCCTAGACAGACAAAGTTGCGCACTGACGAAAGGACGTAACTACGCTAATTCACTAAGATGCCCATTTTACTAAACGTTGCCTCTTGCGCCAGACTTTACTTTGCCAGGTCAGAACTGGCAAAGTCCAATACATTATAGGAAGTTACAAAAAAAAAATTTGAATTTTTTTTTCTAAAAAAAAACGCTGGTGACTTTTCAGCTTTGAAGGGAGATAGGCTGAAAAAGAGTGTAAGCCTTCCCCCTATAATTCCTAACAAATGGCAACTCTACTAAACAGTGGGGACATGTGTAGGGAAATAGGACAAGTTTATTTTATTTATTTACATTTTTATGGGCTTGTGTAGTGTCCAGTAGTGGCTGCAGCATATACATCCATTATACATTTAAGTTGGCGCCGTATGCGTTACTTCGCTTTGTTTGACGTAGTAATGGTAGCAAAAATTCGCTACCGTTCGCCTCCCTTTGCGCAACTTCGAGTTTTAGTGAATTAACTCTGGACTGGCGAAAATTCGCTTGGCGAACTGCGGCAAATCGGTCGCTGGAACAACTACACAGGTTAGTGAATTTGCCCCATAGAGAGAGTATATATGTTTCCTCTAGTGACCTGTGCAGACTTGAGAAAGACTGCCCCATTCTTCTGTAACTACAAGAACTGTAAGAGAGGAGCCAAAGTCTTCCATTTACATGTGAACCACTGTAATGAGGGCGAAAAGCTTCAGGTGTTAGTGTCTTGAGATGACGCTGCAGATATAAAGCCAAAACTGTGAACATTGCCTTTTGTTCAGTGGATAATGACAGTTCTCCAAAAGCTGGCTTTTGTGGGCAAATATCTGATGTTATCTAATCTGTTAGCAGATGCCATTTTAATTATCTGATTTCAGGGTTATAAAAGAACAAACAGCAGAACCAGGGGTTTATAAGATGCAGGAGTACAGTGTGAGAAGCTGAAACACGTCCATCAGGTGTGAGGAATGGAAGTCCCAATAAGAAATTGTTGTGAGCTGCTGTAACTTCTAAGCTGCACCCTTTAAATGTGAGGCCATAAATTAAAAGTGTTGAGCTGAACCTGGCTCTTTTTCCAGCAAACAAGTATTTTCAAACTCACTAGGGACAACAATAGATCCCTCCTGCAACTGTGGCATTATATATCATTATATATTATAGAGCCAAATACCACTCTGCATATTCTGCATGTTCTAACAATAGGACCACCAAGAGCAATGCAAAAGCTTTCCCACGTTACAATTATTTAACAAGAAAATGTCAGGTTATTTGTTGAAAGAAAAGTCCCCTCTCAGAATGATTGCCTTTTTAAGTTTGTTTTCATTCCTTTGCATTACTTTTAAATCGTTTTTGTACTCTGAGAGCTCAGTAAATAAATCCCTTCTGCTTGCGTCAGTGGAACAATTGCTATAGGTACCAGTCCCTTATCAATGCACCTGCAGAGAGGGAGTGAACACGGAACCAGCAGTAGGTGAGACTTCCAGAAAGACAGGTCGGGCGAGATTCCCTGCACTGCCTAAGGACAGAACAAGCAGCTGAAGAAACTGACCCTAAGCAGGAAAAAGGTGACAGAGACAGAAGAGAAGCAGGTTCTAAGTGTTACACATCTCTGCCAACCTGTACAAGTAAAAGAAACATGACAAATGGGACTTGATTTTCCTGTGAGATAGAGACAGACACTGCTGTGTGTTACAAGAGGTAAGGAAGGTCACAGAGAATGGTGGGATTGCTGCAAATGGGCAGAGGAACTAGAACCTATTTTTAATGTTACAGTTTGGGTTCCCTTGTTGGCTGGTAATCAGGCGCTATCCCTTTAAGCAGCCTCTGGTACTTGACTGTACCCCTGCAATACAATACTGTGGGTAACTTGTTCTGCTTTTGCTGTTATCAGCCTCATTTATGGGCAGATATATTAAAATATGATCATAATAGTCAATCGCCTATCATTTCAGGGATATCCAGAACTGCATACTAAGAACTTGGGGGTTTCCATATTAAAAAAAATCTGTTAACATACATTTAAAGCTAAATTAAATGCAATGTGTGTTTTTCCTCCAATAAGGATTAATTATATCTCAGTTGGGATCAAGTAAAAAAAAAACTGTTTCATTATTACAGAGAAAAACTAAAACATTTTAAAAATTAGAATTAGAATTATTTAATTAAAACAGAGTCTGCCTGGCCTTCCTGTAATTTGGAGCTTTATGGATAACATAAAATGATTCCAGATTCCATAATTATTGGGTTTTACTCAACGTGGCCTTTAGGTGGGGGGTGGTGTTTGTTCCATTATCTCACAGTTTCATAATCACTCCTCTAGATAGTAATCTGTGATGTCAGGTACTTTCCCATATTGGTTCCTGTTATTTTTGTTTGCTGCACTGCATGATCTGCTCACTCTTTTGCTTTGAATATGGGTACAAATTTATGGGACTTTTTGGCATACACCTACAGTACCAATGAAAAAAGTGCATATTAAAACTGGATACTGGCAATAGTATGTTCTCATACTTTAAGAAAGGGACACAGTATTGGACCCATGATTCCTCCATAGACATTTGTTTGGTGGTGTTGGTGCCCTTTCTTTGACCTCCTTAGAATGTTTTGAAAAGATACACCAGGAAAATAAATGCGGCTATAAAGACAAATGGTCACTACGCATGACATAAATATTATACTTCTACTCCGAATCAGGTCATGTAGCTAAATTACTGTAAGCATCATGTTAATTCAGGTTCAGCTTTATTTATTCTTCTATAACTGTTGTTATTTAAGTCTTAACATGTATCTTAATATTCTAACATCTCTTCTGTCTCTCAAAAGAGAAAGCGCAATGTTAAAGTTGAAAATGCTGGCACTTATTTATAATAATAATAATAGTAATAAAAGATTCCAGCATTTTCAACTAAGAATTGTTTCACATTAGTTAGAGGGCCACAAACATTTAGCTTTGCTCTAAAAGTGGCACCACACTGGTTACATTTCCTTTCTGTTACCCTGCCCAAGATGAAAAGATTCTCATGTGTTTTGGCTTATGAATATATTTTTCTTGAAAGGGTATAGTCAAACTCCATATTCCACCCAGCTCTTCTCTGACAGAGGATTTGGGGAGTTGTAGTTTAGCAGATACCCAGAGAGAAGCAGATACAGGCAGAACAGTAAGGAAATTTTGGGGGAGGGAAAGTAGGGCAGAATATTATAGGGAAGTGAATGAAGAACAGAAAGATAAGGTAGTGTGCAAAACAGGCAGTACCAAAATGATAAGCAGGGAGCATGTATAAAGCAAAATAGATAAGCAAATGCAGTATATTGATTGGGAGGGAGTGGCGACTGTAATGATTAATGCACTGTGTGAGGGAAGGCTGGGGCTAGACACACTCTGATACCAATCCATATCGAGTCAGATGGGGACAGCCCCCATTCATAAAAACATCCTTAGTTTAAACACTCGGCCTTATATTAAGGGGGCAGTATACCCCTTAGCTTAACTTTAGCTAAATATGTCTTCAATTTAACATGTATTTTTCATGATTAAAAAAATAAACAAATTGTATCTTTGTTCTTCAAGGAGACTGAAGCTACTCCTTGTATGATGCTTGTGATGTAGACAATTAGATTACCAGCTCCTCTGCATATTAGACAAATGCTTAAGGTTTCAGGCACACGGGCAGATTCGGGGAGATTAGTCACCCCCGGTCACAAATCTCCTCTTCGGGGCAACAATCTCCCTGAACTGCCTTTCCCTGCCTTCCCATTGGCTAAAATGAAAAATCACCAGCGGGATGGCACTGGTGGCGCTTCGTTTTCTGAAGTCGCCTGAAGTTGTTGATCTCCCCGAATCTGCCCGTGTGTAAAAGCCGATACAACAAGGCGGAAGTGGGGATTGTACACTGATAATAGAAGAGTCTACCTCTCAAGGACTAAGCTTGGAGTAGCTTCAGTTTTCTTGATAGGCTGAAGAAATAACTTGATAACGTGATTGAAACAATAGGAAAAACGTATTCAGCTCAAACCCTATTCATTGTTCTCATGTCGAACAAGTGGGTATACTGACCCTTTAAGTAACACAAAACCACTATATTTGGCAATATTATACTTACTGTATTTGTATAAAGTATGTCAGTAACACTACTGCTGCTTTTCCCTTTGTTTACTCCCTTCCTTATCTTATCTCCTCACATGCTTTTTATATCTACTAAAATGAAAGGCGCAACTACAATTTACTGGCCCTACCCACAAAATAAAACTACAGGCATTGATTGCTGGCCTGTGTGTATGTACACAAATTGCAAGAACTCACGCAGATTCCAGTGAGATATGTGAATTCTTTCATCATATGGCACTGCATTTGGGAGCAGAAATGTATCTGTTTTTAAATAGGATTTAAAGGGAATGTAAAGGCATTTTTACTTTCTTTAATGAAAAAGAAATCTAACTCTAAATATACTTCAATTTTAAAAAGTTTTTATAAGAAACCTGACTGTATGCAGTGAAATTCCCCCTTCATTTACTGCTGGGAAACAGTCATACTTTCATACAGCAGGGGGGAGTCCCCACCTTACTTCCCATAACTCCAGCAGTTTTGCCTGTTTCCCTGTAAAACAGCCAGAGACAGTGTAGAGATTTGTATCCACAGACCCAGTGCAGTCTGTATATTCTGATTATTAATCAGTCTTGCTGCATTGGCTTCTATGGGAGATATTATTTGACTTGTGTGGTTTTGATCTAAGCTTAACCTCCCAACTGAAACCCAGATCACACTGAGCATGTGCGAGTCTTGATATTGTAGTGATGTCTAACACAATTAGGGTTCTGGTGCAGTAAGTTCATGTTTATATTTAGTATACAAAATACAACATTTCTAACATTATTCTATTTTAGACTTTAGTTGCCCTTTAATCTTGGATCTCAGTTTATAAACTACAGGGGAGTGTCTGATGTGAATGATGTATAAAGGACATAAAGGATGTATGAAGGACATGTAAGAATAATATATTTATAAAAGAAGAATCAGTACCAGCTGTAACCTAGCACCCCTTGGACCCATGCAAATGTTTGGTACCAATGAAACCAGTACCATATTACATTAACTAGCAGTTTATTGAGGTGCAAACTATGTTGTAATAGAAATTATTACAGAGTTTGTACATTGGGAATTCTGGAAACAATGTCACAATGTTAACTGCATAGTGGATAAATAAACTGAGATGTATAGAACTTCTCTCCCAACATGTCTCTTGGTTGGTCTAATAAATCAGAGCATCTGCGGAGTAGATCTTTGTAGCTCATGATTGCCATTTAGAGCCTAACTGAAAGCAAACTGATTGCTCTATTCTTCTGACTAGAAGCCTATAGTTCATCCTTGCCGTATAACAGAAATATATTCTGGGCAGAAATTGGCTTATTTTGCTAGGGGTTGCTATAAACAATCTTATATTACTAGTTGCAGTAGACTGGCTAAACAGAGATTGGAGTAAAATCCACATTTCCAAGGTACTACGGCGAGTTTTTCAAACGGTTAGTAATTATTATGATTATTAATAATCATAATAATAATATGTATTTATATAGCGCCAACATATTTCACAGGGGTCTGTAAGGATGCGTGCCACAAAAACACACACCGTGTTAGGATTGGACTGTTTAGTCAAAGCCAATAGAAGCACTAAATTCATATACATTCTGCTACCTTTTACTTTAGTAGTTTTAATACAAATATCATTTTGGGTGAATGCAGTAATGCTATCTAACTATCTAAATGCTTAAGTTGGTCCGTTCGCACTTGCAATCAAGTACATCATGTGTGAATCCTAATGTGAACAAATATGGGCAAACGTCCTCATGGCACTTGCATATGGCTTCTACAGAAGTGACGTGGATATACTACTGTATTATAAATGCACTGTGTAAATAAATGTATTGACCTATTTTAGGGCAAAGTGTGAATATGCCCCAGTTCTCTAATAGTGTTCATACAAGGACACACATTGGTTGTCCACTCTCAAATGTATTGAGCCCCAGTGCACATATGTCCACATATGTATAAAGATCTATATATATGTGTGAGATTGTAGCTAGGTCTGTATAATTATATGTCTCTATGTGCACTGGGGTTCAAGTAGTTGAACTTGATGGACTTTAGTGTTTTTTCAACCCAACTTAACTATGTATTGGCAGCATATTCCTGTTCTTGTATGGGTCCAAAATGATAGCCTCTACAATAAATATCTGATTATTGCCAGTTACAATGGTAAAAAAAGTATGTACAGTGCCACAAAATGTTCCTGTTGTTTGACAACCTCATAAAATGAGTGGTCTTGCTATGTATGAATGGCCATTTCTTACAGCAAAAAAAAATAGAAATTGGTAGTTTAATATGTTACTATGTTAAGGTATTTTAATATTTGTAAAAAATTATTTAAAAACACACACACACATATATATATACAGATGCAATCACTTTGGATGGTGAGTTAAATGCGTCGCGACTTAACTCATTTATCTCATTTATCCCACTTATCACAGAATATTGTGTCACAGCATCCCATCCAATTAAAGAGTTCACCATTGAAAACAATGGAGCTTTGGTATGCTAATGAAAAGGTTAAATGCATTAAATGAGTTAAGATAACTTTAGATAACACAGTTTCTTCAATTAATGCTGAGTCACGACGCATTTAACTTACAAATCCAAGTGACTCTATCTGTATACATATATATATATATATAATACACAAAAGCCGTAAATCTCTTGCAAATGATATCCTTATAAACGGTGAGTTCTGATGTCATCAGTTATAAACGGTGAGTTCTGATGTCATTTCTGTCACATGACTCACTGAAACTTGTGTATTATAATAAATAAAGTACCCCCGTTTGGAGGATATTAGAAGTTACCTTGGAGTTCCATGACCTGTATAAAAACACTCGGCCTTCTGCCTCGTTTTATATGGTCATGAAACTCCTCGGTAACTTATAATATCCATATATTTTACAAGAGGGGGTACTTTATTCACTATATATATCTCAATTTTATATTAATGTTTATGTGCTATAGACAGTGATATTCTTAGACAATTGTCACTTTTTATTTATTTTTTTGTTTCTTAATTTATTTAGATTATTTAGCAGCCTGCCAATTTGGATTTAAATTTTAATCTCAAAGAGCAGTTTTATTTTTGGTGCCAGATCAATGACCCTTTTGAAAGCATGAAAGAGGCAGACAATTCCAAAACTATAACACAATAAAGAATAAAGACCAACTAAAAAGTTGCTAAGAATAGGGCACTCCACAGTGATGTAACAACAGAGGGGTGGGCCCGGGTGCATACTGTGCAGGGCCCACCCCCTCCGAAAGCCATTTTTACAAGCGCGCACCGCTCTGTAATCAGGTTTTTAAAGCGCGCACAAACTACCTGCAGGCTCGCAGGGGGTGTGGTCCATGGTACAATTGCACCCCCTGCTCCCCCGGTAGTTCTGCCACTGGTACTCAATAACATACAAAAACTTAACAGAGATGTTTAATTACAAACTCCTTATTAAAATGTGTGTAGAAATTGCTTTTCTCTTGAATAAGTGACAGTTATACCTTTAATAATGGCAATGGTACTACAAGAATAGTCAAGAGCACCAAACTAATACAACCCCCACATGAACTTCACAAAACTTGTTGGCAGTTGGCCTGCAATATGTTCTTGTGGCATTAATTGTACCCTGTGTGAGAACTTACTTGTCTAGTAACATCAATTACATTTTAGTTTATTGAATTCCTTTGTGGTGACATTCTAATTCTTTACTCACAGATTTCTCATGCACCATTTTCTGCCATGTCGGACAACACTTCCACTCAGGTGCTTGAAGAAGATGGTTCTTCCGAGTGCATCATTTGTTTCACTCCATATGACTCTCTCTTCCACCTTCCAAAGATACTCACATGCAAGCACGTATTCTGCCTGGAGTGTCTGTCCCGCATTACTGTGGGTTCAACTGAACCAGAGACCCTGCCCTGCCCTATCTGCCGCCTTCCCACAGCCCTACCATCAAAGAAGGGCCCTCCAGCACTCTCTACTGACCACAATTTGTTGAACAAAATTAGCAAGCCACCAAGCAGTCCTACCCCAAGTGTAAGGTTCAGTCGTAAACGTGGTCTTTTATATGTACACAATGCAAATCCTCTCCATATCAGCACAGTCAGCCTCAGTGTAGATCTTGGGCAACCACCTCCTCGTCCCGGCACAGCTCGAAATGTACGGGCCATCTTAAGGAATGGTGGCTGCATTTTTTATGGTTCCATTGGTGCTGCCATTTTACTGACAGTTGCTTTAGTTTTGGCTGGGGTTTACATATTTTATTTGATTCCCTGGAAAATAGCAAATGGTGGTGTTACAGGGCCCGGGAATGGCAATATAACAGCAGGAGCAAGCAACAATACAACTATTGCCACAATTAATAAACACCACTAAGGAGAGGACTAAACTGGGTCACCTATCCCCTGACGCGCATACTTCCGATGGGTCTACTGTGTGCAATACGGAAAGCTAAGGAAACAAACTAATGTTTAAGCAGACCAGTTGTTTTTTTTAGCGTCTGTTTCTTCTGAATGGGATTCATCACCCAAGAAAAGTAGGGTTTAAATCAAGTGATCTAATGGAAATTCTTTCTTAAAGCCTAGCACTTTGCTCTGTGGCAGCAAACACCAGTTTGTTAAATAAGTCACAGATTTATGTTTTATGATACATTTCAAATCAAGTTAAATTTGCAATTGATATTCCAATTACTTCTCTTGCATTCTATTGTTGCACTGAATGAATTTTACAGAATGAATTTTACAAACCTGAATGAACCAGAATTCCCATATATTTCATGAATCAGGATACTATTTAATGTAACTTGGTGTAACTACGAGTACTTGCTAACCAAAGATAAGGGAATGATAAGCAATGTATACAATGTCAGTCTGATGTGGCAGGGAATTTCGCAACAGATCTCCACTCACAGAAGAACCCTGGGCTTCTCTAGGTCCTGTCTGATACTTTTTAATGCAGTAGTCTGCTATATGCATGAACCTTTAAATCTATACTCCATTCATTTGTTAGTGTTGTACTAGAGATATCATTTGTTTTGGCATTTGCACAATTTAAGGATAGTGACACACGGGCAGATTCAGGGAGATTCTAATCGCCTGTTCTTCTGGGTGACAACTTATAATGAAGAGTAACCTGCGCTGCGGTGCTTCGTTTTTTAAAGCGCTGCATTTGTTTAGCGCAGGCGACATTATACAGGAAGGGAAGACAAGCAAAGGCAGTTCGGGGAGATTGTCACCCAGAAGACAGGTGATTAGTCGCCAGACAACTAAATCACCCCAAATATGCCCGTGTGTCACTACCCTTACTGACCAGTCCAATACTAAGTATCAGTTTGATGCTTCCTTGCTCATAAGTACAGTTGCTTGCTGAGACGAGAGAAAGGATGTCTATATTTTACATTATTAGGCCTAACATCCTGTTTTGGAGATTTACCTGTAATATACAAGCCTTCTTTTAAGCTGTAAATTATTTTTGAAATAGGACCTTAATGTGTCTAGGTTCATAATTTATTGCCTGACGATGAATTATTGTTTCTAGCATCCCGGAACCCGAAATGCTGTTTGGTCATAAGTCTGGTCAATCATAAGCCACTGATCCCCTATGTTTCTACTTAATATTTGATCAACAGACTCCTGGCCTTCAGGTCAACTCTTGCATAAAAGAACTGCCTATATGTTCAGCTCCAAATGTACAATCAGAAATCTCACAGAGCAGGTACAGCCCAGGAAAACCACCCATGAACCTGCAGTATTGCTGATCATGAAGGGACAATCCAGATGCACTGGACAAAATTTGGGGAAGAAGCTGGCTTTTAACTGGCTAAGCATGATGGAACATGTATTTCAATCAATAAAGGCGGGCCATAATTTGTCCACAGTATTGTTGTATACCTCTTGATTTGAATGATAAATAAACCAATGTTTACTTTTTTAACAGTATTTTGTTCTTACAAGTCTTCATATGAACAGTATAACTCCTTATGAGTGCAATGAACAGGGCTCGTGCTGAACATACTTTTTTCCTATTGGTCATGAAAAATCTATGGTTTTTGTTATTTCTTCAACTAAACAGGGAAAACTGAAGCTATTCCATATTTGGTCCTTGTGATGAGGGTATTGAATAGTGGTATTTAGGTAATATAATTATCTACCTTTGAAGGATCAAACATGGAGTAGCTCCAGTCTCCCTGTTTGCCCTGTTAAATTCAAGCAATAACTAAAACCATATATTTATTTATGAATAAAACAACAAGCAAAATGTATGTCCAGCAAAAGCTCACATTGAGCAAGAAGGTATACTGGCCTTTAAAGACCTATTTCCATTCCTTATTCTCTCCTAAGAGTATCTTCATCCATTCATTCCACCTACTTCAGGGACAGATCTGCTCATCTGCATTAGGGAACCAAGGGAAGCACTTATGTGCAAGAATGCTAGGCCATGCTTAGGAAAACACAACTATAAAATATTAAAACAAGCATTAGAACATTAGAGTTTTATTACAGCCAGTAACAAGGGTAAGACTGTTCTGCGTGCACATGAGCTATAAGCACATATAGGATAGGGCGTCACCATAATGGTATTTCGGCAAAGCTTGGCATGCATTCTTTAGCATTGCAAAGACAACATTAATAATTTGACCTGGATTAGTAACGGAGACACTCATTAACAGCTACAAATCATATATCTTGTCCTAGAGTACTATGTACAGGTATCTGAACTATGTTGCATGTATAAAGAAAAGGACATAAATCCAAATCCTGCTTAAAGTGCTTTTAACCAGTCTCACAGAAACTGTAACACACAGCAATGATAAGGAAATGCCACGTATATAATTGCGCACTTGCTCCTCTAAACCTAATCTCTTCAAATTAACAGAGGTGGGGTTGCATTATGATCTATCACCAAAGAAATGCAGAAAATCTGGTCTAACGGAGCTGAATGTATTTTTAGACACTGACCTTATTAAGGCTACCCAGGCCTATTGTTAGCACTTACACTGTAAGCTGCTGTTTGTACACATGAAAAGTGGCAGTCAGAACCATAGGAGGTGTGACATCAGCAAACAGCAAATCAGGTTGCGCACTAATGGATTTGGGGAATGTCAGAATGTGGCTTTTCCTGAAACGTGGACACAAGGGGCAGTGTCTAAACACCACAAAATGATTCAGGATTTTCATTATTAAATTATACAACTGACATGAAACAAAAAGCAGAGAGAGGAGTAAATGCTGGGTGTGGCCAGGGTGATAACAATAATACACACAGCTAAAGACTACACACACTGCAAGTTTCAACTTGTAGTAACTTTAATCTAGTTAGGCGAGTATACATGCAATTTCTAAAATATCTTCATGTAGAATATTAGTACACAATTAGATTGGTAGCTACTAACTAAGGCACTGGTTAGAAATAGGATTTGTTCAGTGTTCCCTGTAAGCCTTGCACTTGTAAACACAAAAACATCTGCTCTTTTACAGTGCTGCAGGATATGCTGGCTCTTCATAATCGCATGTCCAAAATAATATTGCAAATGACAATATTACACTATTACTACTACCCACACAAAACAATGAATGAATACACTTTACTTTAATGTAAAACAATCACCTCCTCAAACGTTCAACAATGACACAGATTATCAATGTGTAAAGTGTGCTCAGAAGGTTCAAAGCAGTGTATATGTGGGGGAGGGGCAGCACAAAAATATTTTTCTCGACCTATAACCATTATATTAAATTAAGCATAGTGCTAGCAGGGGAGGCTAGTAAACCTGTAAAACCTGTAAACTATTGCAATATACCATACAGTATACTGGATATTTTTAGGCAGGCTGTGGGCTACACCTCTTACAATAAAGTGGTTTGCCATTTGGTTCATCATTACTGCTAATCACTGGATTGTCTGCATTCTATTTACATAGTCCCTTCCAAGAAACTATTAACTCCTTTGCTACTACAGGTATCATCTCACCTTACTCTACCTGTTATCCCATAGACATAGTCCTTTTCCAGAATTTATTATCCCCTATGCTTCTATAGGCACCATCTAGCCTTACTATACCTGCTATACCACAGCTACCGTCCGTTCCCAGAAGTTTTTTTTTTTACCCCTAAAGCTACTATGGGCATGGGGTTGCCCCTTTTCTGGAAAAAAATACCAGACTTCTTATATAGTTAGCTTTTTTCTCTATTAATAACATTGGGCCATCATTTTTACTGGCCAGGCCGGTAAAATACTGACTAGGTGGCAACCCTCTATGGGCACCATCTCACCCTACAATACCTGCTGTCCCACAGCCACAGTCCCTTTCCAGATACTTTCCTTACTGCTACTATAGAAACAATATGTCCCTAACTGTTACAGCAATAATACACCCTGTGAGTGTCAAAGCACCCAAAAATATCTTCTACACGATATGAATTCAAGTCTCCACATGTTAAGTGCGATACATTTCCCACACTGCCAATTTTAATTCATCCCAATTATTTTTGGGCTCTTCATTGTCTGCAAGAGAGGCAATTTCCTATTAGCTGCAAGTGATTCTTATTATATCTGCACTTTGAACAAGTGCCTGTTGGTTTGAGAGATTTCCTTATTTTAAGAAATGTGTAAGCGACATAGCTCTGGATCTGGGATTTTAATTGGTAACCTTGTCTCAAGTAGGCACCTAGGTTGTCCAAAAAGCTTGCATTATATAATCTAATACATTAGCCAATAAAAAGTGTCAGTCCATGTTTTTCTCTACATTGTGAATGACCACTAGGTGTCATCATACTTGTATATTATTTACTTAGTACAGCATTAAGAGCAGTGTCCACCTGGAGCTCAGAAATGTAACAAATGATAATTTCAATGATGGTGCTACATCTGTCATTTGTGTAATTGTGGCTATTTATTGTGACATTTAGTAACTTCAGATGATGAGTGGAGGTCACATGATGACATGGTGAGTTCACAAATATAAAGTGTTTTTAAATAAATATATGGATAAAACTAGAATTAAATATACTAGAGAACTTAATGGTTTGCCTGGATCTCAGCTGACATCAGTGTTTATGTAGCTATCATACATAGGGGTGTTTCATAATGGAAAGCACATCAAGATAGTAATGGCTGCAAGCCAGCAGCATGGGGCAACAACCAGGCCCGGACTGGCAATCTGTGGGTTCTGGCAAATGCCAGAGGGGCTGCTGTCAGGTCCCATATACACTCATTATTTAGTGGAGGACAATTTTGGCCTATGTGTACTTGGAATGCCTGGGCCTATTTTGATTCCCATTCCAAACCTGGCAACAATTCCCCTACTTGGATATAAAGCACTGGCACTCGGTAGCATTTCAACAGGGGTGATCCCCTATGTATTTATTATGGCATGAAAAAACACAACGTTTCGGGGGCTGTCCCCTTCGTCAGGTGACAGCCCCCGAAACGTTGTGTTTTTTCATGACATAATAAATACATAGGGGATCACCCCTGTTGAAATGCTACCGAGTGCCAGCGGTTTATATCCAAGGATTGATACAGATTGGGGATCGCTGTATCCCTAAAGAACTGGGCACCGTGCGCTAAATCACAGGAAGGCCAGGGAGTGCAAGCGAGTATCCTTATATGAGAACAATTCCCCTACTGTCATCTGTTTGAAAATTATTGTGCTCTGCATGCATCATTGCACTCAATATCCTTCACTTAAAGGAAAACTATACCCCCCCGAACAATGTAGGTCTCTATAAACAGATATTGCCTAACGCAACTCATATGTAAAACCCTGCTTCATGTAAATAAACCATTTTCATAATAATACACTTTTTTAGTAGCATGTGCCATTGGGTAATCATAAATAGAAAATAGCCATTTTAAAAAATAAGGACAACCTCCTGGGATCCTAGGATCCAACGGTGCACACATATATACCAAACAAACTATAAAGTTAGGTCACATGAGCCAATTAACAGACAGTGTCGTTTGCTTCCACACTTCTTCCTGTTACAGTTAGAGTTGAAATATTTCTGGTCAGGTGATCTCTGAGGCAACACACAGACCATCATGAAATGGTGGTTCAAGGCAAGAGATGTAAAAGGTCAATATTTACTTCAATTTATATACCAGGTAGGCAAGAGTCTTTGATTTGATATAAACTATCTGTTGCTCAAAAATTCATTTTCGGGTATAGTTTTCCTTTAATAAATAGCACCAATCAAAAGAAACATTTCAGCAGCATGTTGTGCAACAATGTAAGCTTTTTTTAAATGTATTTATTGCAACAGCCAATCACAGTTTAGAAAACATTGTGAGGGTGACAAGTGCAAATGAAGTGATGTCCCTACCTTTATACTAAGAAGTTGATGTTTGGCTTTCCTTAAAAAAGGGATATCAATGATGAGGTGAAGTGACTTTATCCAGCGGAAGGGGAGAATTATAGTGCATCATATGTGTGTGGGGAGTCAGTGTATTATGTGAGTGCTTCAGTAATTGGCTGGAATTAAATATAAGGTGCCTTACTGTTAAAAATATATTCAAGATTGGAAAACAAAAAGCCAAGAAAGTTGGATGCACATAAAGAAAAGAATACAAGAGCTATAACAGAAAAGCAGAGACAGAAGGTATGGTATTGATAGGAAGCAATAATAAGGCATCTACCAATGGACAGAAAGTAAAGCTAAATGGCAGACAAAATAATTATACCTGTAAGCGGGACTTGTCAGCAATGGAAAAGCCAAACAAGAGGAAAGAAAAGACTGGCCAGCAGAGAGACACTAGAGAGGAGACTCAGTATATTTACAGTTATGTACACGACCATTTTGCCTCACTACTCTCAGGGTCCATGCCCTACTTGTACAAAAGGTGCACTCTGCTCCCATCACAACTATTCCTGCCCAGTTTGTCTCCTCCCTCTGCTACAAGGCACCTGGCAAGAGGTAGACCAGGCTGGTAGAGAGAAGAAACTGCTCCAGAAGAGTTAGGGAAGTGATTGTCAGAACAATTGTCTCGGGCTGGTACAGACGGTCTCCTACGGGAGCGCAACTGCTGACGAAGCTCCATGACCCTTTCTTCTTTCTGTAGAGAAATAAGTAGAGGCAAAAAAAGAAGAAAGAGAGGAAATATAAGATGAGACAAGAACAAAGAATGACAGCTAGTCCAGAGTGTGGTTCCTAATAAAGACCACCACAGAAAAAGAAACTAAAGCAGGTATGAAAGCAGTTGTTGAGACAGTTAGGTCTCACCTCAGCAATGATCCTTCCCAATTCCTGATTCTCTCTCTCCAATAAACGAGACTTTTCCTCCTCATTGTTATTTGTAGATGATCCAGTCTTAAGGGTGTCCTGTTGTTCAGATTGCCACTCTCCTCTTGTAATAAGGCGCCTCATCTGCAAAAAGCCAAAACAAAACATCAGACAGCTGAGAGAAGCTTTTGCAATTGAATTCCATTGCAAATACAGTAGCACATTTTTACACCGTCCATTCAGAAATATCTAATCAAACCATGTGTAACCAGGTACAACCCCAACACTGTATGGTAACATCAGACTCAAAGAATATTAGGTTACAATGTATTTGTTTTCATAATTTTTCGTAAATCTGCTTTTATATTTAAGTTAAAGCTGCTGTATTGGATGTGATTCCTCTCAGACTGCAATATAACCAGAATAGAATAACTATGAGCTTTGTACTGGGGTATGGGCTTCAGTTCTGAATAGGGCAAAATCTGCAGTTTATACATATATCAGCTCCAATTTATATTGTCATAGCAAAAAGGCAGTAAGACTCTCATTTATGCTGACACAATAAATGATTCCTTACACATTCTAATTTTTTGAAATATATAAAATATATTCCAATTTCATTTTAATTTTGGTCAGCTTTATTCTTCTTAATATCTGGTGAGCACAAACTTTTCTGAAGCAATATATTTTATAGGAATGGCACGTAATGCACTACTGTGAAGAAATTCTCCTAACCAGGGATCACACGGGGCCAGCAAGACACCAGTAAAAAACCAGATGGGCCCCACTGCTCTATCCCGATAGTGGCTGCTACAGACAGAAGTAAAAGGTTCGCTTGGGGGGCTGGACCCCCAATCTGACTCTTTTAATACTCAGCAGTGCTCTAAACATGATTACATACAAAGTCAGAAACTCCTCTTCCAAGACAGTCTGCTCACCTTGGGCACAAAGAGCACAACAAGAGTGATGTAGGCTGAGAATACAATGGCTAGAGAGGAGAATGCGAAGGAGGCGTCCTGCTGGCTACTGAGGATCATTGTCACTGGAGCGGTGATGAGGCAAAGGACCTGGAAATAGAGAAATGAAGGTAAATACAAACTGTATGGAAGACAGCATACATAAAGACATTTAGCTGACAAGAAGGAAACTGGACTCTTTGCATAATTATTTTTGTAGTTGATAAAAAAGCTGCACCTAATTAACGTCCTGTGGCTAATTAAGAATGATTTTCTCAATGCGCCATTTCAAATTTCATATTGTCTCATCATTTACCCTCCTGTGCTACTCTACTTTTATAGTGCTAAATTAATGAGCTTTAGTTGGCCTCCTTTCAGTAGAGGAGGAAATATATCTGGATTTTACTGTTCCAAAGTAGTTTCCAACAAATAAAGTCTAAAGAAGGGCAATGGCAAGAGGACATTAGTCGATTGTTATTAACCTCTTCTGCTGGTGACTAATCTCCAAATGCTTCCCCACCAAAGATAATTTAAATCTCTGGTAGCAAAAGATATGAAGAGCTTTGTTTTTATGAAGTTGCCTTGTGTGGAAACAAGTGCTGCATATGGTTTACCACTGGGGGTTTACATTATCGCAGCTGGGGAAGCATTTTGAGGAGATTCGTTGCCATTGCCATAAGACACTACTTGCTACTTAGGCAAATATCTTCTCAGTACTCACAGCCACATTGTATATAGCCATCCCCACAGCACGGTGGTCATTGATCTTCTCAGTTGAAACACTCTTGGTCTCATATGCCAAGAATATACCAAGCAAAAGGAGTAGCCCTTTAGACCCATATACTATACCTAAATATTGAGAGACAGAAATAGAGGAGGAGATGCAAGAAGAAATACATTACAAAAGGGCATTGTAAGTAACAAAAATTGTAATTAGTAGAAATAGAAGAGATTATATCAGCTGTTACTTCACAGCAAATGAAAGGAGATGCAGACATGGGGCAATAGGAAAGTCACTTTTAGATATGTGTCTGACAGAGGGGGAAAACTTATCAACACACCAAGCCATGTGTTCATCTTCAGAGAACTGCAGTGTTCCAGCTGCGGGAGTATGAGAACATCCAGATCACCACGAGGTTCTTCTTTGGTGAATTCCTACAAAGCACAGGAATAGCATTATGAACTATTATCATTATATCAGGACTGAAAAGGGGAGTTACATAGTTTTATATCAAAAACCATGAAGAAAAGTAATTTTAGGTGTGTTTTAGTTAGCAGTGATGCGCATACTTGAAGCACCACAGGCCTACTGATGAACAGGGCCGGCCTTGCCAACTGTGGGGCCCAATTGGAACTATTTTGGTGGGGCCCCCTAAATGAAATTTTGCCATCTGGCATAGGGTTCCAGGGCTGGGTGATGAATAGTGACTGCTTTTCCCTTGGTCCCATGATAATTTCACTTATTTTTATAGTTCAACTGCATATACAGCGCTGGAATTCATTTTCACAGTATATGTAACCAAAGAGTGCATTTTTAAATAACTACCCTCCTGTATGGCAATTAGTACAGGGAATACCTATGTGACATAGTTTTATGGGATCTCTCTGTACAGACTATGAGCAAACTTAGGGGCTGTTCCTGCTGAATTGTGCTTAGTACAGGGGAATACCTATGGGAGAAATATTGAATATGTATTAAACAATACTTTTAGCTGTTCCTAAAGCACACATCCCATCATTCTAAGTAAAAAAGATACTGATGCAATTTGATTTATAAAACCCCAAAAACATTTAGCAGAATAAACACATTTGCAATTCAATGTATAATAGCCCAGAACTAAGAGCAGAATGAACAATGAGAATTTCATGTATAAATACCCCCAGAAATCACTTTAGGTGGCACAGCGGTAATTCCATGAATACACATCCAAAAATGTATAAAAGAAGAATAGCACTAATGCAATTTTTGCTAGCAAGGAAAATGTTACAATTCACAAGGCAGTGTAATAAACATGATTTGTAGCCTTACTGGGCCAGCATTCTTTCTGCACAGATAGTCTGGTGGGGGGGAGAGGATGAATCTGCAGCACCATCGTCTACCATCCATCCTGCCAGTTAGCCAGTTCAAAGTATAATGGTGCCTTTCTCCCCTGCCTGCAATTGGCTGCTGTCACCTGTCCCGTAGCTGAGAGCACACAAAGCACATAAGGAAAGCTCCCTATACCAGTCCCATCTCTCGCCGCATACTCTCTCAAACCCCCACCCTCTTAGTCTGCTACTATTTACAAAGCCAGCGACCTGACAAAAAAAAAAAAAGAAAACAGATACAGCCCTGGGGGTGAGCTTCAGAGCAGTTCATCGGGTCAGTGTTACTGCGCATATCTGGAAACATTGGTGACGGAGGAAGGAAGCACAGCCTTGCTCTTGATTTGATGCAGCTGTGCGGGGCCCGATTGGGCGCAATAGGTCCAATTGGCCTAAGACCGGCACTGCTGATGAAAAGTGTCAAGAGACTTGGTTGCATTAGAAGAGGAAGATAATTGTTTCATGATACTGGAATCTTGCATTTAAGTAGTTAAAAAAAATACATTCTTTCTATGAAGTATTACTTGACCCCTTGCTCCCAAACCTATATATAATATAGGATGTCAGCTTTGTGAAATTTGGAAATAAATGATTACACAATAAAGTGTTGGCACAAAAAAATTTGCTTTCAGAATTTTATTGATCTAAACAAACTTAAGTTTATGACTAAAGGTGGCCATACACGAAGAGATCCGCTCGTTTGGCGATGTTGACAAACGAGCGGATCTCTCCCCGATATGCCCACCTTGAGGTGGGAGATATCGGGCTGATCCGATCGTGGGCCCTAGGGCCCAACGTTCGGATCAGTATGGGAGGTCGGATCGCGGGACCGCATCAACGAACAGATGCGGCCGCGATCCGATGGGATTTTGAAACCTGCCCGATCGACGTCTGGCCGACTTTCGGCCAGATGTCGATCGGGAAAGCCCGTCGGAGGGCCCCCCACACGGGCAGATAAGCTGCCAACACAGTCTGTCGGCAGCTTTTATCTGCCCGTGTATGGCCACCTTTACACGTATTATTTCACATACTATTTAATATTTTTTTTATTCTTATACTTCTGGGGGTGCAGTTGTATATTGCTTATTCCAGTTATTGGTTGAAACCATATTTTTTTAATTCTGTTACGGTATGACTCCCATTTCAATTTCAATATCACATAATATAAGAATTAGGGATCTAATAAATCCTGGATTTGGTTCGTGATTCTGCCTTTTTCAACAGGATTCGGCTGAATCCTTGTGTCTGGCAGAACCAAATCCAAATCCTCCTTGCACAAATTAAGGACAGGGAGGGAAAATCACGTGACTTTTCATCACAAAACAAAGTGGAAACATTTTTCACACTTTTTCCCTTCCTGGTAATGCAAATTAGGATTTGGATTAAGGGATTTGGCCGAATCCCAAATAGTGGATTTGGTGCATACCCAATAAGAATATATAGACAGTAGATTAGTATGTTTCAATTACCTCAAATATTAACTATCTATTCCCATCGCTTACCTCAACAGAACGCTGTAGGGGGTCCACTATCTGCCAGATCCCCAGTGTTATGACATCCAGGCCCAGAAGAAGTGAGACTGTAGTGTAGAGCTTCCAAGGTTCTAGAGTTTGGGACAGCTGCAGGTCAAAGTAAATCATACTGTTATTATTTGCAAGCCTAAATATACTGTAGACTATTTTACAAGCAGTAGAGACATAACAACTGTGAAGGGCATTTCTAAATTAGAACAACTGGAGAAACACAAGGTAGGACAGATTTTCAAAGATGACTCAGGAAAATGTAGGGATAAGGGGAGATGAGAGGCATACAAACACAGACCTTGATTGACAGATTTAAAACTAAAGGATACATCATTACATCCGTTAAAAACATTGCCAAACAAGTGGGAGAATTGCCAAGCGATGCACTCTTGAATAAAAAAAACTCATGACACAGTGGACAAACCACTGAGAATTCCCTTTGTTAGCAAACACACTTCCCATTAAAAGGTTTTGGCTAGGGTTGCCACCCAGCCGGTATTTTACCGGCCTAGCCAGTAAAACAATGGGCAAAGCCAGGGCCGGTATTACAAATTTACCGGCAATGTAGCTGCCGGTAAATCTGTAATACCCCTATTAAATGCCCCTGGCCCTCCCCAACTCTGCCCCTTTGTGGCAAACCACACCTCTTTGCAGCAGGACATGCCCCCTGTCCAGCACAACCCACCCATTTCTTCCAGCCCCTCCCCCACCACTCCTGGTAAAAATATATTTAAAAGGTGGCAACCCTAGTTTTGGTCCATCCTTAATGGGGACAAAAGACTAAGCAATATTAGCTATAAAAGAGAGTCAACATTAAGAGATATTCTATGTCCAGCAGAGTCACGTCAGCCCAAAAGAGCAGAAAGGTTATTTAAAAGTAAACCCAATGTTGGAACATTTCCATGCCTGAATTGTGTATGTTGTTCCTCGATTATTAAAGGTGCAGTGGTACAACATCCCATGAACGGCAACAATATTCAACTAAAACATTATGCAACCTGCAACACTGAGAAGGTGGTTTACATGTTAAAATGCCCTTGTGGGAAAGTTTATGTCGGATAGACAGGCAGACAAGTTAACGCTCGTATCAAAGAGCATAGAGGGGACATTATGAACTTTAAGGCTAACACCTACACTGATACCCCAGTCTCACGACACTTTAACTTATGTAGACATAATATGTCACAGTTGAAATGGTTGGTGCTAGAGGTTATTGAGGCACCTCAAAGGGGTGGTGATGTAAAAAAAAATACTGCTACGAAAAGAAGCCCTTTGGATAAAAAAGTTGAGGTACTAATGTTTCTTTATCTTTCTTTCCTTAACAGATTGTGCTGCCTTTTGAAAAAGTTTGACATTTGGATGCCTTAATTGGACTGATTTGTTTCAGGGACACAAAGAAAGAACTTTATGGACTTTATTTAATACCTTGATTGGGACTCTTTGTTTCATACACAGCCACAATGCACAAGGTGTGTTTCACAGGAATGATGGGTGGGGCTAGGCTACAATTCCTCTTAGCAGTTGCCAGTAACCAATCAAAAGTATGGTGGGAGGGGTGTATTGCATTTATACTTTGCATCACTACATTTCATTGTAACACTTGATAAAGAGCCTTGCAGCTCGAAACATGTTGTGTGGAAAATAAAGGCACTTCAGCAGCAGCTTCCTGCTCTTCATGGTATCATTATCCCTACACTTTATTCTCTTTTACAAAAACAGAAATCTGGTGACAATCAAACAAGAGCATCTAGTTTATTGCTGTCTCCAGTTCCTATCTGACTGACCAGGTTCTTGCCTAATTTGTTTACAACCTTTAATTTTATAACCACTTCTACCTACTGTTCTAATATTACACTAGAACAGAGGATCATAACTGTGGAGTTACAAGCCTTGCAGCTATAGGTTGGGCCACCAGCCTGAAGGTCAGTTAGGACCATGGGCAGAGGGTGATTTTTTTTGTTATGGTAGGCTACAGAAGGGCTGATTTACGCAGT
>CM044445.1:55027345-55073788 GCA_024363595.1 Xenopus borealis
ACAAAACCAGGATATTTCCAATGCAAGTTAATCACAAACCACATTTTTTCATAATATTTTGTCTTATCTTATTGCCAGAATAAAGCTAAATCCCTTTTAACCTAATGCAGCCACCAGTCGCATATGCTGCTGGGCACATCTTTAAAATTCAGACTTAAACTCTATTAGGATTCCACAATGAATAATCAAGAAAGCAAATCAAAAATAATTCCACTCGAGCACCATTCAAGCACAAATGCTGCTCTGAAAGGCTAGCTTTAATGCTTAAATGGGAACACCACACACATTTTTGCTTTTCTAGTGTAACAAAAGAAAATGTATTTCTGAGCAATTTCCAATACACATTTTCTGGTTCTAATTATTAAAGCAATGTAACAGAAGTCAGCGGTCTTCAAATTCCTATGTTGCACTGCATTCTTCTTCACAAGTCTATTAATCAACAGCCACATTGTGTAACAGCAGTTATGCTGACAAATAATTGCCTGCGGATAAAGTGAGAAGTACCAGTCCCAAGTTCTACAGCTAAGGAGATAATGACCAGTTTCCAACAGAATTTCTACAGCTAAAGAGATAATGACCAGTGTCCAACAGAATTTCTACAGCTACGGTGTTAATGACCAGTGCCCAAGAGAAGTTCTACAGCTAAGGTGAGAATGATCAGTGGCAAAAGAAAGGTTCAAGTTTGACCTGATACATATAGGTTGTTGCTAAAATTTGTATATTTTTATGAAATGGATATTATCCATTATCGACATGTAATTATGCATTGTGACAGTGTGTTTAGGATACACATCTGCCATGGCATAAAACTGTGCAGGTAGGTGTGCATTTAAAGTGCATAATATGGGCTGCAAGGATGTGCCTAGTGGAGGAAGGGTTAATATTCCCTCTCACTCAGGTAAATAGGTGGCAGCTGAGAGGGACCTGCCTGTATAGGTTATTTTGATGTGCTTCAATGCCTGGGCGTTTTGGCTGTTCCCAGTGTGTGAAAGGAAGCCTGACAGAGTCTGTGATGCCTACTTGAGAGATAGAGAGAGCCAAGGGGCCTGTGTCTGGAGAGACAGTCTTTTGGAAAATGTAGCAGTGAAGCTGGCTTGAAAGTAGGCTGATTAAAATAGATCTCTGAACTGTATGTAACACAGTGCTAACATTGTGGTGGACCAAAGTCTGAGAGAAGCCCCTTGGTAGTCAGGAAGACTACATTCAACTATGGCAACTACTATAAAATTTGCATACTGTGTGAAGACAATCACCCAGTGCATGTGATTTTTTTATATGAATATAAATAATATTTTAGGAAATATAGTGCTATTTTTCTGATTTTTGTGTCCCTGTGTCTCTGCATAAGAAACCACTTGCCTACCATTTTAAAAGCTCATCTTTCAACAGCTTTATAACTCATACATTATATAAACTGATTTGTAATTGTTGGGGGCTTCCTACTATATTATATCTTTAATAATAATGGAGGGACATGATTACATACTTTCATTATTATTTATAAAAACAAAAAGGGCCCAGCGAATAAATTTGGCTGCCATGTCTAGAGGAAGTGACCTTAAAGATTTGGAGTGAAATGCAATTTGTACTGAGGCCACCAATATCTAGGTAGCTAAGGCTTTCCCTGGCCATGTAAAGCAGAAGCCACAGGCGGAGTGGAGTGCTTTTATATGTATCAAGAATCTTCATTGTTGTTGACTTCTAATAAACACATGTTTTACAACTGGAAGTGAAAACATTTTTTATAAAACATGTTTACTTTGCACAAGTGACGTACACCAAACATGACTAAGCACCGTATATAAGTTTATATCAAGTTATTCATGGCTCTTGTATATTCTATGCATTATGGCAAAAGAAAACCAGGCAAAAAAAATATTAGCATAGATGCCTTTTCTATTTCCATTAAAAGAGCCCTAATCATAATGATACAAGGCTGTACTGTCCAATATAAAAGCAGAGAATTGAGAATACAGAACATGAATCAGGCTTATGGTCTGCAATTCAAGTCATGCTATTTTGTTTTGTAACATTTAAAGATCTATAAAGTGTACTAGTTAAAATTGGCGCCTTTATGCCACAGAAAACTGCACTTATAAAAATTAAATCCTATGTTCTGCTCTCTAATCAGAGCTCTTGGGTTCAAATGAAAAGAGTCAAAATCTATACTGCTCAATACACAACAGGGAACTGAGAGAACAGAAGAGAAAATGAAGCAGGCTCATCTTCTGCAATTCCAGCGTTGCCATGGTAATATGATGCAAAAGCATCAGATCTATAACGCATACACCCAGCTGTCTCTGTCCTGTGCTACAGCAGTGTTATTGAAGCTAACCACAGAATTTGGTAGCAGGTTAATTATTCATCTGTTATTAATGTGCTACAAAACCAAAACCAAATCAGCCGCACTCCCTTAATGTAACACAAATGTGCAGGTAAGGTACCCTGTCCTGGATTGAAGGAACATATGCAAAATAAGCTGTGATAGCCAGCCCCCATCAGTGGAATGATGCGTAAAAAAGCCTTTCCCAGTTCTGCTCAATGAATTTTTTATAGGCATCTTGCCTCTGGTCATATTAGGGATGAGAAGTGTGATTCTACCAAGATAACAGCCCTTTGGTTACATTTGGATTTCAAGAAATGAAGTGAAATGTTACTAACACCTCCTCTCAGGGTAAACTATCATGCAATACATCAGCAGATGTGATTTTATTTACAGAAACACATAGCTGTAGAAATGACATTATTCAGAAATCGATTAGAAGTGTTCAGGTCAGACATTAAGTACAAGGATCTCCTGTGCCTGTCAGTGCTGCACTTAGGGAACAACCCTTATAGTTGTGGCATTTTACACCCTTGTTAGCAGCAAATGAGCCTAAAAATGTACTTCCCAGAGATGCTCATCAGACACACCTACTGGCATGTAGATCTCACACAGCTGCAATGAGCATTACCCTACAGTGAGAAATCTCAGTTGCTAGATGATGGCTTTGTAGATGTAAACAACTGGGTCAAGCCTTAATCTTGGGTGACTTTAATTAACTAGAAATTAAACAGAGGAAATTCCTTTGCAGCAAAGGAAGCACAATGCCTACAATTGATGTCTGGCTATTTTAAGTGCCAAACACTAAAAATCTCCAGTTAAAAAGGTGCTTATTTGTCTCATAGCAAACAACCAATTGCTATTATTCAAATCCTAGAGTCACCATGATGTAGTTGCTTGATATAAGTAAATCAAATGCTGTCAATTACCAAAGGCTTTTCAGGAAAGCTGATTCAATTGAGCACATAAGATGAGGCTTGAAACATAAGTTGTGCACATACAGACAGACGATAAATATACACACGCGTTTTTGTTTATGTAGGATCTAAGTATACAGTATTTGGCAATGTGAACAGAATTGTAAAATGTGCACAACCTAACTGAAAATTTTTAAATGACTGTGCCCGTTTATGTAGTGAATAATGACTGATTAAAAGGACAAAATGTTAGCCACCCCCTTGGTTATTATCACATACCTGATACCCCAGGCCAGTACTCCTGTTAGCTGAAAATTGCAACAGCCCAGGGCACTTCTGTAGAAAAGTGCATCGACAACAACATTTTAGCTTTTTTCCCTCATTTGCTTGGGGTGTGCATGCTCAGTAGAGTGAGAAGAACGTTTCACTCTCCAGTGCATGTGCTGGACTGGGGCTGATGAAGAATGAAGATTTCCAATGTAGTGCCCATACAAATTCATCCCAGAATGATGCCGTTTTCAGCAAACAGCAGCACCAATCCAGGGTTGTCAAATAAGCTTTTTTTTTTTTTTTTTTTAATGTTCCTTGTTCTTTAAATAGGGCTTTACTGAACACTTTTTGCCTATTATTTTAATAATGAAAAAGATATGTTATTTCTTGAGCTAGACAGGGTGATTGAAGCGACTTCATGTTTGGTCCATGCAAGGTAGATAATAAGATTACTGGTATACAACTCCCTTCCTTCTCCTTTTGTTGTGACTTACAACGTGGATTGATCTCTACAGTTGTAATATAATGATCTACCTCACAAGCAACATGGAGTATCTTAAATTTTCCTGTTTGTGCTGTTTAGCTATGATAAAAAAAAAAAAAAAGATTTCTGGGATTTAAACAATAGGTAAAAAGTATGCTCGGCACATGGCTCATTCTTTGAAATGATGAAAAATGCAAAAAATATCAATGTACAACATAAAAGTCTCTTCCTGTCCACAACACTACACAACATCAAAACAGTTCTCAGTTTTCCTTCTGAGCATATATCTCTGTGACCCTACAGTCAGATGAACTGACCAACAGATGGGGTTGTTGTCACCAAATTAATTATATTATAAATTAATAAACAGCTTAATAGCTTTGAAATGGAGAAAAAAATATTCATTGTAAATGTCTAATCTGCTTAGAAAAGCACCCTTAGCAATTTTAATTCATTCATTCATTCATTCAATTCATTAATTCATTACTTTTTTAAATTATATTTAGGTTTACATTACATAGGGTGATTTCATACATTTTACAGAGCTTAGAAATACACAGTGGTTAATATGCCAAAAAAAATTTAATGAGGTTTTATGGCAGCATTTGCAGAAAAGCTCTCTCTGTGTCCCACTACCAGTGAATTTGCTAGCAGAACACATTTAATCGTGCATACTACGCACCCTATGACATTTTCAGCATGAATACAAGCATCAAAATACAGTAGAAACACATTTGGGAAAAATGACAAAATTGAACACAGAACAAAATGAATAGCACAAGTCGGCAGGAGTAAAGAGCTAACAATGCAGCTAGAGTTGTGACACACCAAAAAATATATCGAGTGGAGTTCATATCATAACTGTGACTGATCAGTATAAAGATTTTTCCTGAATATCATATGGAATGTAACAGCAGAAAAGGTTGTGGTGGTAGGTATATACCTCCAATGTTCCTGTCAGCCTAATATTAAAGTCAAGTTCTGGCTGTTGGTCACAATCTGCAATAAAACAGGTAATAAGGTTGTCTTTTCTCTGCTGTGAAACCAAGGCTGCAACTATGTGAACTGCATATATAAGTGACTGTGAGTGACTGGCACTTGATAGGAAGTATATTTGGCACATAAATGTGACATCGTGCTTAGGTGAAAAATTGGCCTTATTGAGTTTTGTACAATATTAACCTGTTAATTAGAATAATCTTTCCATCTTTTCACACATAATTTTCACCTACATTACAATTTCCTGTTCGGAAATATTTGCTATCATTTCTTCATATCACTTCTCCTCCTACTAAGTATTTGTCAGCCTTTCTCCTTTTCCCCTCCCTTCCTCACTCTAGATCTAGTTAAATGTAATTATTCCACCGCACACCTGAATTTCTAGTGGCATAATAGAAGGGGTCAGTCCCCTGACTGCACAATCCTGTGTGTGTGCGGATCTCTTTCCAAACGATTTCTCTAGATCTAGTGGCCCATACAACCAGATGTCCTCTTGATTCAAAGGCAACACATAGGTTGATGCTTGGGGCCTTCTGTAATTCAAATAATATTGCAGTGCTATAATTATTTTAAGGATGGTGGGCAACACTACTACATTTACTCACCTGCTTCCCTGAAATGGTGACTCATTCCTAAAATGAAAGCAAATAATGTGCTTCTCTTACTCTGTAAAGCTATATACAGTATACTAAATTATCCTGAGGATATGTCTATTGTTGTTTTACCCTGGCTTATTGTTGTATCACATTGCTAACTGTAAGCAGTGTGGTACATTTACCAACAATGATACAAGCCATTATTATCTTATGTGGTTTAGCAACATTAAGTGAAGGCCAAAAATAATAACAAGGGCTAGAGTAAAAAGATGACAAGCACAAGGGAGATTGATACTAAATGCTTGCTATGAACAGGGTTCCCAAGTTCTTTGCCCACTCTAGATACGCACACTGTTGCTTCCTTGTTTTTTGTCCTTGCAATATACGGGCATGTAGATGATAAAGATTCAGCACTCGCCAATAATTATTTTACACATAGGTTCATGTTACATGTTGGTCACTTTTATTGAAGCAAACAGCACCATTCAATATGTAGAATTAAAAAGCCTATATTAGACAAATAACTTTGATCTTTAACAGCTGTGATGTTTCAGGTCCACTACAGCCTTTCCTCAAGCTTGAGAAATATACTGTAGCCACTTACAACCTCACTAATCTGACCTTTGCTCATATCACCTTCTTTATTAATTATTAATTATTTATATCCTTAATTCCATTAAGAAAAGTATAAATGTATACATCTCTCTCAGTATTTCCACCACAGTCACATAATCATTGGCACAACATATGCTAAAACAATTCTGAGGGCTTTAAAACACAGCACCACAGGGAAATGGTTTTAGGCTGCTTATATACTGTATATAATCTGGGGAGCAAAAACACTTTTAAACATAGCTCCCCTTTACTGTAATTTACTAACCTTTCTCCTTTCCTTCTTATCCTCTTTCTTGGTAAATGCTGTATGTATCCACCAGATTTTGGTAAACATGCTGCCATATGCCAGACTGAATCCCAGACCAATAAGCCAAAGACGTGCCTATATAGAATTGAAACAGTGGGCATCAGATGTGATCAAAAATGAATAAAACACCAACAATAAACAATACAGATAAAATACTACATTGCTTCATGTTATTACCACCATACCTGACACACAAGTGGAAAGTGCCATGTCTCAATGTGACGCCCATCAAGTCCAAGTGGAAACACAGCAGCGAGAGACAGAATACATCCTGCTGCAGTTACATCATTCAGATGGGGCTGAGAGTTCTGGATATACCTTCATGGAAATGACAAAATCCAGCTCTGTTAAACTGCATACAGTGATATGGAAAAACACCATCTACTTCACTCTTACTGTGGTAAATAGAGGAAAAATGTGCCCCACTATTCTTGGGACCTTAGAAAGAAACAGGTGCCCGTGAACAATCAAATTAAATGGGGTCAATGTGAGAATCTAAAACAACTTTCCGAATACAGAATGTTGATACTCTCAAAAGCTCAGGAAATTCTCTACAGTCACTCAGCAAACAGTGGCAGTCTCTTAACTGATGATGTCCCAGCACAATGATTCAGCAGCAGCTGACTTTCACCTTCTTAGAGTGAGACATGTTCTGAGAGGAAGTTGTGATCACACTTACCTCACATGACTGTTGTAGATGTTAAATGACAGACACACAAATCCCAGAAGTATTCCAAGACCAGCAAGCACGGAGATAGAGATGAAAAGCTTCTGAGAGACATAGCGGAATGTAATGATTACTTTGGTGTGGTCAGTTGGAGGGGTTCCTCCTGGGGTGAGAAAGTATTGTGTAAAGTCAGAGAAGAATAGATGAATCAAGGGATATGGAAAACAGAATGACAGAACATCACAATGTGGAAGGTAAGAGGGAAGAAAAGCAAATATTGTGGTATAGAAAAGGGAAGATAACTGAAAATATGGGAAGGAGAGTGAGTTTTAAATAGAAGCTATCCAGGATAAAGATAAAAGGATCATTAGTAAGAGACAGTATGGGATAAGATGATAATATTATTAATCTCAAACTGATAAAAAAAATTCCCAACATACCCTTTCAACTATTTCCACCCTTTTATGATGATAGTGATGTCTAACTATCTAACTGTTAACAAATTACATAGCATTGAGCTATCATTTGATCAGCTGGAGTTATTTTTATACATCTATTAAAAGTAACAATTATCTACTTAACAGCTACATTCACTTATCATATGGATTATTTTACTACTTGCTTTTTCCTCCAAACCCATATAATAGGGAGGAATTCTCAGGTTCTAGCTTTCCCAAAGAAAACTTAAACTGTATGAAAAAGAGTTTAATTGGTTAAAAGTGGCACCCACCTTCTCCACAGATTTGTATTTATAAATAGAAATGGGCTGCTATATAATTACACTAGGAAATGGCTCTCTGACTTGACTTCACTAAACACATTGGCACTGTTCAGGAATCAATTGCTGACACCTCTCATACTTACCAATCCACTTGTCATTGTTATACCATGAGAGGTTATCCTTGGTGCTATCATAATACCCAATTTTCTTGTAAATACCACCTGAAAGCAAAGTACAAGTGTACAGCAACAAAAGGAGGACACAGAGAACGTAATACCAAAAAAATAATGGTATAAATGTCTGCATCAGGAGAATAGGCTTTTTTTTTTTACATAATCAGGGCCATCAAATTCCATCTCTGCTTACTCAAACATTTTGAATTAAATCAGATAGATCATCAGCAACTGTACTGCTTACTGAGCACAACACTAACCTCCCTGCTGCTGCCTTTCATTCCTTATTTAATGTAGGATTTATAGAACAGGAATCTCTCTTTATACTACCCACTGAATTGTAATTATAATAATATATGTATTATATAACTCTAATCAGAAAGACAGAAATTAATTTCCTCTTGGCATTTCCTTGTACTTTAACCCACTGACTTATTTCTTCAGTGTGGAGAGCAGGATTCTTGGCCATAGTCAGTGTAGGTCTAAGCCACATGCCTTTTGGCTTCTTTCTGCCAGCAACCCATACACGCCAGTATTATAGAGAGCTGACTGGTGCACCTTTACACAATTCCTTGCCACTGAACTCTATTAACTTTGCAAGTCTCTTCATTCAAATATTCAAATGCTGAACAATAATTTCTAGGCAGCTATCTGGCAGATGTGAAGCTTCCACTTATTAATAAGTGAGCCAACAGTGCTCATAGTTATATGTTTTCACTCTATTCCTATTGTATTATAGTTATTCGTCAAATTTTTTTTTTATACATTTGCTTCAGCTGTCCCAAAAAACACTGGCGTATTTTAGCATAGGAGGGTGATAGTCTGAAAAAGATTAATTTTTTTTGGGGGGGGGGGGTTACCCTCCTTCCCCCTACATTTCCTAACATATGGCAACACAACTATACAGGGGGCACATGTAGAGCAATAGGACAACTTTATTTATTTTATTAAAGGTTTCCTGGGCTTGTGTAGTGGAATGTAGTGGCTGTAACATATACTTCTATTATACGCTTAAGTTCCCACCGTATGCAAATTAGGCTTCAGTAGTGTAACAGCGCTCTGCCTAGCAAAGTAACACTAGAGCAACTATGCTACTGTTTGCCAACCTGAGCGTAAATTCTCACTTTAATGAATTTGCGTAGCGCCGGTGAAAATTCACCTGGCGAAGTGCAACGAACGCTAGCAACTTTTCGGATCTTAGTGAATTTGCCCCTTCTAATCCATCAAAATGAAAATCTGAATATTTATAATACGCTGTATGTATGGAACCTAGAAAGTTATTTTATTTGCCTTATTTGCAGAACCCTGATTAAAAATAAGTCAAACAAGGCAGGGAGGCTTGGGTTTCGTTTAAGTTAAGATTTGCAGACAATACCTATTTGCTCTAAAATGTTTCTTAAAAGCCTTATCTGGAGGCTAATTGTGGTGAAAGTTGAGGTACAGGGAACTTATTTTCTATCCTAGATATTCTTGGAACTCTTGGTTAAATGGCTTATAAATTCATGAGCCTCAGCGGTGAAAACAACTGAATCACAGATTTTTAATAAAAATAAGCTAACATTTTTCATTTTGTTTTGTTTTCATGTAGAATATAGTACCTAAAATCACAAACCTTGCAGCTGTTCAATAAGAGTCCAGGCCATCCTGGAACCACTAGCATCAAAGACCACATGACCCTGAAGGAAATAAAAAGAGACCGTGAGAAACTAGCCCACACAGAAAATTCCACAAGAAAATCAGAATTTGAAGACTTAAGTGGGCATGTGCCCAAATGAAAAATCAATAACTGCATAAGGCAGAAATTACTTGATGATGGTTGCCTTTGAACAGACCCTGACTGGCAGATATCAGAGGGGTTTATACAGTGCTTTATATTGTGTGGGGCTCTTTAAGTCTTTGTTCTTAAAATGTCAGTCTACACATGCTTTGGGAATGTTTCTTAAAGGGATAATGTCATGGGATTTTTTTTTTTTCAAAATGCATCAGTTTATAGTGCTGCTCGCGAAGAATTCTGCATTGAAATCCATTTCTCAAAAGAGCAAACATATTTTTTTATATTTCATTTTGAAATCTGACATGGGGCTAGACATATTGCCAATTTCCTAGCTGCCCCAAGTCATGTGACTTGTGCTCTGATAAACTTCAGTCACTCTTTACTGCTGTACTGCAAGTTGGAGTGATATCACCCCCTCCCTTTCCCCCACCCAGCAGCCTAACAACAGAACAATGGGAAGGTAACCAGATAACATAACTATGAAGATTCTCACTCATCCAGGTCATGGTATATATATATCAAAAGTAACTCAAAGCAACTGGACTTGCTGAGATATTTTAATGAAGACGTTTCACTGCTAATCCGAGCAGCTTCTTCAGTTCAACTGACTGGTGTAGGGGAGTTCTCGGCAAATAGACAACAAAACTGATGAGTTTTGAAAAATACATGTTTTCCCATGACAGGATCCCTTTAAGAGTTGTCCATCAGAACACAATACAGCGTAAAACGTGTATGTATTTCCTCTTATGCAAATATATTAAATGCATATTATATAGAGCTGTCCTAGTTGGCAAAAATGGCTGAACCCCCCGTATTAACCAGTTACTGGGGCTCCACACAGACAATTTAACAATGTATTTACTTATGTATGCATGTACTGTCTGTATATATGTATGTATTTATTTAATGAAAGAACTGCTTTGTCTTATTAAATGTATACAAGGCTTGCTATAATTTTTGGAATGCTTTTGTGATGCATTCTCAGGACTTCTATGTAAAGCTTTCCTGACACTTGTAGTTAGTTGGGCAGGATTGTTTCAGTTCCACACCCTAATGTTCTGCAACTTGCAGAGATTGGACAGTTGATTTAAAGTGTACATATCACAATAATGATACAGAAATGAAAGGCGACGCATAGGCAGATGGATGGGTAAAGTCAAAAAGATGATTTATGAGACATGAAAACAATGATACTAAAGTAAGAGTAATGAGGTAGCAAAATGTTAGCAGAAGAAGCGCGCTATCATGAGAGGAAACAGTGATGCTATCACACAGAAATCAGGTTTTAGAGCTATTGTGTGACAAGCAGGACAATGAAAAACATAAAGGAATTATGACTCTGTAGACCCAATGACAGATATATGGTTATGAAATAATGGAACCTAGAGATGCTGCGATGAAAGGGATGATGAAACAGGTAGGTCAGTGGTAAAGAAAGATGGAAGCTGATAGTACAAAACATCATAAGAACATAAGTCAGGACAAAAAAAAAACAAGATTATGCTTACTGAAACACCATCAAATGAAGAGGAATTCATTGCCCTGTAGATTTCCTCACTAATCATTTTATTGTTATAATTGAAATCTTCCAACCGTTTACCCTTCTTTGATAATTCATAGGCAGTTTTATTAAGTGCAAGAGCAAGGGCCCAAATGGCATCATAAGCAAGGGGAGCTTCTTGTAACCCCCCTGTCATTTCTGGGTTTTCTCCAAGACGTTTTTCCAACTTTTCCATGAACTCCTGAGATGTCTGGAATGAAAAGAGTTGTCATAAATAATTTCTATTCTTGTAAAAGAAGAGTCAAGAAAAGGGAAGATGCAAAGTTGAAGAAAGAATGTAAGGGAGACAAATACAAAAATGTAAGTATATACCATGTTTGAGATTCCTCGTGTGTTTTCAGGATTAAGCATGACAATTTCTGTGGTCACATGACCTTCCACCGCCTGTGTCATTTCCTCCACGGTGCAGTTAATGGCTGGGTCAGGGATCTTAAACCAGTTATCTGCGTACCAGCCAATTAAAAACCACACATACTTCTTGCCAAACAAACGTTCTTTATAAACCTAAGCAGTAGGGTTAAGGAAAGTGTAATCGATTAATAATGCAATGCAAATAATCTTAGCTACTTTAATAATAATTATAAAAAACATAATGGTACAATCATACAATCACAGGGGGCTATGAGACATTAATTTAAGCAAGTAAACAGGAGCTGCTGACTGCATCTATCATAAATAGATTATTATTATTATTACTGTCTATGGTGGCTCCCAACTTCAAAAATGTTCTCCAGTTACATTTATGCTGATTTAATTTCTACATGTATTTTTAACAAAAAGTATTCAAACAGAAACCACAATTTTAAATATAGTATGCAATGCTTTACAATATAAAAAAATAAATAAATAAAAAAAAAATAAAACAAGAAAAACTGAAAAAAGACAAAAATGTAATTCTAAAAAAAGCCTGAAAACAAGCTCTAGGTGAAATATAACCCTTACCTCACAGAAGACTCTTCGTGCTTCAGTTTCATAGAATAATCCAACTATTATTCTTGCATCTTGCCTCTATTAGAGAAAGAGAGAGAGAAAGAAAAACAAATTAATCCAGGAGTAGAGGGCGCAAACAGAGATAGAGCGAAATAGGAAGAAGACATAATCACAGTAAGGTGAAGTGATAAGCACATTAAAGCAGAAACAACAACATAAAAAGCAGAACTTGAGCATAAAAATAAAACAACTGACCCATGTCTAGTCTTTACAACTATTTCTATTTAAAATGTACCATCTGAAACCATCTTTAACTTATGAAGGATATCGGGTGATACAGGGCATTGTATCTGTAGTTTGGATAAGCTTAGCTTCCAAGTTGGCATACTTTTTATAGTCTCCATTACATCCCATGAGCTTTAAAAAATAATCAATTCCATTCAGTTGACTACCTTTAAGATCATGTTGCCTCCTCTAACCACCTTGCTTTTCTGAAAAGGGCTGGCTCCTAAAGTTTATTGAAATAAATGCGAATGTTTCTATATATGTTTTAATGTCTGCCAGCTAAGTTAAGTCTTGAAGCCATAGAAACATCATTTTAGTACCCTTCCAATGACTATTATCTATTTGTCTGTGTTTTTAGCAACACTGGAAATGAAACTACTGCATATAATGATCAATTCACTACCCAATTCAACATCTTCCATGATCTCCCACAAGAAATATCTGAAGTTGAAATTGATTAGGTTGGAGGAGATGATAGAAACTATGTCCTAAAAAGCTTCATAGGGGTTAGTCAGTCTACTGTACAGCTGCAAAGGCCAGCCGGCTAAAACTCATTTATCTCCTAGAATCAGCTAGCAGGCTGTTATTAGCAAATCCCAAATTCTCCCAAAATGTTTACACTGCAGGTGTGCAAGTATTGATGGAGCGGTAGTTCAACAACAGCTGAAAAATTACAGTCTCCATGTATTAGATGGCACTAATGCTAGCCTCCTATCCAGAAGAGAGCTCCAGCTAAGAATGGAATTAATACCTTCAAGTTTTTCACTGGGATAGCTGGGTCAGAGAAAAAGCTCTGTCGAAAAGTTATCTCAATGCCAGCTTCCTTCACTCGCTCTTCCAAATCATCCAGGGTCTGTGAGAATGAGATCATTAGTTACATAATTGGATACACAGGCCCATTAAGTCAACTGAAACCATGAAGACAAGAATGATTTGCAGCTAACTTAAGGTGGCCATACATGGAAAGATCATTTGACAATGTGTCGGAGGGCTCCATACATGGGCCAATAAGCTGGCGACTCGGTCTGTCGGCAGCTTTTCTTGACCCGTGTATGGCCACCTTTACTCTAACAGACAGGCATTGTGAAATTTCCTGGACTCTTGCATGTCTTTAATTTATTTATATTTGCATCAAATGGACCTCCCCTCCCCCCTCCAAGTAAAGGTAGAAGTTAGTACAAAAAAAATCTCCCTTTCTAGACATTACTGTGCAAAGATGTGATAAGTCTTTATCTCTTTGCTTTACATCATTCTTCACCTGCACTAACACTTTCAATAGCTCTTTGGGTGACACCATGTTTACAGCACTCTCTGATAACAGCCATTCATAGCTGCTGAAACCATATGGCACAACATCATAAGCTGAAAAACAAATCCCGTTTATGTCAATTAATTTTTCGGGAAAATTCACAAAGCCACACTTTCATTTATAGTACTCCAAAAACAATTTTCTTAATGACAGAGCTCTATACAGATTTTGTATCACTCATCTTATGTGTGTATGCACCCTAATCCTCTTGTATAGGACTGAGAGATATGCCAGCACTTAACAATAATAGACAATTTACTTAAACTATATTAAGCATAATTTTAACTAAGTACAGGTATGGGATCTGTTATCTGGAACTCCTTTATCCAGAAAGCTCTGAATTACAGAAAGGCCGGCTCCCATGGCCTTCATTATAATGAAAGAATCCAAATAATAATTTAAAAATTATTTCCTTTTTTTGTAATAACAAAACCGTACCTTGTACTTGATCCCAACTAATATATAATCAATCCTTATTGGAAGCAAAGCCAGCATTTTGGTATATTTAATGTTTACATGACTTTTTAGTAGACTCAAGGTATGAAGATCCAAATTATGGAAAGATGTTACCAGGAAAGCTCCAGGTCCCAAGCATTCTGGATAACAGGTCCCATACCTGTACTATAAGTATATAAAGGCACAATACTGTTGGCTGTGTTAAACTCTATTACTATGTAATATAATATATGTAGTAAACAACATATCCTTAAAAATGACTGCAGTGGCTGTATGTTATGTCACTCCTTTCAACAAGAAAACATAAAAAGGCTATTTTAGCCTGCTACAATTAGCAGATGCTGATCAACAAATTCCACAATACAGCTGAGGAAAGAAGTCTTAAATTATGATTTATTAGTTTATATTATTATTTTATATTTTATATGAAGGTGTCAGTGTTTAAATTATAAACATCGACTTTTTCTGATAAAGTATCCAAATGCCTATAAAAATACACATGAAACATGACTTGTTCAATGGGGCCATCAGTGTCCGAGAAATTCATTTATTTTATTGAAAATAAAATACTGTATCTCCTTGACCTGTATAAAAGCATTTACATCTTTGTGATTTCTTATACTGTTATAACATACAAGAGCTTAGAATTTTCTGAAACTTAATGATGCCACTTTGTCATGACCCCTTATTGTAAAATGTGAGGATATCAGTCACCTCGTATTTTAGTTACCTAAGACTAGATGCCTTTACATGGTCATGGAACTCCTCTGTGTCTATATAATGCATACACAACTTAATGAAATGTAAATAGTTTGTGTATTATATTACAACTTAAGTTCAAAATGCTTCAAAATTAATGAACAAATGTTTTTTTGCACATTTCCATATGTGGAAATCCCACAACAACCCTTTCACGTTCAGATTTGGGGAGATTTAGTTACCTGGTGACTAATAGCCTCTTCTTCTGGGTGACAATCTCCCCTAACTACCTTGGTGTGGCTTCCCATCCGCTTCAATGAAAAGTCGCCTGAGCTAAAGAACACACAGCAGTCCTTCTAGGCGACTTTGGAAAACGAATCACCATGTGTGCTTTTTTCATTTTAGCGGATGGGATGACACGGCAAGACAGTTCAGGAAGATTGTTGCCCAGAAGACTCGATTAGTCGCCAGGCAAATAAATCTCCCCTAATCTGCCCATGTGTCACAAGCCTTAATACAACTACCCAGGTCATTAGGCAGCATAGTAGCACGGTGCTTAGAAGTGCTGCCTTGAAGTGCTGGGGTCCCAACACTATAAACATTTACAGATAGTTTAACTGGTTCATAGTAAAGCTGACCTCTTAATGTAAGAACTAATGTAAGGAGGGATTAGTATATTCTCTGTAATCACAGACATGTTGGTGTTTATATATATATATATATATATATATATATATATATATATATATATACAGCATTTAAGAAAAGTTACATATATAGCCTCGTAAATTATATGTCCAGGCACAACTGATTGAAATAAACTCTTATCTGGCTCCGACAATCCAATTTTCCAGCAAGTCATCCATGATTTAATATCAGTGACTGGATGGTATCAAAGTATTGTTTAACTTCCAGCATCCAAATGTTATACTGCAACAATATCTGGATGGCCTGCAGCAGCCCACCCCTCCTACTTTGTATGTAGGGGGTTTTCTCCCTCCAGAACCCTTTGTGAAACCCTGGTTAAATCTGTGCATTTCTCTTCATGTAATTTTAACCAAGCGGATTTGTAGTAGTTTACACAGTTGGCAATGCAAAAAAGGGTAAGTTGATGACAGCTGCATTTTCACTTGGGCCGACTGCAGGTAGACGCAACTAATCCGACCCCCCCCAACATAACAAAAATTGCATTATTCTGCAATTTTTGACATTTACACATTAAGCAGTGGAAGCAAAAAACAAATCAATAACAAAATAGGCGATAATACATCTCACTGTATCCAATACCAGAGGATTACTGATATCCGCCTATCCAAGAAATAAAGGTAATAGAAAGTCTCTCTGTCTTAAGTGTTTCCTAGTCCTTCATTTCTATATGCTAAAAAAAAACAGGTCTTAAATACTGTTCGGATGTAATTATAGGTAGAACTCGATGGTATTTAAATAGATGTTCATTTTTTAAACAGTATTCTGCTATATGGTTTTGATCAACCAAAGCAAAAAAAAAACCTTCCTCACTATTTCCTGCAACTCTACCACACTTTCATATACTATTCTGTAGGTTTATGTGTCAAAGTGCTTTTCCAGTCTACATTTCCACTGAGATCAGCTCATTTGCTCAAGTAGGGTAATTTGGCAACCCACAATCATGTTTAGCCATGCTGCAGTGACAGACCTTTTAGCCAGTCATATAATCGGGCAATCTCACTGAAATTCACTGGACTCAGTGGTAATTGAGTTCATTTCTTAGTGATTACTCCTCTGTCAGCTGTATGTGACTTTGAGAAAGTTGGTAGTAAAATTCTTGTGCCATGGATTCCAAGTTTTTCTCACTAAAACTCTGTGCAGTGCAGTATAAGAACAAATAACATTAAACACACTCACGGACGTGAAGACTTCAGTGGTCTGCTGTATGGTGGCAATTTTAGTCCATCCCCACTTTTTGAAGAGCTGTACTCTGGTAGGATTGTGTAAGGTGGCTGATGGATGAGTGCGGAAGAAAGTGGGGAATCTCTGTCGGTTTGAAAGTGCTGGAGAGCTGGACCCATAAGAGAGCTACAGAGGGTAGAGTTTAGTAAAGGATTGCAAACATTGAAGAAGTAAATGTATAGATTGAGAGATTTGGGTATAAATGAAAGAAATTAAATGAAAGAAAGGTAAGGATCCACACAGATTAACGAGGGAAAGAAACAGAATAAGAGAAAAAAGAAGTGAACGAAAACAGGGGAAAAATAAATGTGGGTGGAGAAATAACACATGCATACAGCAAATAAAATGAGAATAACATATAAGACACAGGTTTGTACCCGTGTTTTTATACAAATGGATATTCAGATTTATTCACAGGCATCTCACAGAGATGCATTAATTAGACATTCCATTTAGAAATTAAATTGAATCATTTCATTATTTTCATGGATCAGCAAATTCAGACGGGATGGAAGCAGGCGTGAAAACAGAAAGGAGAAAGCGCGCAAGCAAGGGATTTCTACTAAATGGCAGTTAGCTAGACAGCTTTACCCGACATGCATAAGCATGTGTGCAGATATAAACAGGGACGTGTAGGGAAGAATCAGAGACTGAGAATAGCATGGGAGAGGGGCAACCATGCATTACTACTGGTGTAAAGACACTGTGAAAGGGTTTTTTAGTCCATGAAAGTGGGAAATGACACACATTCAAATGTCACAGTGATATCCATAAGGCTTGGGAAGGAAAGCGATTGGTGAGGGTGGTAGGTACAGAGAGAGTGATAGAGAAGTTTGAGGAGAAAGAAGAAACAGGTTGGAGAGAACAGAGGTAAGAAGAGACATGTGCTCACCACAATAAGATGCCACATTCGTGCTGCTTCTGCCACTAGGGTAGAGACACTGCTGCATCCTGGCATTAGCATGATCTTTATGGGGTCATTATATAGTAACTCATATAGGTATCGTGTAGCCTGGCCAGGGTCACACTACAAATAAAAATAAAAGAGGCAAGAAGGTAGTAAGATGGGGTTAGAGACATGATACAAAAAGAAGGTGTGGGGAAGAGAGCAGAAGTAGTTGGAAATGATGAAATCAAGCAGGTATATTTATTTGCTCCAAATAGCAAATTGTCTGAAGCAGGTTATATGTTAGATCTCACTTTAATTTTTACTTCCTATTTCTATCTTTCCTGTTTGTCTTTTCCCTTCTGTCTTTTTCATTCTCTCTCCCCCCCCCCCCCCCCCCCCGCCCATCTCTCTCCCCTCCGCACTTCTCTGGAATATTTTACCCTTTCCTCCGTTGCCGTGGTAACAGTGAGAGAGCTGAGAGGAATAATGAGAGCGCAGGGGGTAATCCTGTGAGAAGGCCTGACTGCACCCCCTCTGCTCTCTTCCTCCTTAGAGCCACTCTTACTAAAGGTCACTTTCACTGCATCTCTGCCCCCTGCAGTGTCTCTTCCCCACCTGCAACAGCTGTCTCCCTCACTACTTCACTGCTGTCTCTCAGTCTGTCACTTTCTGTCATCTTGCCCCCCTCAGTTTCAGTTACCTTGTTTTTTTTCATTCATTCCTGTCTACTTCTCAGTGTTACCTTGATTATTCAATGCTTGCTTTTTTAAAAATCAGCCTACTATTTTACAAGCACATCTGCAATGACATTCTATAATTGATTCTTTCACTCCCTGTAACACATTAGCAGTAACTATTGCTCCATCTTATCCACCTCATTCAACCTGGCTTATTTGGACAAGGCATGCCTTGTTTTTTATGTCCATAGTGCTATCTTTTCAGTCTCGGCTTACGCTTCTATGTTGTTTGCACACATTATGCATGATTGCTCACACCTCCATGTCCTCAGCAGTCTGAACTGTTCCTTTCATCTGAAATCAACCCTAAATTTTCATCTGTTTAGGAAACTAATGCCACTTCTCTTTTGGGACCTAAGCTCCAGTGCCAATAGTACCACAGCAAGATATAGCACAATTCTACCTGCCACAGGTGAGAGACTTTTTCATTGAACTCACAAGGCTCACCAGTTTTCATCACTTTCTAATCCATCTATGTTCCATCCTTCCAGTGAGCCTCATCTTGCTGCTAATATTTTTCCATTTATATAAAACATATCATTGTCCCAAGTTCACTACAGCCTTTTTAAAAAGCTCCAATAAGTCCATCTAATCGAATTTAATATTAAACCAATCTCAAGTGGTGCAACACAAACCAGTCACTCATAAGTGTTACACCCCACCCACTCGCCATTCCTTTCCTGGCAAGCCTAAAACATTCCCTTATATGTAGCTATAATTACATGTACCCGTTTCAATCTTTAAAAGTAACATTCATATAGCAGGTGTTAAATGCTTTAAGATCACATCATTACCTGGCTGTCATGGTGAATAAGCCTCAGTTCATACTCCGGCAAGATGTCCCGTCTATTATTGACATCCTCCAGCGCCATCTGTGCAGCAGGCTGGCAGGCCTGTCCACCGGGCCATCCCCCACTCATTGGGAATAGAGCACCCACGTGCAGTGCTCTCTTACCTGAGACAGCAGCACATAGCAAGAGCATAAGTAGAGGCACACACAGAGAGACAGACATGACCAAATGGGGAGGCATCACTGGGTGAGAGAACTAAAGATTAGATATCGGCCTGGAAGACTGGAAGCTGGGAAAGACATGATAAGCCAGCAAAAGTGGAAGGACCAGAATATACAGTTTTCAGAAGGCAGTGAAAGTGGTGGAAAATAGAAAATGGAGCATTGAGAAGACAAACAAAGTGCAGAGAACAGAAAATGGGGGTTTGATGAGTATCGGCAAGTGTAGAAGGAAAGAAAAATAGGAGATAATGGCAGATGATAGGTAGAAGGAAAGACACAAACAGGCAACAGCAGAGATCAACAGGAGAATGAAAGTAAAAGGGTTAATAGAGGACAGAGCCAAAAAAAGGAAAGACAAATAATGGAGATGAGGAGCAAAATGAGAAAAGAGGATAGACTAGCTGCACTGCAGAAAAGAAGGAAATAATCTTAATTAGAAAATGGGAGGAAAAACCAAGCAGCCCCAGAAAGACAGAAAAGGATGCAGTCAGGCAAGAAGGGATAACTGTGCGTGACAGCCCCAAGATGAGGTGCGAGAGAGCCGCAGCATCTGCATGATTCTTGATTTGATTCTGCAGTCTACAGAGCAACAGAGAGATGGAGAGAGAGAGAGTATGTGTGAGAAAGAGAGCAGGGGGGAGGAGACACATTGATGTCACCCACGCCGAAGGGAGAGAGGGATTACAAAGAGAATGAAAAATGAGAGAGGAAGAGAGGAGGGGGATAGATTGAAGGGGGGTCATGGAGGAGACAGAGAAAGGGAAGAAAGGATGGGGGAATGCAAACAATGCTGCAGATAGAGAAAGAGGAAGCAGGTGATAACTAAGAAATAAAGAGGGTACAGGAGGAAGAGATGGCTTTTTGCATGGAAAATAAGGGGAATGGGTTGAGTATAAATGAAGAGAATAAAGTGAAGGAGGCATAGCCAGACTAAAAGGAGAGTTGTGAAATTTTCATGGACATATAAAAAGTTACTGTGGTAAACAGACTGACAGCAGGAAAGAAATGAGGTAAACAAGAAGTGGCAGAGAAGAACATGAGTAAACAGGTTAGGGAAGGGGAAGAATTGGGCTAGATTTGTATAGAGAATAAATGGAGGTGGACTGTAAGGAAAGTCCAGGACACAGGTGAGGGGGGGAAGGTACATTTAAGTGACAAAGGAGGAAAGTAAATTGGGGCACAACAGGACAGAAAATAAAAGAAAAGGATGTGTGTGGAAAGTATATGATTGTCCCAAATGCATGTGCAAAAATGAAAGAAAAATTGTATAGATATGTTGGGAAAGTTTGGGAAGGATTGTGCCTACCCTACTTGTTACCGTCCCCTGCCCTGAACTCTCTCTTACTCCCCCCTCATTGAATCTGTATTTAGGTCAGAGATTTTTTTCAAAAATCTCCATCATTTGAAAGGCAATGTGAGGAAGTAAGAGGAAGCACTACAGAAGGAGGATGAAAGTAGGCACAAGGAACAAGTAATAGGAAGTAAATAGTAACAGGCAAATGCACGCAGAGATGAGGGATTATAATGAGAAAACGACAAGCACTAATTGGTATTAACACTAATATATGATTGATATTCATAGCAATATAAATCACTTATAGCTTATTTTGCTGCTTCTTCCTGATTAGGATTCAATATCAGTCCAAAGAACCAGAATTTAAAAATGAAAACAAAAATATTTCCCCCCCCAGCTCTCCATAACTAAAAACAATCATAAAATTATATCAAGATTAGGATTTTTTTTGTCTTAAGAGGTAGATTGATTAAAATTCTCAAGTTAGATCATTCTCAATTCAATAAAATATGTTGAGAAAATACAAATGTATGTTTTGATAAACTCAAATTAGTGTATTTAAGAAAAAAACTTGGCAAGTGAAAACTGTCAAGTTTTTATAGATGTCAATAGGAATTGTGCCTGAAGATCTTAAGCAACGTTATTTTTTTTATGCACGGTTTATTAAAACAGATAAGATTTTCAGTCTAAAGTGATTTACAAGCTGTGATTTCAATTCATATAGATGGAATAATATTATGGGGAGCCAGCAAGATTTAGCATTTAAATGCTGCAAGTAATTTGTGAAAAATCCAAAAAGAGCCCACTGTTGGTGCAGCGATCTTGCAGTGATATGAGTCAGACTGTCAATGACAACAACATTAGGTGACCATGACCACTGGCGGTCACAGCTGAATCAAAAGAGAAAAGAGGAAAGGTTTAAGGGGAAAATAGAATAGAAGTGATAAGTATGAGGGAAAACAGATAAAATAAGAGAAACAAAGTGAAAACGATGGGAAACACTAAAAAGAAATGTTATCATTCAAAAAGATCATAAGATATACTATGAATGGAATCCATGATTTTGTTGGGATTCATAGCTGATTCTTTTGCTTACGTTTTAATGGAATTTATTTAACATATTAGGCCAAATCCACAAATTATGGATTTGATGCAGCTCTATATATATTGAAGGAAACAGCACTTTCAACTTTTGCACCTACAAAGCAGACAAAAAAACAATATTCATGCCAGCAATACCATGCAGAATATATAGAGAAAGACTTACGTGAAGATTCCGGGTGCCTGACTGCAAAGAGGGCAAGACCATAAAAACAAGCAAACAAGAAAAACACTTTTACATCTAATTAAGCCATTTATTTCCATTAAATCTGAATTGGCATTCAGGATACTGGCATAAGTTTTTGCCGGCTAAGAAAACACTATTTGTGCCTTTTTGCACGGATTAGCCCATCATCAATGACAATGGCGAAAGCACTGAAATTGCATTGTATGTCACTAGCCAAAGTCCACAGGGATGTAAAATCTATTTGTTATTGTAGAAATTCAATATTAGCTATTTTCTATAGTTATCTCCAAGTTGCTCACTGTCAGTGCACACACAATAAGGAGTGGACTGACAGCATATAGTGCATTTTGTTTTTAATCAAGTACCATAACACACTGGGAAAGTATTATAAAATGAGCTACTTGTCTGGGGTCCAGAAGTCTGTAAGAAATATTAGAAGGGTCAGTGTTTGAGCTACATGGACCTGCTACACAAATGAAAGAATGTTTATTGGAAGGGCTCACCACCAGGGGGTCCAACTGATCAGTGGGTTAATCATGATTACTGATGGTAGCTCTGATTTCAGAATAATAATTGCATGCAGGGTAAAGTTAACAAATCACAATGAATAAAATGAAGCACCTCTAAGTAGGGTTGCCACCTGGCCGGTAATCTACCGGCCTGGCCGGTAAAAATGTTGCTTGATGCCAATGTTATTTATAGGGAAAAACCATAAAAATATATTTTTTCCAGAAAAGGTGGCAACCCTAATTGTAAGCAAAGAACAACTATGAGACTGTACAGTTGCATTAGTGTGAGAAAGGTAGACACAGAGATGTGGAATCGGAAGCAATTTTGGGTATCTGGAGTCTGAGTCACCAGAAGTACCATTTCCGACTCCTAATAACTTTAAATAAAAGCTCTGAAAATAATCAGATTTAAGACCTTCTATGAAGGAGGATATGGCTGAGTACACTTTTTTCAGTTTAGTTGTTTTCACCAGACTTTTTTCAATTGCTTTGCATTTTTTATTGATTTTCCAAAATTGAAGTTTATAGATTGTTTGTGTGTCTCTATCTGGCAGTTCATCGATCCAGGAGCAGATTCAGAACTGTTACAATTAGATACATTTAATGGCTACATAACGTGATACATTTATTAGCAGTATCTATGGAATATTAGCAACTATTGTATCAATTATGAAAATTGCCTTTAATGTAACTCATTCTGCTCAGAAGGGACAAAGATTAAAAAAAAAAATCAACTGATGTATCAGTTTAGAACAGTTAAAGAGTTGTCAACCTCCCCCCCCCCCCCCCCGAAGTTCTTTAGAAGGTGAAAATGAAATTTATACTTATGATATTAGAAAAATTATCACAAATTGAAAACAGAAAGGAGTTGGAAAAAGTGTTTATTTCTGGTGAACAATCTGAAGCCAACTGAACTGAAAAAAAGTATTTTACGGTGAACAACCCCTTTAATTTCTTTCAATCAACATGGAAAATATGTTAGTTTATTAAAGGAACAGTAACACCAAAAATAAAAAGCTTTTTAAAGTAATTAACATATAATACGCTGTTAGAGGTGGAGCACTGGGAGATTTGTTTGCCTGCAATAAATCTTCACTACTGTGGGTGACTAATCTCCCCGAAAGAATGTGAATCGCCAGAGGGATGGAAAAAGCATTGCTTAAGTTTTCAAAAGGAGCCCGAAGTTGCCTCACAAGGAAACTTCAAGCTTGAAATAAGGAGAAAAAGCACAGGTTACATAGCACATAACAGATAAGCCCTGAAAATGGCTGCCACCATGGCTACACAGCAGCTTATTTATATTAACTATAGTAGTAAGAGTACACACCAGCTTTACCAGTGCAAAGCAACAGTATATTATATTTTAATTACTTTGATATACTTAAAATTTTTGGTGTTACTGTTCCTTTAAAAACAGACTAGTTGGAGGTACTATAAACTGAGGAGTTGAATGATTTATGTATCTACTCCACAGCCCTGCACAGTCATGCCTGGAGACAACACAGAACTCATGCACAGTGAAGTTAAACTTACTTGAAGTATCTTGGCGCCTGACTGCATAAAGAATGCAAAACAACATTGCAACTTATTTATTGGGGTTGGATGTATGTCTCATGTCCATCAAGTTTTATTCTTAGCTCATTAAATTGCTATTCCTTTTCAAAGATATTTTTATTATAGGGGTTGTTCACCTTAAATTAACTTTTATTGTGATGCAGAGAGTGATATTCTGAGATCATGTGCAATTGGTTTTCATTTTTTATTATTTGTGGTTTTTGTAGCTCACTATTCAGCAGCTCTCCAGTTTGCAATTTCAGCAATTTTGTTGATAGGGTCCAAATTACCCTAGCAACCATGCATTGATTTGAATGAGATAATGCAATATGAATAGGAGAGGGACTGAATAGAAAGATGGGTAATAAAAAGTAGCAATAACTATCATTTGTGTAGCCTTACAGAGCATTTGTTTGTAGACAGGGCCAGTGAAAGCTGGATAGGGTCAGAAGACAAATAATTAAAAAAATTATGAAAAGAAAAAATTAAGGCTTATAATTAGCCATTCTATAACATAATAAAAGTTAACTTAAAGGTGAACCACCCCTTTAAGATTTCTTTGAGCTGGCCCACTTTATCTCAGAAAGGTGTGAGAATTCCATCTTGGCTGCAGTAGGACCCATTGCTGCATCAACATTTTATTATATGTATATTAATAACAGAAACCATACACTTCTGATTTGCCAATGTCATCCCGTACTTTTTCAGTTCAAAATAGTCAGGGGTTTTCTCTCCATATTATGTACTCCTTAGCCTTTTTTCAGCAGGATTTGGCCAAATCCAAGTTCCTTGCCAAACTGAATCTTGGCACCAATTCTTTTTAATGGGGGGGCCTGGTGGCAATTTTTTTTAAACTTATAAGGGAGCCTTGGGGGGGTTACGTTTTTAGCGCTGATGTCTGTGTGATCTTTTAATTTTGCTGTGGAGTGGGCGGGGATTAGGGGCGGGGCTCGGGTGCTGGGGCGGGCGGGCCCAGGGGGCCCTGAAAATTTTGTTGTCCAGGGCCCCGTGATTTCTAATGGTGGCCCTGCACATAAGCCAGGCCATTGGTTTTTATTTTTTCCTCTGGTCTATTTTTTAGCACTTAAACCAGGCCAACTAGTATTTAGAATTAGTATTAGAATTTAATAATCAGCCCAGTAGCATCTACTTATATGATATACAAACCCTCATTTTCTGCTTGCTAATGTGCGACAACCCCTGAGCTTAGCTTCTCAACAGCTCTTTAAAGCACACTGAGCATGTAAGTGTTGCAGACACTTTCCAAGATGGTGACCCCCTGTGACAAGTTTGAAGTCCTGGATCATTGCTGCTACTGACAATCTGAAACTTTAGGCTGGTGCAATAAGTTCAGTTAAAAATGCCATATTAATTTTTAGGGTTTACTTCTCCTTTAAATATACAAGCAAAGTGCACTTTTATAAAATAAGCCTATTTGCATTATACTTATATTATTCTTCTCATGTTCATATATCAGCAACTGTCTATTTCAGGGATCCCCAACCTTTTGAACCCGTGAGCAACATTCAGAAGTAAAAGGAGTTGGGGAGCAACACAAGCATGAAAAATGTTCTTTGGGTGCCAAATAAGTGCTGTGATTGACCATTTGGTAGCTCCTATGTGGATTGTCAACCTACATTGAGGCTTTGTTTGGTAGTGCACCTAGTTTTTATGCAACTAAAACTTACCTCCAAGTCTGGCGTTCTATCACAAGTTAATGCCTGAGTTAAGTCCACTATTTTCCTATAGTGCTAGATTGATGCTAAAAGTTTAATAAACACACAAATGCATCTAGAATGGTATAAATGAAAGGCAGTCACTGTAAATGGGCAATAACACAGTAAAAGAGTAGCTAATAAGTCATTACATTTAAAGTTGCCTACTTTGCTAGAGGTTTAGTCACCTATAACAACCAATTTTGCAGGTAGAATGGACAGTCCAGCTGTTTAAAAGCAAACATCTTATCGGTTAGTATGGGTTACTGCAAACAAACAATAGCCTTTCTGTTTTCCAGCAATGTTTACCATGTATAGCAACCATTGTTTTATTCTTTCTCCTTGGTTACTACTGTAAAAGTGCTTTTATTGTGTTACTGGTTAATGTGTGACACTGCAGATACATTTCTATGAGGGATGAGAATCATATCACAGAGATGTGGAGCACACATAATTCATTAACTGTGGTTTTCAGAAAGTTTTCACACAAAGCCAGTATTCCTGCATAGGGAAATGATTTGTACACAATCATACCTGGAGTCTCCAAGCCTGTGTTGGGTTGTAAAAAGTGACAGTGACCCTGTGTGAATGTAGGAATAAATGTGTATATTGATAACTTGATCCCCCATTTATATAGTATGTACATTTATATACATCACACACATACCCTTCTGTGAAGGCAGCACCAAATACATGATTGAAACATGAAAGAATAAACCTTGTTTCCTTTTTCACATAACAAAAGCCCTGCAAGTACATTAACCAATATAGATAGACACCATAGCTCCTGGACCCCTAAGCGGTATCAGGGTCTGATTCCTATAGTTACACACCTGTGCATGTTTGTATGAAAGTGCTTAAGGCATAATAACTATACAAAATTGCTGTTTCTCATTTTTTTAAATATAGAAATTGTATTTGTTACAGCCACAGTCCTTTGTATCCTTACTTGCTTTGCTTTAGCAACATGCATTTCCCCATTTTGACCTTTTAGCCACTAACAAGTCAGTGCCACAAATGCTGTGTGCCCTACTGTAAGTTTCAACTGATAAGGTCACAAAGCATGGCAACAGCTATGGAAGCTACTCATATCTCTTTGTCCCTTTATAAACGAATCCCCAAAGGTTTTCATCTGGCTGCACTGCTATAGAAAACATTTGAAATGAGCTTCTCTGACAGCAAGATCCTTTGGGGGGGGGGGGGGGGGGCATTCTGCCATAAATTAGCAGCAGGAAGCTGATAGAGAACACATGGTTTCTTAATATATGCCTTTCAAAGGAAGCAGCAAATAAGACAACGAGAAATTAAACACATGCTCAAACTGGTAAATAATGAATAAATTGTACAGGCAAAGATATAAAAGGCATGATTCATTTAGGTGCACATTTGCTACATTAAATTTTCAAAATGATTCAGTTAGAAGGGACATGGACTTGAAATCATGGAATTAAAGTACTGTTTTTGAGTAGATGGTGTTTTCTTTGTATATCTGTAAGTATAAATAAGGATAACAGCACTCTTCATTGACAATACAGCAGCAGAAGCATCAGCACCCCTACTGATTATAAATAGATTATTCTTCCGCTATGGTTGCCAATTTAGAATGCTTCCTTTGAAACAACAAATAATAGTTCTCCCTCATATGTATAAATATATGCCAAAAGAATGTTTGATATCATTGCAACATGACCCTCCCCCACACTCCCCACTGAGGCAGTTGCAATAGACCACCCTGCAATTCAAGAAAATCCTATTTGTTCTGTCTATATAGAAAATCTGACCTGACTATATAGCATCAGTTAATAGTGCTGCTCCAGCAGAATTCTGCACTGAAATCTGTTTCTCAAAAGAGCAAACAGATTTTCTTTTATATTTAATTTTGAAATCTGACAAGGGCCAAACATATTGTCAATTTCTCAGCTGTCCCTAGTCATGTTTCTTGTGCTCTGATAAACTTCAGCCACTCTCTACTGCTGTACTGCAAGGAGTGATATCACCCCCTCCCTTACTCAATAGTAGTCACATTCAGCTACACTGAGTAGGAGAAACACAGCCTGCCAGAAAGCAGTTCCATCCTTAAGTGCTGGCTCTTTCTGAAAGCACATGACCAGGCAAAATGACCTGAGATGACTGACTACACACCAAAACTATAAAAATATACTTGCTGGCTCAGGAATTAAATTTTATATTGTAGAATTAATTATTTGCAGTGTAAATACTGCAATTTAGAAATTAAAAACTACATCATAAAAATCATGACAGAATCCCTTTAACTCTAAAAGCTGGTTGGTCATCTTCCAAACACTTTTTTTCAGTTCACTTGTTTTCTGATTTTTCATGGGAAATAAAGTCTTTCCCCTTTTCCCCAAAATTGAAGTTCAAGGGCTAGACCACACGGGAAGACTAATCGCCGCTTCTTTGGGGCAATTTTCAGCGACTTAGAAAAACGCATTGCCGCATGTGAATAGGCTTGGGTGACTTTTACAGTTAGTGGACGCGAGACATGGGAGCAATTCAGGGAGATTAGTTGCCCCAAAGAAGCGGTGAGTCACCAGGCGACTAATCTCCCTGAAATCTTCCCGTGTGGTCTAGCCCTAAAATGTGACATTCCTGTCTCTGGTGTTTCACGCTGGCAGTTCAATAATCTATTATATTAGTTCTAACAGCTGCCTTTTACTCAGCAGGGCCAAAGATAAGAAATGTATCAACTAATGTATCCATTTAGAAAAGTTTACAGAGTCATCAACCCCTCAAAGCTTCTTTAGATAGCCACAAGAAGGTGAAAAATGGAACTTTACACTTAAATATCAGAAAAAACTGTCAAAAATAGAAAGTGAACTGAAAAATGTGAAAAGAACTGAATTGAAGAAGTGTTGTAAGGCAAACAGCCGCTTTATGAATTTTACTGTATAACTTATAATGATAGCCTTGTTTGTATTTATACTGTGTCAAGAACTGTGTACATTTTAGAGCAATATAAATAAATAAATACATACAACCATACATACAATATGGCCCCAGATGCTTTATTTTGACATAAACAAAATGTGGATGGCAAAGTAAAGCAGTAGCACAATGCTGGCATAACCAGGGGAGTAACTACAGAGGAAGCAGACCCAGGAGTGTAGGGGACCTGTAAAGCCATTACTAATGAACCAATTTAAAAGTATCTTGGTAGAATTGATCAATTTATCAATTATTTGGGGTCCTAAATGGAATCTGCTGTTGAGCCCAGTAACATCTAGTTTCCCTTTGTAAGGCATCACTGTTATAGCCTCTACCACTATATCTGTTTTAAACTGCAAAAAAAATATATATTTTACAGTAAGATTTCCATTTCATGTGAGAGACATTTTCATCCTTTAGGACATGAGTGCTTTCTAGCTACAATCCAGTATGTAGATGGTGGATTCAATTTATATCACTGCAGTGCTTAAACATATGGGCGGGGAAGAAAATGGCATTAGACATGAGTTATGGGCAGCCATACAAGGTCTAATAAAACCTGTTGACTTGGCCACTCTAGACTGAATGCCAAGCTTATAGGGTTTTTGGGTAAGGACTGCATTGGCCTGTGGGTAGCTAGACAAGGCAGAGCTGATATACAACACTATCTGAACGTCCAAAAATAAATAGAAATGTATTTTGTTTGTTTTACAAAGTTATACTTGATTTCACAACTTGAAAGAACCAATAGTATTGTATCTGTGACTTGTAGGAACACTTTACCAACCCCATGCAGGCTTACAGAGTTATTCAACCACTCCCTCACCTTTTTTCATTGTAAAGTGGTAGATACATAGACTTAAAAGAACTTGAATACTAATTTATAATCTACAGCATATAAAACATCCAAGCTTTCCATCAAGATTTTTAATTTATATGAAAGAGGTTTTTATCTTTCAGACTAATATTTAAAAAAAAAAAAATCAGTGGTATTTAAATCAGCGGTCCCAATGTGATTAATTAATTTCTTATTTTACAAGATTTTGTGATGATATTATGTGCATAATCATATATATTCAACATTAATCATCAAATTGTTGCACACAAAGAATTTTAAAGAATCTGTATCTATCATATTAATCCCTAAATAACGCTGGGTAAAAATCCACATGGACAGGGGCACATTTTCTCACTTCTTAAAATAAAAAAAATACAAAAATACAAAGAACAGAGTGTATAGCTTTTTAAGGATCAGGAAAGCGAAAATAGCTGCAGAACTAGGGGCATCAGTTCCCTATTAGATGGCACCAAACTCTTTTGACCTCAGTGTGGAACAAGAACAGTGCTCCATGCCAAAAACTCTTAGTTGCCCTTTCTTTTCAGTGAACTAGTTTAGTTGTTTTAAGCCTTTGTGTTTTTGATATGCTTTTTAACACAAAGACTTCAGCACAGAGAGAATCCAGGCTGTCATCTCATTAGGTTGTGATTACTCGCCAGCTGCAAGCTACTGTAAAATCTGACTCAAGGGACAGATCCTTTAGTTCCTATTCCTTTTAGTTCCTTTTTGTGCCAGTGCCTTATGTCGGGAATCTCTTCTCGACTTAAAGAAAGTAGTGGGGGGAAAAGATACAAGATTTAAAAAGCTTATGTTTCATAAATACATAAAAATGAACATAAATACCAAAGCTGTCGATTGCCACCTGAGGTGGCGTCCATTTTTCCGCCCCCCCACGGCACTCACTCACAGCATCGGACAGGGGTAGGAGGGGTCCTCTTCGCTAGTGTAGAGCGAGCTTGGAAGAGTCGAATTTCCAGGTTTAAAACCGGAAATTCTGCTCCAAGTTACCAAGAGCGGCATTTTTGCCGCCCCTGGCCCTCCATGGGGGCTTTGCCGCCTGAGTAAAGAGTTTCAACTCGCCTCACTGGCGGAGCGCTCCTGAGCAATATGTTTTAACATATGTATTTTAAAGGGGTTGTTCAAATTCAAATAATTTTTTTTTTCAGATAGACTACCATAAATAACGACTTTTTCCATTGACTTTCTATTTTATATGACCTTTTTTCTAATATTGAAGTGTTAAGTGTAATTTTTCACCTTCAAAAGCAGCTCTGGGAGGGGGGTCGCCAACCCTGTAAACAGTTCTAAATTGATACATTTAATTGATACATTTCTTATCTTTGTCCCTGCTGTGCCAAATCTCTGGGTTTCATTAAAGGCAGCTATTAGAATTAATACAATAGTTGCTAATACTCCAGAGATGCTGCTGAGAAATGTATCAAGTAAATGTTGCAAAATTTAGAGTACACCTGAATTACTGAACTGCCAGACTCAAACACCAGAAACACCAACATTCAACTTTAAACTAAGATTTTGGAAAAACAGTTAAAAATAAATAAAGGAACTAATGGAAAAAGTCTTTATTTCTGGGGAACAATCTGAAAAAAGTGTTTGGAAGGTGAACTGAAACACTTGTAAATGTCCTATTGCATGGAACACACAAAGCCAAGTGAGGATTAAGGTAAATGTGTAGTAATAATGAGTAAACTGACCAGACTGTGTGAGTGGAAATGCCCACATGAAGCAGAAATGAGAAAACCAAAATTATTGGAGGGCTATTTTTCGACTCACATATGTCTGGAACATATATACATAATACAAGTGTATCTTAAAAAGCAATTTTTATTTTCCACCATGCCAAGCAGAGCAAGTTAAAATGACATACAATTAAAAACCAGGCAGCGCTGCCAAGAAAAGAAAGGGATACCTTATAACATGTGTAACACAAGTACTATATGTAACTATGATATATAGTGATCACTACAGAGAAAGAGAGCTCAGTGGCTCTAATAATAGTATCCCCTAGTAATAGGAAGTACTGTATGTAGATCCGCAAATCCCATGCCGATTTTAGCTTATTTATTCATAAAAAAAACTCAATATAAAAAAATCGAGTGAAACCCCGAATCATACAAATTTTTCGGGTTTTTCACTTGATTTTTTTGTTTTTTGCCTCAAAAAGCCAGACCAGAAAAAAATTCAAGTTTAATAAATAAACCCTTAAAAGTTACCTATTGATCATGTTTATCAATTTCTGCTGATAGGCCTGTTTTTGTAACTGTAACTGACATTTTTTTTTCCAGAATAAGTCAATTTTTTCAAGTTTTTGCCCGTAAAATCTGAAAAGGTCAGATTTTCAAGCTATATACCCAGCGCAGACAACTTCAAATTGGGATAGACGCCTCTCCCTTTGACAGAGGCAGGTCTGAGATGGTGGATTTTCAGATGTGGACGTTTTGCAGCATTGGAGTATAATAGTAGTTTTTTTTCTTGAAAAATTTGCATTTTGTCCTAAAAAGCCTGATCAAGAAAATGTGAGGTTTAGAAAATTACCCCCTAAAAGTTACCTATTGATCATGTTTATCTTGCCAACCAGACTGTCCCTTCGTATTGCAACCTAATTGACTAGACCAGTTAATATATATTCTGGAGCATTAAAGCGTGCCTTTCAGGCTTCTTTGGTCTTTGTATGAACATCATTACTAGTCTACCAGTATTTGCCTCATGCACAATTTGCTCGGTTTTCCTTCTGCATATAAATAAGGCTGCCTAACAGTGATCCAACATGCTGAGAGTATTTGCACCTAAAAATGACTGGGCCCACCATTTCTGTGTAAAAGTCAGCCCCAAAAAGCCCTTTGGATCAAAACTATGTCCCATAATCAAGTGTAGCGTAATTGTGTAAGTATCCCATACATAGCCTGTATAATGTTGATAAATGCAAGGTTATGCACTTTGGCTGAAAAAATATAAATGGAATTCATACACTAAATGGTAGCATATTGGGGGTTTCCGTAATTGAGAAGCATCTAGGTAACAAGTTGTCTAATTCTAGGCAGTGACATTTTGTGGCCACTAAAGCAAATAAAGTTCTTCCTTGCATAAAAAAAGGGAATTAACTCGAGAGATGAAAACATAATTTTGCCTCTTTATATGTCCCTGGTTAAGGCCTCACCTAGAATCTACAGTGCAGTTTAAAGCTGGTCATACACTATGAGATCCACTTGTTTGGCAACATTGCCAAAAAGCAGATCTTTTCGCGATATGCCTACTAACAGCAAGGCTATATCGGGGTAATCCGAACATTCGGCCCTAGGGCTAGCGTTAGACGCTTCGCGCTATAATGAATTTTCCCCTTAGGCTCCAGTCCTTAAGAGGGATACAAATGAGCTGGAGTGCAGACATGTGCAACTAAACTGGTTAGAGGGATGGAAGACTTAAATTATGAGGGTAGACACGGTTGGGTTTGTTTTCTCTGGAAAAGGCACTTGTGAGGGGACATAATTAAACTTTACAAGTATATTAAAGGCCTTTATAGACAAACAGCAGGGGACATTTTTATCCATAAAGATGATCATGGCACCAGAGGCCACCCCTTCAGACTAGAAGAAAAGAACTTTCATTTGAAGCAACGCATGTGGTTATTCACAGTGAGGTCAGTGAAGTTAAGGAATGCACTGCCAGGATTCTGTTAATGCCATTAAGAGTAGCTTGGATAGTAGTATCTTGGACAAGCATAATATCCAAGGCTATTGTGATACTAAAATCTGCAGTTAGTACAGATATTGGTATATATAGTTTATGTGAGTGTGTGTGGCAGATGGGTTTCATTTGGAGAGGTTAAACTTGATGGACTTGGGTCTTTTTCAACCCATTTTTTTTTTAAACTTGCTTTTTATTAGGTTTTTCACATTTTCTTTTACAATGACACATTCATGGTATAATCGATAAGCAAATGTCTGTTTACAGAACTAGAATGTTTACCAAGCGTCAGAGGCATAATTCTCCTTAAAACATGTGATTAATTTAGATTAAACCAAACACAGGTCTATAAGCAACAAACAGTGAAAAAGATAACAAAAGAAAAAAAATAATAGATCCATCCTGGCTATACCTTGTACAGAGGTATCATTGTGGCACTTGAGATTAATATATCAGTGGTTATGGCAATGACTGTGCCCCCCCCCCAATATGGCCCTTTCCAAATCCCATTCCATTTTATTATGATTGCTGGAATGGGGGAATGATCCAGTGGTCGGTCATGACTAGGTATGTTTCCAAGAGTACTCCTAAACATTCTGGATAGAATTCCAGGCCACCCAGATCTTGTCAAATCTGTCTATTGCATCCCCACAGAGTGCTCTCAAATATTCCATTCTCCTGATAAATTGGACTCTGTCCAAGAAGTCGGCTTCGGATGGAGGATGTGTGCATTTCCATTTCCCTGCAATTGCGCTCCTTGCTGTAGTAAGTCAAGCATTCGCTAGTTTCTGCATCGGGTTTTTAAGGCAAGCAATTATTTTCCCTAATATAAAGACCATAGGGTCTGGCTGTACCTCAATAAACAATACCCTTTGTTACCCTTTTAACCAACGTCTTACCATTGTCCAATAGGATTGAACACATGTAATAATGTCCCCTCCATATTATAGCCCCTCCAGCAATTTGGGGAGGTTGTTTGTGGGAACATCTTGTGTAGGAAGGATGGAGTATGATACCAGCCCATCAAAATGTTATATATGTTTTCTTTCAGTGTAACACAGATTGGGGTTTTTGTTACATTTTCCCAAATATTATGGCATGTCTCCAAGGGTGACCCAAAGCATGGGGTTTTCAATCCAATTTAACTATGTAACTATTGGCATTTGTGTGTGTTCAAGGGGAATTGAATCAAATGAATTTATATTTTAAGATGAACAGTCCTTTAAAAAGCTATTTGCTCATTTCTTATATGTTGTTGCAAACTTCCATGTTTCTTAGGTAATGCAGTAAATTTTCTAGCAAATAAAAGGTTTATTCGTGTAGATATTGAAACAAAATTGTGACCTCTGGTGGTAAAAAGCCAGCACTGTGATACAGAGATATTTACATGTGTTCTAGCTATTCATTTATACAGATTGACAAGAGCACCCTCCATTGGTAAAAATACAAAACTACTCATTTCTCTACACTTATGCCTATGTGTGTCACTTCTAGGGTGTTGTTTGGAATTCATTGCATATTTATATCAGAGTCATTTGGCAGAGACAAAGGGTCAAGGGTATTTTGCAGAATACCTTATGTTACCTTTGCTTATTCCGATCATGATTATCTGATGTGAATCAAAATGTATTCTGAAGGGAATATTTGCGATAGCAAAACTTCACTGCCCTCACTGTGAAGAACCAGCTATGCCGTTTCAAATGAAGTAACATAACTTGTAAAGCACAATAATGGCCCTTGTAAGCACAATTTTTCCAGATACAGTTTTCCTTAAGGTTTAATTCTTCTATTCCTCTTACTTTACTTGCATGTCTCTGAACTCTTTCCAGCTCACAATTGCACTGCATATTTTGGTTATAAAGAGGTAAAATTATGCTTACATGAAAATGAATGCACAGCTAGGACCACTGTGACCTTCAAGGAGCTGTTCAACTGAAAGCCTGGCATTATTATAAAACTGCTGATATTTTAGAAACCACCAAAACATAGTATTCATGTAAACTGCAAAAGGCTTTAGAGGACCACTCTGATTAGGTTTACATAAACTGAAATTTTGGCGTTTCTCTTGTTTTGTCCCTCTCCCATTCTGTGTTACCTTGTTACTTTTCTTTCTGTTTTCACCTCCCTGTGCCTCAGTGCAAAAACTCATGATAAACATTCAGTAACCGTTTAAAAAACATCCTTCTCATCTCAGTAAAGATCTGCTTCTTCCTATTCTAGTGTGATGCCCCACACCCTCAGTTGTTTTGGACAATGCTTCTCTTCTGACGGGTTGCTTAGTCCATCAGGGCCTTTCCCACAGTTTAAATAACTTAGCCTTTATTTCTCAAAAATACAAAAAAGAAACATATCACTATGCTCTATGTCATCTTATTTTTATTTCTTATATCCAGTTCTCACCTTGGCATATTGGCTTTGGATGGTCCCATTTCCCAGACTTGGTGCACAAACTGTGACTGGAACCAACAAGTAGGAAGCCTGAATCACATGCAAACTGAACACTTGTTCCCTCCATTGGCACGCGGCCGATCCCTCTCACATCGGCTCTCCCGTTCTCCAACTTCAAGTGCATACGAGAACAAGTGTGTACTAAAACAAGAGAGAAAATTATAAGAAAAGAAAATACATTTTGATTTGATCAGCTCTGTAGCATGAGCTTATATTACAGACAAACCTAATTTTCTGATGGATAATTTGTGATGACCACTAAGGTTAGCTTCTCAACAGCTTCTCAGAGCCCGCTCTCATCATTGCTGCAATTGACAAGCTGAAACTTTAGGCTGGTGCAATAAGTTCTGTATATAAAATATGACATTTTTTAACCCTATTGATTTTTAGGGTTTAGTCTTCCTTTAAAGAAACCCTGCATGAGTTCAGGAAGTCAAGCAAGGTTTCAGGGAAAATAACTTACTAGTTGAGGTATTTTTCCCCAAGTGGCTGGTCTGTTGAATAATTTCATTATTTCTTTAAATCCGACTCCTAAGCTTATGATACCACTGACTCAGACTCTGACTCCTTCTATTGTAATAGTTACACCGCACACCCGGAATTTTACTCACTTTCGCTGCAGTAGTGGTGCTGGTTATCCGTTGACCCGACGAGGTCCTATAGTAACAGCAACTTTATAATCACGGATCCGCACACACCGGTTTTTCTGCAGTGGAGAAACCCCTTTCCTTTTATTTACCGCCAATATGATATTGGTGGTAAATAAAAGGAAAGGGGTTTCCCCACTGCAGAAAAAAACGGTGTGTGTGGATCCATGATTATAAAGTTTCTGACTCCTCCTAGCCATATTTCAACTTTGCTCCAATATATTTGCCATACAATTATACACATTGTCTAAGAAGACAATTCTGCTTGAAAGAATGATCTATTTGGGGGTTAAGCAAGTTAGCTTCACTTTCAGTTGCATTCTTATCAATGCTGTTCTGAAATATGGAACACTGACAACTTGCTAGCTCCCAGCCCTAGCTGTGAAGATACAATCCATTGAATTACAGAGAGCAAATAGAGTACCTGGTTTGTTTTTTTTCTGTGCTTACCTGACAAATACAGGTAAATGATAAACTGCTTGTACACTCCACCTGAAAGGCTTGATCAGTCTTAAGCGGGCCATAGATGCACATATAAAGTCGTATGAATCTTTATTTTGTACAATTTATGGACCGACAATTTTCATGCCTTGACAATCGTCAGTTTAGTTGATCGGACAGGTTTGAAGATTTATGTCAGCTAACCATAAGATCTCTGCATGTATTGCATCTGTGTCAATGGGTGACTGTCACTACTATGTGGCGGACATATCTTTCATAAATTGTTATCAGTGAATTAATGGCCAGAACATCCTCTGATTTGTTCTTTTTTTGCTATTTTATTTGATCTGAATGGTTAGTGGTAGGCCGGAAGATTACACCACACGATCGTTCATCCAGTATAAGCCTATATCTGCATGTCTATGGCCAGCTCTAGTTTTGTGGACTTATTTCTCATGTAACTGTATAACTGTTTATATATGTACTGTATATATTTTAATACAGCTATAATTGTATATGAAGACATAAGTGGAGAATAAGAATATAAGGAGTGTTAGACTGTCCATAAACTGTTATATATTTATATATAATTATAAGTTCTCTATGCAAAGCCTTCTGATGGTAGCCAACCAAAACAAAAATGTAACCTTCCTCCCCAGTAAACAGGGATGTACATTTTTATAGTAAAGACAGGGCAACAAACCCTGCAATAAAACATTACATAAAAGGGATCCCTGTCTTGCACAGTCTCAAGAGGAATAAATGCAGAGTTTCACAATGGTTAGGGCCCTGGCCCATAAGTGAGTAGGTCATTTGAGATGCTGTGGTCACAGAGGAAATCAGGAATTGAATGTGAGAGGTATGAAGCAGCAAGAGAAATGTATAATATGTGAAACAGCATTTGACGACATAAAATAAAAAAGCAGTAGCTCTGAGAGGAACAGAGGAGATGACCAGAAATGGACAGAAATGAAAAGATGTACCAGAAACTGACACAAGTGAAAAGATGTAGTACAGAAAAATGAACATTTCTGTCTGGGATGTCACATTTATTTGTTGCACCACTCTCACGCATGAACACACTGACAGCAGGGAGGTACTGTGTGCAAGCACAAGAAAAGCAGAGTCAAAATAGGGTTCTCAATAAGAAGAGCTGGTGGATGAGGGATTTCATCTACCAACATTGCATACTACATGGCTGAAGCAGATAAAAGGAATACTATATGGACATTTTTAAAAATGGCTTTTTCTATAGCAAGCTAATATCTAAAGTTACAAATTATTGTTTTAAAGAAATAGAAAGCCTTGATGTCTATGACGATTTTTATTTATCCAGGTCATGATATACAGTATCTAGTAGTAATTAAGTCAAAGGCAACTGGACAAAAAAAATCTTAAAAAAGCTCTAAATAGCCAGTTGCCTATGACTTCTAGACTAGATACTGTAGAACTCCCTGAAACAGGAATATCATTATTCCTTCATCTATTTTTAGACAACTAAAGCTTAACAGGAGTATGCTAGAAAAGTTACACATTCAGCCCTTTTACCTACAATAAACCCCATCTTCTTTGTTGCTGATTCACACAAAATGTTATGCGAAAGCAGAACTACTGGGGGTTCAGGCCCAGCGATGCCGACTGCTGAGAGTGAAGTCATTTTTGGCAACAAAGAGAGTCATTTTAAACATTTTTCCTACAACTGTTTTCCAAAAAAGTAGGGACACTGTATAAAATGTAAAAATAGAGAATGAGATGATCTGCATATTATTTAAGCCCTATATTTCATTCCAAATAGTACAATGACCAAATCAAATGTTGAAACTGAGAAATGCTATGCTATGCTGTATGCTAGATTTGAATGTGATGCCAGTAACGTGTTTCCAAAAAACTGTTGTGGGCAAAAAAAAGACTGGAAAAGTTGTGTAAAGGGTTACACCACTCAGTGACACACTGTGCGGAAAAGGGAATATTTAGAGGGGTGAACCTGGGGCTACTGCAGCATTCGGCAGCGGCCCCAATGCTGCCCCCCACTCTCCACTTCAGCACGTGTCAAAGTGGGCTGCATCGCTAGTGCAATGAGCACTATATCTATACACTATATCTGTGTATATATATGTGTATATATATATATGTGTGTATATATATATATCACTATATCTGCACTAGCAGAGCCGAATTTTGGTTTTATAAAAAGGAAATCTGACTCTTAAAGTTAGAGGAGTTGGCACCTGATTGGGGGTATCAGGTGCCAGTTGCTAAAAGAGTGATCATGGCCATGAGCGGTACAATGTGATCTTACTTCCACTGATGTCATGCACATGTGCAGGCCCGGATTTCTGACAAATCCACAAAGGCACAGGCCTAGGGTGGCAAATTTTAAAGGGGGGCCTGCCACCCAGCCGCATTCTAAGGAGCACTGGGGACGTACAGCTCCCCAGTACTCTGGCACATGCAGGTTGCATTAAGTTAGGCTGACAGCTCTAGGACTGAGCAGCCTAGGGTCACCCATGCAGGAAATCCAGGCCTGCTCATGAGCTGATGGGCATGAAGAGGTCTGGTGCCTTGGTTGGCACCAGAACACAGGACTTTGTATTGGATGGCCATGATCTACAGACCCTCAAGTGACATTGTCCATGTATACAGTTTGTCGCTGCATCCACAAATGTGCATGCTGTACCATGCAAAGAAGAAATCATATAAACATAATTTGGAAACACTGCCACTGCCCAAGAGAAAAATGGACCGAGACAAAGTGGGAAACTGCCCTGTGGTTTGGTGAATGAAAATGTTACATTCCTCTAGACCAGTGATCCCCAACCAGTAGCTTGCGAGCAACATGTTGCTCTCCAACCCCTTGGATGTTGCTCCCAGTGGCCTCAAAGCAGGTGCTTATTTTTTAATTACTGGCTTAGAGGCAAGTTTTGGTTGCATAAAAAACAGATGTCCTGCCAAACATTCTCTCCTGTAGGCTGCCAGTCCATATAGGGGTTACCAAAAAGCCAATCAGTGCTCTTATTTGACATCCCCATGGACTTTTTCATGCTTGTGTTGCTCTCCAACTCTTTTTTTAAATTTAAATGTGGCTCATGAGCAAAAAAGGTTGGGGACCCCTGCTCTAGACTAAAGAGGAGGTCTGGCTTATCAGTGCAGTTCAAAAGCCAGCACCCAGCACCTCAGTATAAATAAAACCCTCCCATCCCTTGGCTACAGCCTGTTTTGACTGTGATTCTATGAACAGTAAGTAGAATGTACTGTAGCGATGTATATGACCTTTAAATAACTATAAGTCAAATACTTACAACACCGACTGGGCTTGTCCATATCTGTCCATGTTCCATTCCGCTGACACTTCCTCACTTTAGGACCAGAAATCTCACGTTCCCCACGGCAAACAAATTCAATTTCATAATCAACAGGAAGCACCTCAACTGCTTTAACCTGAGAGAGAGTCAGGCCTCGGTAACGTATACCTCCATCACGGGGTGGGTGTATGATACGGCAGCCTGTATTATATGCTAAACGAAATAAGGAACACAATTTATAAGAAAAGGTTTAAAGCATCCTGATCAACACTTATGAGCAGGCAAGAGTAGCTTCTCACATGCTCAATTCCATTGATTATAAAGAATATGAATGCTGATTTATAATAAATCTACCCGAACCTTGGGCTCTCTGCCTTATTTTTTTGCTTATCTATAATTGAGAAAAAAAAGGTAGTATATATTTTTCTATGGCTCCTCTTCTTTGACCTACACTCCTAATCCCTCAGCTATCTTATTTTTCCCCATCTCTGTGTTTGTTTTACTACTTCCATATACTTATTCTCAGATTTCCATACTCTTGCCTCCTCGCATGCAATGCCCCAAATTCCCTGCCATCTCTACCTTCCCCAGTCTCATGTTATTCTCACTTTGCCCCCCTTCTTTCCCTGTACTCTACTTTCCACTAGCTAAGTCTTCTGTTATACTACCTTCTGTATGGGCCCTTAATTCTCCTTTCTTTTTTCATTTCTTTCTCGCTACTTTCTCGTCCAATTCATTATGTTCTTCTCAGCCACAATCTCAACTGTTATTTTTGCATCCTTGCTTTGCATAGAGACAACCATATTTAATGACCCTTGGAAGGAAGTGATCACTTGCTCTCAGTGCCATATTAGTTGACTGAAGCTAAAGTATGATATGAACAGCATTAACCTCCATACTTAAAGCTAAAGTGTTGTTTTCTCAAGCAAGTTAACTTTTTCATTGTCCCTTTTCTTCACATACCTGTTGTGTTACTTTGGCTAGATCCAAACACTGGAGTAAGCCATAAAGCAAAGAGAAGAGTGATACTGCTGCACATCTGGAAATGCAAACATGAGCAAAAATGTAAGGAATATAAAAATATTTGAAGATAATGGGGACTCACAACACACAAGAATAATGAATGAATGAATGGATAAATGATCAGAACAAACCAATACTTTAAAGAAAGAAGCATAGGTTCTTGTGATGGTTTTGACTACCATAAGATTGTACTACCCACTGAATATCTGACTGATCTCTTAGCATGCAAGGATTAATGTAGGTACAAATACCACCTTTTATAAATAAACTCACTTTTGACTTTTTGTCTTTTTTCCCACAAATCCTGTTCACTTCCTACAGTGCTTTATGTCCCATGATGTCCTGTATCCAAAGTAAGAATGGATGAAGGGAGGTCACATTACCTAGTATCGGAAATATATCAAAATTAGGAATTAGTAGGTAAAAAGCTTAAATTGGAATATATATATATATATATATATATATATATATATTTATTTAGCCAGTCACATGTGGGTACAGTATAAAATAATTGTAATGTATTCTCATCTTTGTCTTGTTAGAACCCCACACAGTGCTTATAAGTAGATGTGGTACCAGACCCCCTTATGTTATCAGCTGCTTTATTTTTTTTCTTTTGGGGCAAGGGAGTGGGCATCCTTAAGTAAGAGGGATACATTTTGATTTAAAGGAAAACTATACCCCCCGAACAATGTAGGTCTCTATAAACAGATATTGCATAAAACAACTCATATGTAAAACCCTGCTTCATGTAAATAAACCATTTTCATAATCATACACTTTGTTAGTAGCATGTGCCATTGGGTAATCATAAATAGAAAATAGCCATTTTAAAAAATAAGGACAGCCTCCTGGGATCCTAGGATCCAAAGGTGCACACAAACTATAAAGTTAGGTCACACAAGCCAATTAACAGACAGAGTTGTGTTTTTTGCTTCCACACTTCTTCCTGTTACAGTTAGAGTTGAAATATTTCTGGTCAGGTGATCTCTGAGGCAGCACACATATCAAAAATTCATTTTTGGGGTATAGTTTTCCTTTAAAACAGAAATACCCACCATATTAAGGGGGTTGGTTTCCCTATAGTAAAAATTGAAGCACTACCAAGATTTTCCAAAACTGAAATATTTTGCACATTTCTATACATTTCATTCAACATTGAAGTCCCAAACTGAGCCTACACTAGCATAGTATAAAGCACGAGTCTATAGAAGCTGGAAGCAACCCTCTTGGCGTTTGCTAAAGCATCCAAATTGACAGTCTGGGCACTCTCAATCTTTCAATTTTATTTTAAGAACAGTTACTCTTTAAGCTTGGTTTCCACTATGTTGGTAGACAAATTCACTAATATTACACCTATTCAGTGGCATGGACTATTCTGGATATCACAGAATAATCTCCACCCCTCCCATGCAAGATGCAGTCATCCCTAGAAAGTAAAGTGGTTCAAAGTATTCATAGCATGCTTGTTTCATTTCATATAAAGATGCTCAACTGAAAGCTGTTCTATGGTGTGCTTTATAAAAAAAAACGACAGATTTTTTCTCATTGCTGCCCTGTGCACCAGAGTTACAGTATCACTGGGCTAAATAAATAGGTTAGACCATGGCAGCCCAGGATTCCAGTCAGGAGTTGTTCTGTGTCCTAATACCGTACAGGAAATTAATGTGTGACTTTTCATTTGGGGGGTGGGTGGCTTTAACCAGGAACATTTTAGTGACACTTCTACTAGGACTGCACTGTGTGCAGAGATTTAAAACCACTTCAAGTCTGTGCTTGACAACTGTGGAGATAATTTATATGCTAATGGATGGTAGACTCATTAGCACTATGTAAAATCTTAGCATTTAACATTACTCTTCATGTAAACAGGGACATAACTACAGAGGAAGCAGAAGCTGTGGCTGCTGGGGAGGCACAGGAGGTATAGGGGCCCCACGAGGCCATAATTAATAAACAATTTGAATAAATATTGGTAAAACTGATCAATCTCTAGACATTTTGGGGGCCTGAAAAATAACTTGCAGTAATATCTATTTACACCCCTGCATGTATGTTATTACATAAACCTAATAATTATATCTTAGTTTAGATAAAGTACAAGGTTCTGTTTTATTATAACAGAGAAAAAGGAAATCAATTTAAAATTTTTGGATTATTTGGTTAAAATGGAGTCTATGGAAGATGTCAATTCAGGGCTCTCTGGATTATGGGTTTTTGGATAACTGATCCCATACCTGTATATATTTGTGCTCTACTTTTTATTAGATGTATTGCATCTCTTAATTAGAGGTATGGCCTTTTGAGGGGACTTGGGGTAGAGATGCTGGTGTGGAGGAGGAATTACCAAGCAATTTGTTTTTCCTGCTTTTATGAACAAAACAATATTTTTTTTTAAAAAAAGGAGGGAAAGATTTTTTAATTTAAAGGATAAGAAAAGTGCAATCTCCAAAGCTACAATATATCTGCTAGGGACTTGAAAAGATCTATTAGACCTACCTTAAAATCATACTCCCAACTCCAGCATGAAGAGTGAATGAAGAGAGACAGGTGCTGAGAGGGGGATTGTGAAGAGTAACTTGATCATTTCAGAAAATTGATTATATTTAGAAAATGTTGCCTTTCAGCATGATGATGCTTATATTACATTTTTATTTTAGCAATAGTTCTACAGTTATATTAGTATAGGTATTTTTATAAATAGTTTATATATGTTTATAGATATGTCTGTGTATCTGTGTTGCACATGTGCACTTGGGTTTAATTGGAGGGGTAAGGCTGATGTCACACTGGGCTGACACACGACCTGCTGTAATACACAGGCTGAGAATAAGCTCCTTACCTTGCCTGCACCTGGATCTATTGTGTTGGCCCTGGTGCAAGCACACACACAGCAGATTTCAGTGTTGAAATGAGAGAGTTTGTATTACAAAATCTGTCAAATGTGCCTGCATATGGACTGACGCAATGGAACCAGGTGTAGACAAGGTAAGGGGCTGATTCTTGGACTGTGTTTTTCAACAGGCCAATTTCCACCCCTTCTGACATTAGCCTTAAACTTGATGAACAGTTTTTTTCTTTTTCAACAATAAACTTTATATAACTTTATGGCATATTTTGTCCCAGACAGCCTTACTTGCAAAAACATTTTAACATCCAGTATGCAAAAGTATGTAGAGGCCCCAAAATAAAAAATATTACAAAACATTTTACAGGATAAAAACAAGTACTCAAAAACAAGTAGAATGCAATTAGTTCAAACCCAGATCAATTATTCTTGTTATGTGATGAATAATTTATGGGCACAACCAAGCAATCAAAAGCAACATGAAAAGGAAAAAGCAACAAGAATAGCTAAAATGCAATATGCAATAAAAACATTGGACAATAAATAATTTACCCGCTCCGTGCTGATTTAGGCATCGGACTTCATGGGCACCATCTTCAGCCACTTTGGTAATCTTCGGAAAGAGACTGGTATTTTGGTGCATGCATAGTTGGGGCAATCTTCCGCTTTGCAACAACTGCACATGCGCTGAAACTCACGAAAATTGCAGAAGTGCTGGTCTCATTCCAGAGATTAGCGAAGTGGCTGAATATGGAGTAAGTATGGATTTGGGGGCTTTTGCCCGGGGTATCACTTAGGCTGGAGGGAGGGGAGTCTTGGTGGGGATGGGGGTATGGTTTTTTTAAATGTAGGGTTGAATTCTCATTTAAGATATCACTCTAGGAGTGACACATAGGGGCAAATTTACTAAAATTCCCTTAAAAACCTATGAATCCATTCGAAATTCAATAAGCATTCGACTATTGAATGCTTATCGGATAGTTTTTTGCTCGATATCTGTTTTCCCGAAGAAATCGTATGATCAGATAGCGATTGATTTCATGAAAAAAATCGTACTTTTCCCTTCGAGTCTCCGAAAAATTAGTACGATTCGAACGATCGAGGCGTTCAATCGTACGAATGGTATTTGAGCAAGTCTTAGCAGAAGAAGCCTATGGAGGGGTTCCCATAGGCTTCTATTGGTATTCGGTAGGTTCAATCCTGCGAAGTAGGCATCATCGATGATCAAATTATCGAATATCCGATCATTCGATAATTAGGTATTCAAATTTGCATATGGGGGAGCCCATGGAGAAGTTGCTACTAGTGCGAAACTGGCGCCAGACAATACCGTGAGACTCGAGATGGACTGCCCTGATTTGGGTGAAATCGTGACTGCTATTTTAAGAGTAGTGGCGACTACGTTGAAGGTGGATGTGTGTGAGGAGAAGATGTTGGAGTTGGCTGCAGAGCCTGCCATTTGAGATGCGATGTAGATGCTGAAACGTTATGTCTTGCAGGGGACCTTTTATTCCAACGAGAGGGCCCGATGATCCCATTTTGCGGCCGGTGTGAGCTGGAGACACCGGAGGCCTTGGAGGATCTTGATAAAGCCTGCTTGCAATGCAGAGCCCAGCTGTGGATGGCACCCTTTCACCATGTCGATAAACTCCCCTTGGAGAGAGAAACTGTCAGAGGGTGGTGAGTGGAATGCAAGCCCTAGTATACTGGGAGATTGAAAGTGATTTTGTCTCCGGAGTGCAAAAGGTGATAAACTTTCAAGTTTACAGAGCCTGGTGTTATTTTATGTCCTATGCTCAATTGTGGGTTTATGAGAAGGTGGCTGCACCCTATCAGAAATGGCTCATCAATAAGATCCTGAGAAAGGAGAAGATGCACCACATTTGCCTCACAAATCAGATGAGGTGAGCTGCAAGCATGATTGGGAGTACCTGTGTTCATTTGAAAAGGAGTGGTGGTACGACCGTACCATCTTAAATAACGCAGTGATTAGTTGTGGGAAGTACAATCCCACCAAATATTTCTCTTTGGAGGTCTACATGGGAGATGGACAATGGGTGGACAAACCCAACCCCAAATATTACATCCCTTATGAGGACACCAAGGCTTCTTTCCTTCACATGATCTAAGGTCCATTGTGGTGGAAACCCGTGCAGGAAATTGCTCCAATATGGTACTCCATTTGAAGTAAGTTTGCAGCTGTTTTAAGCTGCCTATGTACCTGTCCCTTTAAAA
>CM044445.1:55100985-55112095 GCA_024363595.1 Xenopus borealis
CTTAAAGGAAGCGAATATTTCATAAGAATGTTTTATTTCATAAGAATGTTTTAATGTATAGTTACAGCTATTAATCAATTCTTTATACATTAGTTCTTACCTGGGACGTTTTTCTGTTTTTATCTTGTGATGTAAACATTTTACTGTTATTAACAAGATATGTCATATTTATGACTGTATGTTCTAAAATTTCAATAAAAAATATTGAAACCAAAAAGATATCTCTTTACCGTACTAGTCAAAACTTTTACATTCAGAGTGATTATCTTAGCCATAATCTTGTAACTAAAACTGCTGGTGCCTTACAAGACTCCCCTTGGATATGTTGTGAGGTCCCCTCGGGCTCAGAAAATAAACATTAAACATAACTTTTAGCTTGGAAACTGGCAAAACTATTTTTGAAGTAAAAATTGATGTAAACATCTCAAATTGGTGTAAATGGGGAGCTGAAACAATTAGATTGTGTTGTTCCAAGTGAAGGGCATACTGGCCCTTCGGTGGGAGCATCATGGGTTTGCTGCCAGGCCTGAGAGGTACCTTCCGCACAACTCTCCATGTCTTCAGCTGGTCCTGCTGGGCTACTTAAATTAGGAAAAATGTATAGTTACATCTCTGTCATTATCCTTAGTTGTTCCTTTGTGGCTTTGGAGAGGAGGGTTGCTTTGGCAAGTCGGATGATGACCATGGTAATGCTTAGCATGGTGGAGTACTTTGTGGCCGGTCCTGTGTGTGAGCCTGGGAAGATGAATGCCGCCTCTGTGGTGAGGTGCTCCTTTTCAGGCCCATTCTTCGTAGCAGACTTGGGCCATCTGCTGGGTCGTATTGGGTGCTGTTGCGGGTTGCCAACGAAAAGCCCTCGGCCCTTCACTTTAAACTTATTTGTTCCCCAACGCTGCTGTGGCTCCGCCCCCTTAAGCATCACATGCCCTTTTGCGTGTCATTTCCATGACTCCGCCCCTTTATGTCACTCCCGCCCCTTTTACATTGCTCCCCGCCACCCCCAGCACTAGCCAGTATTTTTTTTTTTTTTCAAAGGTGGCAACCCTAAGAACAATCAGTCGCTTCAGGTGAACAAATGTGCATTGATGGCACTTCTGGGTACAAGCAGCTGCAGTGATGCAACTTTCGGTAAAAGCACCAGCATATAAAAACAGAGGCGCACTTGCTAACAGCAGTTCTCCTCCCCAGCAAAGACTCACGGGTTCACAGCTCTGCCTTGGTTCTCTCCACCTCCCTCCAAACTCCCTCAGCTAGCCCATCACAGACCTCCTATTTCCTTGGCAGAAAGCTCCTCTCCCCAAGGGATCACTCATCAGTCACAGCCTCACAGCACACAGCCTCTGTTATTCTTCATATATATGCTGTGTCTCATAGAGCATCCAGGGAGATATATACACTCCCTTCAGCCACTGTGCCACAACAAGTAATGGTAGTAGGGGATTATATTATTAGGATAAGGGAAATGTTCTTTTGAATACTGGTCTCAAGGTACTGCATTTAGGAAAAAAGGTGTGTGGACTAGTAGCAGTAGCTAGAGTTTTAAATTTCATTCTCAGAAGCCTTTGCAGAAGTTAAATAGACTCAATATATTAAAAAGTTTTGGTATAACATGTTTTAATTACAGTTATAGTAAGTATACAGTATTTTTGACATACTCCTGTTGCTTTACACTGTTTTCTTTTTATATACAGATTACTTTGCTGCTTCCTATATGCACATACACTGCTGTATACAATCATACAGGCAGTTAAGTACCATAGAAACAGAGACATTAAGTACCGTTTGTTAAAATGAATAGACAGTTTCATGCTGCATCAAACGGAAGCAGTTCTCATAGCAGCGGGTCAGTTGCTGCTTGTCATCTACCCATTGTACAGTTATGATCGTTTGCTGTCAGTTTTAATTGTTACATACACACACATTATATGGTTAAAGTAACCTAACATCCCAATCACTGACTCAGACTAAAAAGAGTCAAACATATGCTCATGTACAGTTTACTTTCAGTTTAGAGCTCATTTTATCCCTTTTCAAGTTCTCGTCATGCAGCCCACTATTATCCATTTTGTAACATGTATTCACCTCTTCTGCATGCAAGAAGCTCTTCATGTTTTAATTCTGCAAAGTGACAATCCCTTCACCAAAGATTCACACATGTAAGATGCCTAAAAGTTACCCATCATCCTTCCACTCATAGGCTCACACTCCTATGGTGCCGAAACGCTCCTCCTGCCCCTCTATCTCCCCCCCTCTCTCTACTCCCCCCAGACTCAACAGCTCCAGTTTCTCTCCCATCTAAGCTGGTTACATCAGTTAAATCTCTTAAGTGTTCCACAGAATCACTCTTTTGCAGGTCAGATGCAATGGTCTGCAAACTGAGGAGTGATACTGTGTCTGCCGGGGGGCCACTTTCTCCATCCTTTACTGAAGGAGTGGCTTCAGCCCCAAGAGGAGGGGCCCGTTGGGATAACACCGAGCTTTGAGTTCGGCGAGCATGAATCTCTTCGCTGATCCGCTCCAGATTGCGAAGTGTTCCAGAGTATCGAAGCTTTGCCTGAGCCACAGAGTTTTCCAACGAAGTCACACGGGACTTGTGCTCCTGCAGAAAGTAGGAGCAGTGTGTTAGTTAAATAAATCCAAACTAGAAACTTAAATCTTTCACCATAATTTTCCTCAGTACCAAAGAGAGGAAATTGCTACTTAATAAACAACATCTTATAATGAAGCTAACCTCAACCTCAGATTTCAAAATTAAAAATCTGTTTGCTCTTTTGAGCAGAAGTCTGCTGGAGTAGCACTATTAACTGATGCGTTTTGAAAAAAACATGTTTTCCCATCACAGTATCCCTTTAAGGCAGGGGTCCCCAACCTTTTTTGCTCGTGAGCCACATTTAAATTTAAAAAAGAGTTGGAGAGCAACACAAGCATGAAAAAGTCCATGTGGATGTCAAATAAGAGCTTTGATTGGCTTTTTGTTAACCCCTATATGGACTGGCAGCCTACAGGAGAGAATGTTTGGCAGGACATCTGGTTTTTATACAACCAAAACTTGCCTCTAAGCCATTAATTAAAAAATAAGCACCTGCTTTGAGGCCACTGGGAGCAACATCCAAGGGGTTGGAGAGCAACATGTTGCTCGCGAGCTACTGGTTGGGGATCACTGCTTTAAGGACAGACTAGAATAGACTGAATGGATAAACATAAAAGGATAAAAGCTTGTTGATAAAATGGTTGGAGTGAAGGAGTTGTGAGTGATGTTTTGATGATTTTTCATATTGGCAACACTAAATAGAATTATATATTTATTTATTTTATTTATTAGCTTTTGCAATTCAGTATACATATACTGTTACAAATTACTGGAACATTCAAAAAGGAACTGATGTTTCCTAGAACTACAAACCATTGTAACCACAGAGGCCATCAACCTCAGGACAAATCTAAGACCCCACTGTTTACACAATCTAACCACACTCTTCCTTAAAAGTGAACTAGTCTAAAATAGAATAATGCTAGAAATGTTCTATTTTGTATACTAAACATAAACATGAACTTGCACCAGAAGCCTAATCAATCAAATGATTTATGGTTTCAGAATTGGCTGCAGGGGGTCACATCTTGTAACTATGTAAACATCTTTCCAAGACCATGCACATGTTTAGTGTGGTCTGGGCTGCTGTTGGGAAGCTAAGCTTAGGGATTGTCATAAATTAGCAAAACAGCACAAATCAACTAATATCTGCCATAGAAGTCACAGAGCGAGACTGATTAATAATCAGAATATGCAGACTTCACTGGGTCTGAGGATACAAGCCTCTACACGGTCACTAGCTGCTCTACAATGAGTAAAGCTGCTCAAGTTCTGGGAAGTAAGGGGGTGCTCTCCCCTGCTGTTTGAAAGTATGATTTTCTCCCTTCAGAGCAGTCAGGGATTTTTTAATTTAAGGATATTGGAGATAGATTTTTCATTAAACACAGTAAAATTTTGATTTTTTTTTTTGCTTGGCATCTCCTTTAATTACTCCCACAGCCTACCTTTTGTATTAAATATAACTAAAAGACAGTATGACCTTGCAGGAGAGGCACCGATACAGCAGCAGTTATGCCCTGAGTTTGTGCACAGCCTTTAAAACAATGTATCATAAACATATTTCAGCACAATTATTCCCCTTGGCAGCTAGCTTAGTCATGCAGAAAAATTCAGACATCATTAAAGGAATTGTTCAGTATAAAAATAAAAACTGGGTAAATAGATAGGCTGTGCAAAAAATAAAATATGTTTCTTATATAGTTAGTTAGCCATAATGTAATCTATAAAGGCTGGAGTGACTGGATGTCTAACATAATAGCCAGAACAATACTTCCTGCTTTGCAGTTCTATTGGTTTCCACTGATTGGCTACCAGGCAGTAACCAATGAGTGACTTGAGGGAAGGGCACATGCATCATAACTATTTATGAATCTGAGCTGAATGCTGAGGATTAATTGCAAACTCGCTGAGCAGTTTTGTCCCATGTGGCCCCCCTTCACGTTGTTGACTAAGAGATTTAAAGAGCTGAAAAGCAGGTTGGGCTCTGCATATTATGTTAGATATCTGATCACTCCGTGCTTTATACATTACATTTTTGGCCAAATAACTAACAGTTTTTATTTTACACAGACTATTTACCCATTTTTTATTTTTACCTGTTCCTTTAAGTGGTAAAAAAGCATACAAAAAGATAAAATTTATTTAAATATTGTATTCGTGAATTAGCTCAGTGGGCCAAGAGTAAAACTAAAAAACAGATTTAACGCTTACATATACACTTACATATACACTATTTATGTATATAACTTGAATTTCTTTATGGAAGCTAAGAATAACAATGAGAAATTGAGGCTATCACCTCTAAAATGGTGTTCAGTTGAGCCTTTAGTTCAAAATAAGGGCGGCTTTTAATTATAAATCGTTTCAGGCTTTTCTGTAAAGTTTGCACTTTGGCTTCAGCTTCATGGCACTGACGGGTCACACGTTGATGCTCAAACTCACTGCGCAGACGCTCTTCTTCTGCTTCATTTACCTGGCAAGGCAAAATGATATAGAGAGAAGAGGAAGGTACAGTAAAGTAAAAGACCAGTATAAAAAACAGACATAAGGAATTAAAAAGAGAAAGCAAATATTTTTAAATTGAAGAAGACAAAGAGCATTTCTGGCATGAGGCATGGTGAGAAAGTTACTACAATATATTTTTCTGTGCATGTATTCTTGCAAGGAGTTCTGTTTTTCTGAATAAATTTATCTGTAACTACTTTGTGTCCTACTTCTTGTACTTAATTTATCTTAACCAATAATTACATGTATTACTTCAGAAATATTTACAGTTGGAACGTTCATTAGAGATCATTATGCAAATTATGATCATGATTTGATAGTTCAGTCCAATGCCCATTTCTTACTTTGCATGTAGCATGGTTCAGCATCTCCTGCCATGTTGGATCTAGTCGGTTCTTATCAGCAGTAACTCCCTGTTCAGCAACAAAGACCATTTCTCGGGCGGCTGCATGCATACTGACTGCCCGTTCGTACCGCAGTGCTGCACTGTGCGTATCCTGCTGTGCCTGCATACACAACGTTATATGACCCGCTTAGACAAAACAAATTAAAATATAGACTAACTGCAAGATAAGAATGGCATTTTATACCTCTTTTGCCAGTCTTCTTGCTTCATAATATGGTCTGGCCTTATCTATGCAAGCTCCCAGATGAGTTGCAAGTCCGTTTAGGCGTCTTGCAGACTCTGTGAGTATACGGCGGTATGCAGTTCTTGCCTCCTATAAGTGCAGAAATTATATGTAGTTAATAGTAGAAAGCTTTGGGAGGAATAGGATACAGACACATTGTGATAATAACTTACATCAAGCTGTAATTCCAGTAGGTTGATCTCTTCACTTGCCTGGTTCAAGCGTTCTAACTCTTCCTGGGTGATAAAATAATCAGTCAAAATCCACACACAAAAAAAGTTACACTACAACTTTAGGGTTTTTTTGTGCTTTATAATCATTTATGTACTTATATTTATTTACATATTCGTAATCCACCTACAACTAATAAACAAAGGTATGAACTTATCTTGAAACCCAGTATTCAGAAAGCTCACTTTCTAGAGAGTCCATTTTCAGTAAATAAGTTTAATTCATTTCTTTCTCTTCATCTGTAATAGTAAATCCATGTTTTTTTTTATTCTGCCTCAGCTGCACAAATCCATACTGGTGGGCAAAACAGTCCTAATCAGTTTTTATTGAAAGAAAGAATATGCTGCTGGGCCTCACAGCAACGCAGATATATTTTTTTACTAAGTGAGTAAGAGGGTGTAAGGAGTGGAATAAAATATTTTTATTCACAGAAAATCATGTGTCCCACTTGTAATCTAATCTGAAGGGTGAAAACACTTTGTTGACTAGTATGTCTTTTAACATTTTGATTGCTCTCTGCAGGTACCTGAAACGTAGTAGGTATGAACTGCCTCACAATGGGAGATGGCTACTAATTAAGAGGGCCATTGAAACGTTGTTGTGAGGGTCTGTCAGGCCTTTCAGGACAACTTGATAGTAGGAATGGTTTTGAATAAATCCAGAAACATACACAACAGCACATCTATCATTAATTATAAGACAATTCAAACCTGTAAAGTGTACACAGTAGTAATGTGCGGGTCGAGAATTCCCGACTGTAACCTGCCCCCTCCCGATCCGCACCCAGCCCAGGCCCACTGCTGCCCTCTATTTATAGACCTGCACCAGCCCCGCAGTGATGTCATAAAAGGGGCGGGGAGGAAGTTTATAAATTCCGGCACTCAGAAGTGCTAGGTTGCGGGAAGAGCAGGAGAAGAGCTCGACCCGGACCACACATCACTAGTATACAGTAGAAACCCCATTTTATGTTTTTCAGGGGACCAGAAAAAATGGTGCAAAATCCAGGAAAATTTTAAATCAAGGAAATGTATTATGCATAACCACAAAACAACAAAAACACAAACATGTAAAATGAGGGAAAACGTAAAAGCTAGAGGTCTTATTGCCCCATATGAATGGAGTTATGAACTACTTAATAAACAGCTTTGGGGGTGTACACTGGGGAATCATTCTGATGTTGATACTACACCAGAGGAAAAGTGGCAGCCTGGGTCATTGTTGGCTGGTACTTGCATTTCATGGTTTAACTGCTGCTAGATTTAAACTATGGTGGTCCAAATTACAGGAAAAAAACCAAAATTCCTAATGATTTCCAAGTGATCCAAATACTAGATCCCATAACTGCACTGTTCATTTGTTAATGGATTCTAAATACTGAAACTAAGGGGAGCCTGCATTCAAATTTAACAACAAAGCAAAAGTTCTGCTATATCCTCATAAACAACACAACAGCTAATAAGCCAGATATAAATTAAAACTCACTTCTCAGTATTTTTTCAGCCCCCTCTAGATAAACTAAAATGCCTTCAACCAGGTAAGCACCACAGACCACCACCAAGGCAGGAGAGTGCAGAAAAAAAGAGAGTACCTCTAAGTTTTTAGGCAACTTGGTTGTCTAAATATCAAGCAAGAAAATTCAACCTATTAACAAGAATAAAAAGATTTGTTTTAATACATATTTATATGCACTTTTTGTTTATTTAAAAAAATAAATGTTAGAGAACTTAAAGGGAATCAATCACAGCCAAAATCAAACACATATTAATCTGACCAGTCCAACCTAAACATGTTAATCAAACTACATATACAGTTTTTTTTTTAAAAATCCCATACTTTGTCAAATGGGTTCCTTCACAGGGGGAGTCCTTACTGTGACTACAACAAGCAAATGAGTTCATGAGCATGCTCAGATTGTAGCACTGCCCTGAGTATTCTACCCAGAATGCCTAGCTTTAGTAAACTCCTCCACTAGAAGAATCATGAGATTTCCCTCTCTTATCCCCTGCTGGTGAGGTTATTATGCAAATGAAGGGCACACACTAACTTCCAGAAGGTGGCAGCACTAATGAACAGTAGCTAACAAAGAAGTTGAAAAAAAGCTTAGAAGGGTTGCTAGGCAACCAAGGAATTATAACTGAGTATGTGCGAGATTTCAGAGCTACAGTTGGCTGTAAATAAATAGGTAGGAGGAGCCAGTGAAATCCAAGATGCCTGCCTCAACTAAAACTGCAGTGGAGATAGAGGAGATTTTGCAGAAGGTATAGTGAGCTGATTATTTACATTATACAAGCAATTCTGTTTTAAAAATCAGATTTCTTGAACTTTCACATAGTGTATTTACTTAGTAAATGATTTTAGTTATGATTGGTACCCTTTAAAGAAAGAGATTGTGTTAATTTAAATACACCCTGTAGGGTGTATTGGCTGTAAATCATAGTTATTTAAATGTGTCTTTTGCAAATGGAAAACACAGTAAATGTTGGTGAGAGTGGGCAAGAAGGAACATTTCTCAGTATAGGTTTTATAATAATTTTATTCGAACTCTACAAGGTACTTAATTTAATACAATAGTGGTTAAAAAGTTTAAGTGGAGGCTTAAACAGATGATTCTCGGTAATATTTAGTTACTGGAGTATATTCATAGATTACAGAGAGAAAGAAGCTAAACACCACATCCAGGATTGACACGGCAGAAACTGCGAGCAGCTGCCAAGGTTATATTCCACAAGAGAGGCACCAAAGCTTAAAGCCCATAGCTAAAGTAGCATAGCTTTTGACGTGCAGGTAAACAGAAATACAACCAATTTAATTAATGACCGACAGTGAACAAATTTGAGACCTAAATCAAGTAAACAAACACAGGAAATAGGACTTATTCACTGGCCCTATTAAATTAGGCAGGGCCCATATTCCACTGGATATTGTGCTGCCTAGAGAAAAGGAAAACATATGGAAGGGGTAAAAAAATAAAGTGAGTACAGGCAAAACAATATAAAATGGAGAAAAGTGGTAATATTAAACAGAATAGCAGGGAAGTGTAGAAAGCCACAAGAGAAATTGGGACTGTGAATAGGGAGAAAACATAGGAAATAGGCAGAGGAGATGAGAGTTAAAAAGGCATAAGAGCATACTGTTGGGCTTAGAATAAGGTAAAAAATATAGTCTGAGGAAGAGAAAAGTTGAATTTGAAGTTGGGAACAGGTCACAAATACAAAGTAAAGCAATGCTGGGAGTTTAAAATGCCTAAGGGTATACTGTTGAGCTTAGAATAAGATCAAGGATATAGTCTGAGATAGATAGGAGTAGAATGTGAAGATGGGAATGGATCATGAGTACAGAACAAAGAAATGTAGAGGATTCTAAAGATGCGGCGTTAATCAGGCAGGAAAGAGGTAGTTGATAAAATAGGTAGAGGTGGTCAATATAAAATGATTTAGAGAACTAAAAAGCAGAGAGTATAAAGTACCGTATATACTCGAGTATAAGCTATAGAGTTTTTCAGCACCCAAAATGTTCTGAAAAAGTCTACCTCGGCTTATACTCGAGTCAGTCATAAGGAGCACTGGGTGGAGAGCATGCTCGCGTGCGCCTAATGTGGCAGAAATGTGGGGGTGGCATGCCACCCACTGGCCTCGTGAATTGAGGTCCCCATTGCCGGAAATCAAAACAGCAGCACTTGCTAGTGCCAGCAATCAGCACCAGCAGTACTCCAGGACTGGAAGTGCAAGAGTGAGGGGAAAGAGGAGGGACAGCAGTAGCAGGATTGGGTGGGAAGTAGTGATGTGCATGTTGACCGCAATCTGCATGATCCGCAAGTTGACCCGATGGTGGGGGCGGATCCATGGCAGGTACGGGTTGGGTGCGGTATTGTGTAACCCGTACCCGCCATGTACACCCAATATTCAACCCGAACCCGCCCTGATCGTGGGTCAACCCGCAGGTCATGCGGGTCAACAAGCACATCACTAGTGGAGAGTGCCTCCCTTACCCAGTATAGGAAAGAAGGGTGAGGAAGGGATCACCAGCACCTTTCCGCTCTGCCCCTAACAGCCCTGCAGGCTTGGCAGATGAAAAATAAGTAGGGTTGCGGTAGCAGTGCGCTTGCGGTGGGGGGCGGAGTTGCAATTGGTCTAGGGGTGCTTCAGATTGGAATTGGGTGCTGAAGGTGGAGGATATCCTATGGTAAGTGGCTTGCTCTTGAGGGCAGGGATTGCTGCATGTGTGCACTGTGGAGCTGGATGCTCTGGGTGGCTGCATGGCTGGCTCCTCCATAGTGCAGAAGAATGAGGGAGATTTGAAAAATGTGCTGCAGTGTTCTCCATCTTCCTCCTCCACACTACATGTTGTAAGTGCATGGAACAGGCTCCCTGGGGAGAGTGAGCCCAGCCTGGGAAGCCAGCACTTATGTGCTCTCGCCTGCACAGGAAATAGGTTCGCCCAATGCTGCTTGCACTTCGGTGCTAGGTGACATTTTGTGACTTGGTGTTGCCAATAGTGAAAAAGAGACTTTAAATCTCTCCCTAGTCTTATACTCGAGTCAACAAGTTTTGTAGGTAAAATTAGGTACCTCAGCTTATACTCAGGTCTGCTTATACTCAAGTATATACGGTAATTATACTTTATGAGCTTGTCCAAAATCAAGAGACCTACTACAGACATAGTCAAAGCAAGTACAGGAAGGAATTCATACCTGTATTCTAGGATCTAATTCTTCCTCAATTTCCTCCTTTTTTGCATCATTGCTGCTCTCACTCAGTTTAATTGTATCTGAAGCAGACTCTCCAAAAGCTCCCAGTTCTGGGTGGACAGGTCCCTCTCTCTCAGCACCAGGAGTTGGTAATCTCACCTCACAAGGGGGACCCTCTTTCCCCTCCATAGCCAGGAAGTTCAGTTGGGCATATTATTTAGATATCTGTAACATATATGAATTAAATAAAGTCTTTCTCTGCTACTAGAAACAGCAATTTTGAGAAGACAGGTTTATGTAACACAAACTGCCTCAACATTTGAAGTGGAAATTGTTTGTGCTCTACAAATACAAGCAATATACACGAACAAAAAATTTGAGTATTTGTATAGTATAAAATGATACTGATAAATAACATATTTTGAAATGTAAAACTTATTCCTATGCTTTTTTTTTTTTTTTTAAAGG
>CM044445.1:55122490-55135440 GCA_024363595.1 Xenopus borealis
TATCTTGTCCTAATTTTAGGCCCTTGATGTTGTCATCCCCTCTGAGTCATGCTGCTAGTGGCTCAAGGGCTAAGATGAAGAGGATAGGGGACAGGGGGCACCCCTGCCTTGTTCTGCCTGATAGGGAAAATGGGTCTGAGGTGTATGGGCCCTATCGTACATATGCCTGTGGGGAGTTGTATAGGGCTCTAATGACGTGGCAGAATTTTTGCTTAAAGCCCCATTTCTCTACAATATAATGCAGGTATGGCCATGAAATGGAGTTGAATGTTTTTTTTTAAATCAATTGACAGCATCATCCTGGTGATGTTTTTCGACTGTATAATGTGCATAAATGCTAAAGCTCTTCTAATATTGTCTGGTGCCTAGCACTTTGGTACAAAGCCTACTTGATCTCTGTCAATTATAGTCGATAGGAAGGTGTTTAATCTCTCTGCCAGGATTTTTGCTAAAATTTTGACGTCTTTGTTCATTATTGATATGGGTCTGTAGTAAAAATTTTCAGTTGTTTAATTGCCCACTGGAACCGTAGATACTTCTGATGCTCTAGTGCTATGGGCACATGGAGATTTGCATCCTTCAGATCTATAGTAGATCATATAGCCAGCCAATCCCCTAGATGAATCAGTGACTTTATCATTGCCAAAATCTCCATCTTGAAGTTTTGATGTTTGAAACTTGTTTATCTTTCGAAGATCTAGGATTGGACGAAGATCCCCTGAAGCCTTTGTGACTAGTAAAAGAGTAGAGTAGAAACCTCTTCCCATCTCTTGAGGTGGAACTGGAGATATAGCCCTTTTGAGAAGAGTTATTGTACATATTGAAAGAGGACATTGCAACTTTCTGAATCTCAAGGAATAAAATGACTTGAAAGTGGTTTTGTTTGAATCTTTTATCGGTATCCTCTTTGAACGATAGCGATGACCAGGGCCAGACTGGGAGAAATAAAGCAGCCCTGGCAAAAGTATCGAAGCAGACACAAATATAGATTAATGGAGGGCACTCCCAGTGTTAAAAAAAGATAAAAATGTCTCTTATTTTGGCAATGAGAGGTGCATATACCCCAGAGTAACCCCACAATAGGTTACCCAGACAGTACAGCAAAACAGAAGAGGGGATGCACACTCAAACAAAAAACTGATACTTGGTAGTCAAAAATAATGCTTGTTAAAATACTTTTTGCTTTAATATGGTATATAACAATCAAATATACATTGGTGTTTTAAATACAGACATAGCAGCAATATGTATACATACCACCAAATTACAGGATCAAGGCAAAAAAAGGGACAAACCACAGAGAGCAGATATACTTGCCAGTAATGAGAATACCCCAACGTTTTGGCACTATAGCTTTTGTCAAGGGAAACTCTGTATAAGTAAAAGTATCTAAGCAACCCATGTATTCACGCACATGAAAAGCATGATATATATTTCCAACCCCAAGATTAACTAGACCTAGTGTTTATTAATAGATATTTTATGAGTCCATTACCATATAATCCCCAGTAATATTATACACCCTATGTGCTGGAACGGACCCTAGCAACAAATATCTAGCCACAGTTTCTAAATTTTCCTTTGTATGCCCCCAGCTAGACCATGCAACCAGTAAGTGGACTTTAATTGCCATGTGTATCACAGGGCCAATTTGTGGCATACTTGAATAGACTAGACTGTCTCATGCAATTAATGCTACATATCACAGTTTTCCATATATAGTCTGATGTGACTGTTCTGAGCACAGATCCTCCAGTTGCAAACATACCTATTATAACCATAAAGGACATATAGCAAGCAACTCTAATATTACTAACTGAAGTTGGTCATAATTCCTGGTTTCTCCCATATGCCAGTTCTGACATGAGTACTAAGAAATGCAGGCATCAGCTTAGTTGTGGTTGGCTGTTACAGACAGCTCATTTACATTTCTAGTGTGATTGGCTCATTTACATATTAAAGACAATGCCTCATTTGAATTTTCAGGTGAGCAGTGCATTTAAATTTCAAAGCAAGCAGCCCATTAGGCATTTGCCCGAACCCACAGATTGCCAGTCCGGGCCTGGCGATGACCCATGAGTCTTTGATTTGTTTTGCCCAAACCTCCCAGAAAAAAGAAGCCTTGCCCCTACTGGAAGTAGGGCAGGCTGGCCATCATTGGGATGTGTGCTGTTGTTTAGGAGATCTTGGATAACTCTGACAGACTTGAAGGGAGCATTCTGTCCTGCATGCCAAGATGAAAATCTCTCGCTGAGTGAAATGATCGGACATCATCTCGTCTCCTATTGAAAGTTCCAAATGGTCTTTTGGAGGGATCCCGAAAGCATTTCATTTGGTGAAAAAAAGTACTCTTACACCCATAGATTTGGAAATGATGTAATTCGAAGATTTCCCAAACAAGGAAGAGCATTTTGCAAAGCATTTTCTTGGAGGCTGTATTGGCAGAAACATCAAAGGCTGGCTGAAAGTTTTGTTAAATCCAAGGATGCTTCAAGACAAAAATGCCAAATGGAAGTCTCTCAAGAAATCTTTTCCCTCACAGCTACCTCTAAATTTTCTGCCCAAAGAGAGATGGCTTTAGTTGTAGAGATCAAGGTAACAGCCAGTCTGCATGCTACTCCAGAGGACATATAGGATTTCTTAAGCTCCGTCTAGGATGTTTGAGAGCTGAAATATCAATCGGCAAGGCTGTCTTTTTTTGAGAGTCTTGCTACAGGAGCATCAACATCAGGAGGAGCATCCCAAATTTCTTGAATCTCATCAGAGAAGGGATACATATTTTCAATTTTTTTCTCTACAGGAATTATTTTAGAAATCTTATTCCATTCCAGCTGAATAAGCTCTTTTTCCTTATGAATAGGGAATACAGTTTTTTATCTTAGAAAAAAGCTATAAAGAAGAAGGTTGTTCAGAATCTTCAACATTGAAAGTATGCCTAATGGCTTTAATTAGCGGATTTAGATGCTTCTGTTCAAAGTCAGAGGCCATATCATTATCATCCTCTCCCTCTTCTGCAGATGAATCATCATCTGAAGAAATTTCTTGTAGAGAAATCTCAGTCTCTCCTTCTATACAATTCGTCAGAAAAGACTGATGAGGGCCAGGAGAGGGAAGACTTTATACCTTGTTAAAACATTCTTTCCTTCTGTCCGGGCTATAATCAAAGGGATTAATCCATGATTATTTTTTACTAAATGTTGATGGGGAGATGGTCAGGAAAGGTTGATGCCAACACGTCATGAAAAATTCAGACACTGTCATGAATTGCTGGGACCTCTAAGTCATGAAATGCTTCGGTCATTAAATAACTGAGGTGGCTGATGCCACTGCATTAGATAATGTGGCCACCAGGTAATGAAATGTAGGGGCAACAGTTATAATATACAGTAGTGTTATATTCCTGGTATGAATAAGAAAAATAAGCAGCAGCTCAAGCATCATCACAAAATTCACATTTGAAAATGTTTTTGAAGAAAATGTTATTTCAAGAAAATTATGTGGTGCCACATCACAACAGCTGGCATATAAATGTGCTATATACACTCCGAAGAAGTTGAAAGAAATCTACCCAGCAGCAAGAAAAATATGCTGGAGATGTAAATCAGGCACTGGCAAACTCCTCCATATTTTCTGGGAGTGGCCATCTCTCACACACTATTTGCAGAAAATCCTTCAGATGTCCGACCTAAGTCCTCCTTTTCTGGGAAGGGGATAATGCAGAGAGGGTATTGGGCACCTTTGGAGAGGCATTTACTTAATACTGCGAAAATCCTCATTCCCAGACTGTGGAAAATTTCCACCCCCATGGTCTGGGCAAATAAAGCCAATGAACTTGTAAAATTTTAAGAAATAGCCTGCTTTACAGAGAAACAGTATTCAGGTTTTGGGAAAACCAGGTTGTGGTGGTTTCTTTATAGAGACACTGCTGAATATAAACAACTAATGGGTTTTTAGAAAGAGTCTAACAAACGTAACTGTTAACAGTCTATTGAAGCTTGTTGAATGTAACATTAATAGGTTCCTGCTGAGAGATGTTAAAAATAACCATCTCAATACGATTTACCTTGCATAATGCAAGCTATTGGATAAATCAGTCAGGGGGGCTCTTGGGCAAATCTGCATACACAATTTTATTCTCTCACACCGGAATGTGTATATATGAATGTAGTATGTTAAGCCTCTATTATGAGCAGATTAAGGTATGGCAGATACTTAATTGTGACGTGAAGTTATCTTATAAAGAAACACAAGGGTCCCTCTTCCTGTAAGCATACCCAGTGATCTATATATATATTCATACTCTGTATATATGGGTGTTAGGCCACATGGCTCATACTGTATTTATGATTAACATATGATAATCTCAGGAATGTTGTCTTGAATCAAGCTCATCCAGTCCCAGGTGGGGATCATAATTCAAGAAACACAAGGTGAACCTCTGGTACAGGCCAAATTTTGGCCTAAAAATTAGCACTTTCCCTAGCAAACCTACCTAAGTGGCGTCAGGTAGATTTCAAATTTAGGCAATAGGAGGCACAGTAGGGTTTGGGAATTTTCCTGCTCTGCCACATGTACCATGCGTCTAAGGACACTGGCACACCATGAGATGAGCTACTTGCAAATCTCCTCTACCACAGGTGATAATTTCCAGAAGATGCTTCCCCACCAGCAATAATGCAACTACCCGAGGGGAAAACATACTTCACTTTGTTTTTCCAAAGTTTCCTTTAATGCAGATTTGCAGCAAACATTCCTTTGAACTTTGGCCAGAAACCTGTTTTTTCAGAGCACAAACTGTTTTCATATTGCAAGTAGGTCACCCCAGGCTTCTTGGCATACTTTTGACACACTTTGACTATGTTCTATTTGCATGCAATAAACATTTTTTAATTGTATCCCTCCCCTTTCTAACCCATACTTTTTTCTAGAATGGAGAAGAGTGGTCTACAAAAGGTATGGTTTTTTTATTCTTACCTGTCCTGCATTTCCATCATTAGTTTAATAAAATAATTATCTATTTCCTCTACCTCACATTTTTTCTACTAGAACCTGTTCATTTTAATCCTCATTCAGCCTTTAGTCGCCTGGTTGTCTCTCCAGACAAATGTGTTATTTATCCAGCTGAACAGGGACAAGATGTTATTCTCAGCACAGACAGGTTTGACAGTCATGTGCTTGCTGAATCTTCCTTTATTTCAGGGACGCACCACTGGGAAACAAATCCAGGAACGAAGTGGAAAGTTCTGGTCAATTGGCATTGCAAGACAGACATTTAGGGGGTCAGAGTGCATGTGGGCCATTAGAGCTTCATTAGACTTTCATTGGGGTGACTTCCCCTCCTACTGTATTCTTTTTCCATTCCAGAGCCCAGTGGGGATATTTTTATACAATGATGACCGAATGCTGGCATACATTTTGCTCTACTGTGCATGCCCCAGGAAATTTGAAGAGTGAAGTAGGAAGGGGATGGCTCTGTGATACTGGCAGAGAGATCCTGTCAGGCTTTTTAATTTGTAATTAGCCTATGGAAGGAGCATGCCACCCCAGCGTCAAACAACGCAGAAGATCACTTAGTTTAAAGCTTCGAGGGGCTGGGGTTTATTAGAAGAAAATTCAATATGCAGCACCTTCTTGATATGGACACGTTCCTATGATTTTTCTCGGAACATGTAAAAAAAAAAAAAAGTCATTGCTGGAAAAAAAATAATCAGGCCTGCATAAAAAAAGCAGTATTCTGTTCAGTGCATTTCTCTTCAGCCTTTGTTAGCACTTTTTCCCAGCTTCTCACTTCATACATCAGCAGTGTAATATTCACCACTGGTTGATTTTGCAGCCAGTTACAATTGCTGGAAGTAGGGCCAGCTTTCCAACATAGCAACTTTAGAAGCCAAACTGAAAATCTAGTGAAATGTTGTTACAGTAGCATGTTTAGTTAAGTCAGTACTACTGTGCTACTTTACATTCCCACCAATTCACCTCCTTGAGAGGGAATAGTGTCCTCTGCTCTTGGTTATGACCCCTCCCCAAATTATAGCGCACAGATTTACACATTGGCACACAATTCCATATTCATTACTAAAGTCTGTATTAAACCACAAAAAGGAACTTTCGTCGTCTATTGAAGCACTTGCATATTCCCACCCAACAGCCTCATGAAACATGTACACAGTCTCACACTTCGACACTTTAACTACACAACAGAAGTATAGAACAGATTTCTTTATTAGGAGAACTGATACTCATTAATCTGCTGATGCTTTAACGGTTGGATTTGGCTACTCTCTCCAGTTCATCCTTTTTCTTGATGGCATATGAGTTAGAGGAACCCTGAAGAATAATTAAAAAAAAAATTAATACAAGAACGAGCTACGCATACTGTGGCCCATTTGGTCACAGCTAGGAACAAAGCAAGATGCTAGGTTTGTGTTTACCTTGGCTGCATTAATAAGTTCATCAGCCACGCACTCTGCAATTGTCTTAATGTTCCTAAACGCAGCTTCCCGGGCCCCAGTGCAAAGCAGCCATATAGCCTATAAGGGCAAGTGAAAAGATATTAGGTTAACTATAGTTGTATTTCCATTTTATAAAAGGATTACTTGCAGCAAATTTTTTCATACTAGCTTTCTTACGCCATCACTGCTATCACACCTGCCTTTTATGTATGCCCATACCTGGTTTACTCTCCTGAGAGGTGAAACATCAACAGCTTGTCTCCTCACAGTTCCAGCTCTACCAATACGTGTAGAGTCTTCTCTAGGGCCACTGTTGATGATGGCATTTACCAAGACTTGAAGGGGGTTCTAAAAAGAGGCAAAGTATTTGTAAACAAAACAAACCCATCGACCCCACAACATAAAAGAAATGTAAGGCCCACTTCATGTATACTGGGTAAAATTGCTTACCGCATTTCCCTTTTCAGTTTAGTCCAGCTTACTTTGAGCCTTAAAATTATACTAACAAAAAATTTTATTTTAACATATGAATGTACATTAAAGGGGTTGTTCACCTTCCAAACACTTTTCTGTTCAGTTTTCAAATTGTTCACCAGACAAAGACTTTTTTCAATTACTTTAGACTATTTATCTTTACTGTTTTTCCAAAATCTAAGTTTAAATTTGAATGTTGGTGTCTCTGGAGTGAGTCTGGCAGCTCAGTAATTCAGGTGCAGATTCAAAACTGATACAATTTTGCAACATTTAATAGATACATTTCACAGCAACATCTCTGGAGTATTAGCAACTATTGTATCAATTCTAACAGCTGCCTGTAATGAAACCCAGAGATTCTGCTCAAAGATAAGGAATGTATCCATTAAATAAATGAATCAGTTTAGAAACAGTTGGGGGGGGTCCGTGACCCCCCCCCCTCCCAGAGCTGCTTTAGAAGGTGAAAAATTACACTTTACACTTCAATATCACAAAAACGGTTACAAATAGACAGTAATTGGAAAAAGTCGTTATTTCTGGTGATCTATCTGAAAACAACTAGTTGTTTGAAGGTGAACAACCCCTTTAAATGTTACCTATAGGTCAAGTTGATCATTTTTTGCTCAGAGGGTTGTTATTATATATAACCTAAGCCTGACTCTGACTTTGCCAACCTGACTGTCCCATCTCAGCCTGTTCGTTACAGTTTCTAATGCTAATGGACTCCTGCTGCACAAATATGGCAGCCCCCTCATACGGGAACATGGGGCAACAGACAGGTAATGTAAAAGCATCATGCAAATACTCTGTGGCAAAGTTAGAAATAGTTTTCAAAGCCAATATTATAATATATGTAAAAAGTTTAATTTCAGGTGTCGGTATCTCTTTAAAAGTGCTTTTAAAAGCATAAAAATAAGCTAGCGCACAGTGAGAACTTTGAATATGTGCAATGAAAAAAAAAAATCACTACCCTATTCAGGCCAGTAAACTTACAGGCATGATAGATTGAGTTTCAGATCCAATGTTATAATTGTTCTCCTGAAGGGACACTATCAGTGAACTGACATCTTCCTAAATAAAGGTGGCCATACACAGATTTTTTGGCAACATCGTCAAACGAGTGGATCTCTCCCCGATATGCCCACCAAGGTGGGCATCGGGATGATCCAATCGTGGGCCGTAGGGACCAACAATCGGATCACAATATAAGAGACACGGGTGGTCAGATTACGGGACCACATCAACGAACAGATGTGGCCGCGATTTTTAGTCCCACTGGATAAGACATCTGGACGACTTTCAGCTAGATATCCCGTCGAAGGGCCCCATACACTGGCCAATAAGATGCCAACTTGGTCTGTCGACAGCTTTTATTGGCCCGTGTATGGCCACTTTAAGGGGCCTTTCTGGTTCTCTCTCTCTCTATGGTAACAGCAATATATTAGAAGCCCAAATAAGAATAAAATCAACTCTGATTTCCAAATGCCTGATCATGGAACACAAAACAAGGCCACTTCTAGAACACAGCTAATAGGATGGTCTGGTTATTTTATTTTAAGTACAGTCACTATGAAATCAGTGCATTTATTAAATGTGTTCCTCAAATTTCAGTTGATCGGGCAGTGTTACTTTAATGGGATCCACACCAAAATGATTGCCTTACAATTGCCAACATTATATAGCTAGAAGATGTATATTGGTTTTAGTGTTAAAGGCTCAATGAAACAGGCACATGAATAATTTTCCTAATGTTCAAATGCAACTACCTTACACACAGACAACACATTATAAATAATTACCTCTCCAGTTAGCAGGTGGATGATTTCAAAAGCATGCTTTACGATTCTGACTGTCATGAGTTTTTTGCCATTGTTCCTCCCATGCATCATAAGGGAGTTGGTGAGACGTTCGACAATGGGGCACTGAGCTTTACGGAAGCGTTTAGCAGCATAACGTCCTCCGCTGTGTGGCAGGAACTTGGCATACTTTTCCTTCACTGCAATGTAATCCTGCAAGAAGCAATTTACATGTTACATTACGATCAATAGAACAGTCAAATATAAGAGGAGCTCTATTCAATAATATCTAAAATCTGGAAATTAGGAAATAGAAATCTAAACAGTTAAAACGAACCCTTCTCAGTTTATTATACTATATACATTTGAGAATTAGGGGTGTGGTAAAAAGGTTTTAACAATATACTCTTCATGGAGTATTTAAGAGATTTGAAAGGAACAGGAAACTACAAACAAACTATACAGGTAGAACTAAGATCATTTTGAAAAATAATTAAAAACCAGAAGTCTATGTATACATATACGGAGCTTGTGAATTTTAAAACAAAAGCACACATGTACAAATCTGCTTGTAGAAATGTTAGAACAGCCCCAAATTTCGTTCTGATTAAAAAAGCCTTTATGGGTACAAGAGAATTACAGCAACGTTGCAGGTCATGTGGCCTTTTATCAAGCTGTACAAATCTACTAACCTGTAGAGAAATATCATTTATTTGTACATCATCTGTGCTCCATTTGCCAAACAGTTTAATTTCAGGGGTCTCAGCCCCAACAGGAACGGTCTCCCAATCTGACATCCTGCAAGAAAACCAATAAATAAAATAAATAAAATAAAATACATATATCTCGGCCATAATGACAGAATTTAGTTTGTTCCCATAAGTATTAATGGGAGTCATGCAATTAATAGTCTGGGAATATTGCTGTATTCTAAAGCAAATAAAAACATGTTATATGCTTATTGCCAAAGTTTTGTCAAATTGTGATTGGCTTAGCTTGCAGATGTAGCCTTGCCTGAGCCCACTTGTTTAGGCTGGCAACAACTTTCCATATTATATTTATGGTCCTCCAACAGCCTCACTTTTTCTGCTACATGAAGCTAACAGGGCATTGCCTAGTGACCCAAGGTACAGATACACAAGGTATATCCAGTGTAGTAGGGCTGCAAACAGAAAACCGGGTTCTCCTCAGAAAAAGTAGAGGGAGTAAAAAAATGGAGCTAGTGGGGAATAAAATAAAGTGCCTCCACCACATTATAAGAACAGTTTTTATAAAAGCCAACAGTACTATGTGCTTCATAATAAGCTGAAAAATTGTGTCTTCAGTACAGCAATGGCATGCATGGTGGGCAGAACTAAGCCAGGCAGTGATTTAAAAAATAAAAAAACCATGCAAGAAGCCACAGCCTCAACAGTATTTTAACCAACACCAGGACCTTCCATTTATATTAAGAACCCACAAGAACACTATGATCACTTTTTCAATGTAACTCCAACAAATGTCAGGGACAAGCTAACCTAGCATCAGCATTTACCACCAAAAACAAGCAGGGAGCAGCTATCACTGAATAATTTGTTAAACTAACAAATTGCTGGATGTCCTAGTCTTTCCAACCTTTAGTTGTTAGTTAGTGAATGGCTTGCTCATATCTTGCACCCGCTAGCGCTAAAGTCGCCTGCACCTATTCACACACGGCGATGCGATTTTCAAAGTCGCTCGAAAAGAGGCATTTCTGAGCAACTTTGAAAATCGCGTTGCCGAGTGTGAATAGGCGCAGGTGACTTTAGCGCTAGCGGGTGCAAGATGTGAGCAAGCCACTAAAGGAGATTATTCGCCTCAAAGACGCGGCGTTTTGTCACCAGGCGGCAAATCTCCTCGTCTGGAAGAGCCCTTAAAAGAAGCCACTGTCCATGCAACCAAACTAAGCTTCTACGGTTTTTTGTGGTTACTTTTTTTGTGTCTTCCTATCACTCAAACAACTTCCTGGTTGCCAGTTTTAATGGAACCCTAAAAAAGAATGGCTCTTATACAATGACAAATAGTGGGCTGCTAGTTGGACAATCTCTGCTACAAGGATGGGCAACTAAGTTACTTTAGATATTTCTAAACTACAATTTGCAGTTCCGCACTGACCCTTGGCTGGCAGCGGAATGTTGGAAGTTGTAGTTCTGCAGTATATGGAGGAGCTGCAGTACCCTATTCTTGAACTGGAAGATGCAATTGTACAGATTCCTTGTGTCACGGCTGTAATGTCACTATTAACACGGACAGAATATCTACATTCCACATACACACCCCATGAAGTACTAACTGCTTGATTTCAGTTTGCCACTGGCACCCTCTGGACTCGGGCTGTTCTATGTGACTTTAGCTCCTTTTAAACCAACCTCATAATAACTAGAATGGCTGTGCATTTCCTCACAATAACTATAATAGCTTTGTATTTCCTCAAAATAACTATAATGGCCCCGTCCATTTTAGGTTAAATGGTCATCAGCTAAAGCAAGTCTAGGGGTGTAAAACTGTACACCCATAGAGAGAAATCCGCAAGTACACAACTGTTTGTTACAGGCAGGAACACATCCATGTCAGTAGAATCCCACGTGAAGTGCGCTCATGTGCAGCAGGGAAGGCACACTGGACTCAGCCAGCTAATGCCACATATCACAGCAGCCACGCGGGGTTCCGATTTAAACGCGGCGACAGGTTAGAAAGCCTTAAAATACGTTCTTTTTATAGGTTCCTCTTAGTTTGAATCCGTGTGGGTAAAACTTCCCTACATATTAGCTATAAAGCACGCCATACATGACATTTCCTTTCAGACCTTCAATTCCCTACGTCTGTAGAAGTTGTACGGAACGCATAGTCATCGATACCCTGACAGTTTACATTGAAATGCTATAGAAATATATGTTTTCCACTCACGTGTCTCCTCGGCTGTGTCTTAACCGGTCGGAGCTCGGAGCGGAAAGAGGCCGGGGCGGGGTCTCCTACCCAAATATACAGGGGCCCACACTTCCGCTAAGCCTTCAACAACCAACTTCTGCCCTTACTGCATGTTAACGACCCGTAATGGAACTGAAGGGAAAAGCGCCATTTTTATCATGGTATACTGTGAGTGTCACTTCCGTGAAGCCATCGCTGGAAACGTAGATTACCGCGGGTTTTCATTCTGGTTCCTGGCAAAGTGGCGTGGAATAGAAAGACTAGAACGATCATTTATGTTTTTGCATCGAGTGCTTGCGTTTAGACTCCAGTATCATTGCTGCACCAGCACCATTGCTGATAGTGTAACATCTCCAGAGCAGGGTGTTATCAGTAACTGTGTATGGTTTCATAGCAACATATGGAAAATAGAAAGAGGTATTCAAAGATTTGCCTCTACGGTTGCCACTTTTTCTGGAATATAATACCTGCCTTTTCATATTTTTTTCCTATTAAAAACATTGGCATCGAGCGTGGCACTTTTTGACCATGCCCATTTTATCACCATACCCCTGCAATACCACTTCCATTTTACAAAACTTAAAGGCTATGGAAAGTGTGAACATATTTATGGGGGTTTTAGGGTCAGGTCTTTTATGTAACCAGATAAATGGTGCTGCGCTGACACTAACCGGAACAAACTCCAAAACTAGATTTAGTTTAAAAAAAAAAGTATTTATTAGAACAAAAACATCACAGTAAAAGCCTTACGCGTTTCGTGCAACCGGATTAATTGCACTTTTTTGAATATATATTTTGACAGGGATTATCAATATACATGTCACAAAGTAGTTTGCACATGCTGCAATAATTTTTATTAAAGAATGATAGTCTTCCAAAATTTCCAGTAAGCTTTAAAGGCCTACTGATGGTCACAATATAATTTCATCTGTGCATAAACCATGGCTGACTGAATAGTAAAAAAAGAAAATTTGAACATTTTGCTAAGGTAAACTGAATGTACCACTATGGTAGGCATCCCCAAAAAATGTGGTTGTTAGCTTTGTTCTCAGGGAGGTGGTCCATTACCCCCTCTCCCTTCATAATGAATTCAGGTTTCCTTGTCCTTAGGGTTGCCATCTGACCAATATTTTGCACACTTGGCCTGTAAAAATTATATTTGATGCTAATGTTTAAGAGAAAGAATAAAATAAAGAAAAATATAGAAAACCTACCTAACTGCTAGTTTATCGTGAGAAAGGCACAAAACCCCTTCTTAAAGGGATACTGTCATGGGAAACCA
>CM044445.1:55137843-55153909 GCA_024363595.1 Xenopus borealis
CTATCTAATGTATCAACCAGTACAACTGATTCAGGTAGAGAATTCCACATCTTCACAGAGCTCACTGTAAAAAAATCAAATTTAAACAGAACATCCTTTCTTCTTAATGAAATGGATGCCCACATTGTGTCTGCTGATAGGACGTACTGGTAAATTGAGCATCAGAGAGATTATTATATGACCCCCCTTTTGTTATCATATCTCTCCTTAAAGTGGTTTTGAGTTAACTTTTATTATGATGCAGAAGATGATATTCTAAGACAATTTGCAATTGGTTTTAATTTTTTATTGTGTTTATTTAAAGCATCTCTGGCACTATTTATCTATTTCCCTATATGCAGCATTTCTCCCCATAATTCCCGAGTAACTGGGGCCTTGAGGGGAGAAAAGCACATGGCACAATTTCAGTAATAAATGAGCCCTAAAGACTCCACAATTATAGCACAATCCTAGAGTACAAGTGATTTTCAGACACATGCAATTGCTGCTTTTCTTGCACTTGTCTCACCTAAGAGACAACTCCGTGCTGAAATCATGTCAGAACAACAGGCTCTCTTGTAGTAAAGATATACAGAGATACCCAACACTAAATAGGTGGAAATAAGCCCACTTTGAGTCACACTAAAGAGTCCCCTGAAAGAGCTCACCTGGTTTAGATAAAAGGGCAAAATATTGATTAATTATTACCAAGTCATGTTCTTACTCCCAGACTTGTCTGGCATGTGTATGTGTCTCTCAGGATACTATTGCTATGGAATCCCCTTGCTTTGACAATTACCTTTTGTGTTTGCCATTCTCACACTGCATGTTTTACAGCAACCCCTTTACACTATAATTCTGTGGACGTTTTAATTGAAACTGATTCAAAGCAATGAAATGTTGAAGCATGTATCAGTTAAATGTGGGCACAAACCAAAGTGAAAATTCTGTTTATGCAATTGATTGGTTTCATAGAAATAGGGGCATTGTATGGGCTGACAACACAAATACTTTTTATGATTTAATTGATACACCTACATGATAAACTGGATTTACTGATCTTGACTACCAATACTCTTGTATTGGCTTTGACTGTAATAATTAAGCATCACCCTGGACAGAAGTTCCCAAGAAGCACCTTTTAACCATATTATACAGAAAACATACCTATAGGGTTTTGTCCTTGTGGGGCCCTTATCCATCACCAAGTGCACTCCACTTCACGGCCTGGATTTATCAGATTCATTTTGCATAGAGGGGGGTTTCTCTCAGTTGCTGGTTGACATTTGAATTGTAAATATTCAAATGTTCTGATTGGCTACAGATTTGTTTTAGCCCACTTTACCATTTCAAGCACACAGACGAACAAGCTGGACGCTAAATTTACATTGAAATATTTAATGAATGAACTTTCGATATTGCTGTTTATCACTCATCCTATTTTCATTTCCCATTCATATACTAATCTCACATTCAAACTACTTCTGGGTTACTGGGGTATATTGGCCTAGCAACCCAATAGCTGCTGAAATTGGAAACTTTTATCTCATCTGTACACAGAATATCAATGAGACATTCATGGTTTTTATATCTGTAGTGTTTGTGGGTGTCCTATGGCGGTGGTGCAACATGAAACTGTTGTACCTTGTTAAGGACTGGTCACTTCTAGAACCAGGGAATTTATGCTGACAGGCCTTTGCTCCCTCTGGCTGAGCCAGTGGAAGTTTTGTTACTTAATAATGTCCTGCATTTATACTGTTTCTACTAACTTCTTTTTTTTGACCCATGTCCTGTTATACAAACTTGCTTTTGCCTGCCATGCCCTGACCTTTTTCTTATTTAATCTCCATTGTCTGTGCATACCTTGACCTGTTGCCTAACTGATTTGTCATTGTCTGCTACATGCCATCACATCTTGCCTCCCTAACTGACTTGCCATTATCTGATGCTTTGACCTCTTCCTTATCTAAACAGATTCACCATTGTCTGCCACATGACCTTACCTCTTGATTGCCTAACTGACATTATCTGTTGTGTACTCTGGCCACTTGTCTGCCTTATGGACCTTCCATTGTGTTGACCTCTTGCCTGTATAACAGACTCACCATGTCTGCCACATGTCCTGACCTCTTGGCTACAGTATTGGAGTGGGGGGCTGTCAGGATGAGTAGGCGGAAGAGATTTGCAGAAGGATGACCTCTCCTACACCTCCCACTGAGGAGAGCAGGCACTGAAGTTTAAACAGGACTGCACCTAGTGGAGGAGTGGCAGGAGTGCCGGAAAATGTCCAAAAAACGGTAACCAGAATCGTTGAGCTGAAGAGTAGTCAAAAACAGGCCGAGGTCAGGTAGGGTAGAGAAGACAGCAGTATCCAAAGAACAGGCCAAGTCGGTACACAGAAGAAATTCAATCAGGTAGTATAAGCTTGGTGTCAACACAGGAGCGATGATCACTTCGCAAGGAATTCCAATAATTGGCGCCTATTTAAACCCCTTGCGCATGTGTCGGAATTGGCGGCCGCGAAATTACGCCTGTGACGTGCGCGCGTATCAACGCCTGCGACACAAAGTGCTGCGCGCGCCTCGACGCTCGCGGTAACGCCTGTGAAGTTACGCGTACGCATTGACGCCTGCGTACGCATTGACGCCTGCGGAAAGACGCTCCAGAGCCAAAAGCGCCATCTTGCTGAAGGGCAGAAGGAGAATCCTTACAGGGGCCCAGCAGCCTCAGAGGTCCCCAACACCATCCCCGGGCCAACTAGCTGTAAATTCCTCTGTGCAGCCGATTCCTCTGCCCCATGCACTGTAGCGTGACCAGAAAGAAGAGCAGGAGCAGGTCTGAGTTTTTCTTGGGGTCCCACCAACCCAGTCCGACCCAGTATGTATAAAGCATGTACCTGCTATTAATTACTAATGTCAAAGAAGTTTAATTGCAAAAAAAGTGAGCACACTGAATAGCATTTGTGCTAAACATACTTTTTTCCTATTTGTTTAATCATGATAAATCTATGATTTTTGTTGTTTCTTCCTCTACACACAGCAAACAAAGAAATTAAGACTATGCCATGTTTGTTCCTTGTGAGGTAGATAACGGACTCCTGTAAACAAACCCGTCACCACAAAGGGTAAAGGTAGAGGACTGTTTACTGATAATCTACCTCACAAGGACCAAACATGGAGTAGCTTCGGATTTTCTTATTTCTCCTGTTTAGCTCAATAAATAACAAAACATAGATTTTTCATTATCAAAACAATTGGCAAATGTATTGTCATTACAATCCTTCTTCACGAAACTCATATTGAACAAGGGGGCATCATTTGGAATGCTCGTGTAAGACTATGAATCGCTATGTTGGGGAAAAAAGCTAAAGAAAATATTACATATTTTTACAAATGGAAAAACACCATTTTGGTATAGTAGTCCTCTAATACATCTATTTAATACATTTCCCATATACTTTTTTTCTGGTTTGTGCTTTAGGCATACACTATGAGGATGTGTATCATAAATGGGCAGTGTAATTTTTAAGTAACATAATTAGGAATCACGAGCTGTTGAGATTTCATTTACTGTGTGAATAATTAGCAGCATTTTGCTACGTGAGAAATAAAAAAGTTGAAAACCCAGGAGTATGTGTGCAGTAAACAAGTCATTAATTAGGCCACCACCAGTGTCATTAATTGGGATGCAATTAATGCTGTGAAATGTATCCCTAAATGACTTTCATACCACTAATTAATTACCTGGAGGCTTCCAAACTAACAGAGGGGTATTCCTTGTAGACTATTTATGATTTAGAACTCGAAACTTAAACCACAGTGTATTGATATTGATATAAGGGCTGTTAATGTAACACTGTTATTGGATTTGTTATCTAGAAACCCATTATCCAAAAGTTCCGACTAACGGGAAGGCCTTCTCCCATAGGGGCAAATTTACTAAATTGCGAAGTGGCTAACACTGGCAAAATTTAGTCAGCGTGACGTCAATTTGCGACTTCAGTCACCCTCGCAAAAATTCGCCAGCAATATAGATAGCCTAGAGCAAATTTGCACCCTAGCGCTGGCGAAGTTGCGCTCAGGCGAAGGGGGCAATATACGTAAATTTACTAATTGAATGTTACCTCCTTCGCCAGAGTTTACTTCGTCAGGTCAGAGCAGGCGAGGTTCAATAGAGTGGATAGGAGTTAGTTAAAAAAAAGTCCAAAACATTTTGAAAAGTCCCAAAAAAACACCAACGTGATAGGCTGAAAAATAGCATGGAATGAGCTATCTTCCTTGATATATGCCATCTGAATGGTTTCTTTAAGCCACCTTGCAAAAGATGGCTTAGAAGCTGTGAGACCTTTATTCTTCCCTGCAAAACTGATGAATAAACTCTCGTCTCTCCTAAATTCTTTGGTGCGATCAACATAGATTTTCAAGCCTCTTCCAATATCAAGAAATTGAAGCTGATTCTCCTCCTCCTGAACTCCTTGTTTTACATAAGGCAGTATAATCTCCTGATTATTATTGGTGAAAGAGGCCACTTAAGGTCTGAAGAAAGGAAGAGGTCTCAGAACTACAACATCCTGAAGAAAAATCAAGTATGGTTCTCTACATGGAAAGGCTTGTAGTTCTCCAATATGTTTGGCTGAAATGAACTTTGAAAGAAAGAAACTTGATGGAACATTCCTCCAGTGGCTTATACAGAGACTCACATAGCTTTCTAAGGACCAACGCCAAATCCTAGGAAGGCATGGGTTAAAGAATTTTAGTTTGGATCTTAGAAATAGCCTTCACAAACCTTCTAATTAATGGAAACAAAGTGAGAGGTTTACTCAAGTAAGCAAGTAAGGCTGATATCTGTACTTTGATGGTATTAACTGCTAATCCCTTGTCGAAACCCTCCTGAAGAAATTTTAACAAGCTAGGAATTGAGGGTTGAGTATTTGCAATCTTTTCCCTGAGACACCAGGTTCTAAAAACTTTCCAGATCCTGGCATACATTAGTTTCTTCTAGACTGTAAAAGGATCTCTATCCCTTCTGGGGAAATCTCCTGTGACTCTAAAATGGACCTATCAGATTCCAGGCATTTAATTTTAGTCAATCGGTCCCTGAGTAAGAAGATCTGGAACTTGAGGAAGGATCCAAAATTCTCTCCTGGCCATCCTCATCAACAGAAAAAAACCAGACTCTCCTTGGCCAGAATGGGGTTATCAAGATGGTCTTCACCTGTTCTTCCCTGATCTTCTGAATGACTCTGGGAATCGTGGAAAATGGAGGGAAAAGATAGACTTGGTGAAAATCCCACCTGACTGACATGCATCTAAGAAGTCTGGTTGATCCTGCCTGTTGAGGGAACAGAATGTCTCCAGCTTGCGATTTCTCCTGGTTGCCATTAAGTCTATCACTGGAACTCCCCATTGTTTGGTGATCCTCAAAAATATATCCTGATTCAGGGACCATTCTCCCGGACTGAATGCATTCCTGCTGAGATGATCCACCAAAATGTTGTTCTCCCCTTTTATATCTACTGCCATAATACTGGACACATTGTCCTCTGCCCACTCCAGGATCCTCCCTCCGTAGTTCCTTGCTCATTAAGGAAGCTCTGTTCTCCCTGCTTGTTTATATAAGCCACAGTGGTGGAATTGTCTGACATGATCTTCAGATGTCAGATGCCTCTCAGATGCTGTTGTAGTGCTAAAATTGCCTTGAAGACTGCCCTCAACACCCTGAAGTTCGAGGACATAGTTCTTTCCATTGGACTCCAGACACCCTTTGCTGTAACTTGATTCAGGTGAGCTCCCCACCCTGACTGAGAAGCATCCCTCGTCAGAACCAGCCAATCCATCTGCTGAAAGGATAGTCCCTGCATAAGATTGTGGTCATGAAGCCACCACTGAAGCTGAAGTCTCGTCTCCCTGTTGAGAAAAATCTTTGTCTGTACTCTAAGGAAGAAAGCTGACAATCCCATCTGAGAAGAACTTCCGCTTGAAGAGGTCTCATGTGGAATTTTGCCCAGGGTACCGCATCTATAGATGCTGTCATCAAACCAAAAATGTCTTCATCAACTCCCTGAGAGAGGAGTAAGGTCTGGCGATAATTTCCCGCACTGATTCCTTGAACTTGAGAATTTTCTATAGTGGTAAGTAAACCTTCGGCTGAATTTATTTCCATCCCCAGGAACCTTATCATCCTGGATGGAAGTATGATGATTTCTTCCAATTTATCATCCAACCTAGCTGTTGGAGGAAGGCAATCACTTTGTCCAGCTGTCGTTCAAATAGGGGATTATAGTAATACCTTCTTCTGTCAAAACTGCTGCTATTGCTGCCACAATTTTGCCACACCCGGGGAGCTGTTGTTATCCTGAAGGGCAGGACTCGGTATTGAAAATGTCAAAGTCCCCAATGTAAAGTGCTATACAAAGGAATTTTCTGTGATCTTGGAAAAGAGGTACATGAAGATAAGCGTCCTTGAAGTTTAAAGAAGCCATATAATCTCCCCGATCTAAGACTTTTATAGCTGACCTGATGTTTTCCATGTGGAAAGCTATCTTCCTGATGAGCTGGTTGACGAACCTCAAATCTGTAATTGTATGGAAACTTCCATCTGGCTTTGGTACAAAAAACACCCTTGAATATGTGCCCTGAAAAAATCTGAGATGGAGGCACTGGCTCGAGAACTTCGGCGAGAAGGACATTTCCTATAGCTCTCTCCAAAATTCCTTGTTTTACTGGAGAAGAAATGGGAGTTATAACAATTCTGTGTGGAGGAAAGCAGAGGAATTCTATTTTGTAGCCTTCCTGTTTCGACTTCACGACCCAACCATCTGAAATACTTTTTTCCCATTCTTGATAAAAAGCCTTCAATCTTCCTCCTACAGGAAGACCACTTCTGGTGTCAGAAGGATGTTTTATTTTTCTGTGCTGAAGTTTTGTTTTCTCCTCTGTTGTATCTGTTGATTTTCTCTCTGAAAGGACAAAAGGAACTACCTTCCTATTTCTTCCTATCCTTCTGAAAAGAATCTCTTCTTGGTGAGGGAAAAAAGGGCTTTTTCTGTTCATATTCTCCTATGGCAAACGCTTACCTTTGGATCCTGACAACGATTCCAGAAGCTTATCTAGCTCTGACCCAAAAAGATGGCCTGGCTCAAACGCCATAGCACAGATGCTATTCTTTGTAGTGACATCTGCTGGCCAAGTTCTCAGCCAAAGAGCCCTTCTGGCTGCTGTAGATAAAGCCATAGCTTTGGCTGCTAATTTCACCCCTTCAATAGAGGCATCACACAAGAAGTCCATTGCTGTGGAAATCTTGGACAGTGATTCCAGTAATTCCTCTCTTGGAACTTTGTTACTTAAGTCTTCACTGAATTGTTTTAGCCAAAATCTAGAGGAATGGGCTACCTCTGAAGCTGCTAACACTGGCCTGCTGCTGTATAAGAGCGCTTAAGCAAACTCTCTACCTTCCTGTCCATAGGATCTTTGAGACCAGACCCGTCTTCCACAGGAATTACCATTTTTTAAGATAATCTTGCTAACGCAATGTCCACTTTAGGGGGAGACTCCCACTCCTCCAGCTCCTCTTCCTGAATCAGAAATTGTGTCATATCCATCCGGAAGTGGAGTATCACAAGCTCTGCACTGAATATGCTTAGACTTCCTCTGTTTTTTTTGCAACAGTCTCTTGATGAGGAGGGTGGACATCTGGAAAACAAAATCAACACATAGTGAATGAAATACTCCCTAGAAGCATAAACACTTAATTCCCTCCAGTTTCAACAACTACCTTACAACTTGCCCAAGAGGCTGCAACCTAGGCAAGGGAGACAGCTCAATGAACAGCCAGCACGGACACAGACCTTGTCTGAAAAACCCACACTTGAAACACCACCGCATACCTTTAAGTAGCCATCGGTATTTTGGCGCCCATTTCGACGCACGTTCGTTGGCCCGTCTTCTGCCATCTTGCAGTGGAAAAGTTGCCACCATGTTGGAGAAAAGCAACCCTCGGCTGCACAGGATCTCACAGGCAGGCAACAAACCAAGAGGCCCCTTCACAGCCTTTGGATCTTCTAACCCTAAGGTAGTTCATTCTTAAGGTCATCAAGTCTCCTAAAGACCTGGAAATTATCCTAGAAAGAAAAAAAGAATTAGTATAGATAACAAACCTTTCTCTCACTCCGACGCAGGTAGGACAAAAAAACACTGATGACCTCTAGGGGTAATGCCTATTTATGAGTAGGGTTAATTAACTTTTTCTCTTCATTGTCCAACATAGCAGGTTGCAAAGAATAAATCTATTGGTTGCTGCCGTACAAGGACGTAAGGGAATGCAAGGTTATGCACTTTGGCAAAAATAATATGTTATACACTAAATGGCAGTATATTGGGAGTTTCCTTAAATGAGAAGGATCTTGGGTTTTGTAGATAACAAGTTGTCTTATTCTGGGCAGTGTCACCCTGTGGCTACTAAAGCAAATAAAGTTCGGGCTTCCATAAAAAAGGGCATAAATTCAAGGGATGATAACATAATTGTGCCTCTTTATAGATCCCTAGTAAGGCCTCATCTGGAGTATGCAGTGCAGTTTTGGACTCCAGTCCTTAGGAGGGATATAAATGAACTGGAGAGAGTGCAGAGATGTGCAACTAAACTGGTTAGAGGGATGGAAGACTTAAAATGTGAAGGTAGATTGTCAAGGTTGGGGTTGTTTTCTCTGGAAAAAAGGCGCTTGCGAGGGGACATGATTACACTTTACAAATACATTAGAGGACATTATAGACAAATATCAGGGGACCTTTTTACCCATAAAGAGGATCAGCGCACCAGAGGCCACCCCTTCAGACTAGAAGATAAGGACTTCCATTTGAAGCAGCGTAAGTGGTTCTTCACAGTGAGGACAGTGAGGTTGTGGAAATCTCTGCCGGGGGATGCTGTGATGGCTCATTCTGTTACTGCCTTTTAAAGGGAATGAAACACCCAGGCGCTAACTCAAACATATGATGCTGGGTTTTAATTTGGAGGGGTTGAACCTGATGGACTTTGTCTTTTTTCAACCCAATGTAACTATGTTGTGTAGAATGCATAGTATTACTCTAAAGATACATACTGTTTTATGGTTTCTGTTTATTACATTTACCCAAATGCTTTCCTACTATAGAGGGAATATGTTGTGTTTGTGCAAGGTGCCTGCAGGTGTCACTGTGCACAAGAGTATACTGTGCATACACTGTACTTTCTATACTGCTTAAGTTACTGTTGATGTGTAATGGACCATCAGGTCCGGACTAAGCCTACAGGGAGCCCTAGGCACCCGATCACCTAGCCCCGCCCCCGGAGGTGCTCACGAATGTGCATGCGATATATGGGAGAAAAAGGGAAGGGGAGGTACTCACAAGGAGAGGAAGGGGAGTGACGAAGGGAGGAAGGAAGGGGAATGATGAGGGGAGGGAGTAGGAAGGGGAGTGACGAGGGGAGAATGGAGCAGAGCAGGGGATCAAACAACCCGGACTAGGGGTAGGCAGAAAACATTTAACAAGTACCTGCCTATCGCCCCACAGCTTTGCTCCCTAAGCAGGTGCGTCTTCTGCACCCTGCCTCAGTATATAGCTCTTCCTTGTCTTACTTGACAGTTCAAAAGCATCCCTTTCCAAAGTGCAAGTACAAATTTGGCTTGTATCTGCAGCACCCAAATAGCGAGGTTATGCAGGTTATGCAGTGCCTGATTTCTCAGATGGGCCCCCTTGTCCGCATGGTCCTATCGCCGGCCACGCAGTCCTAGAGCCCACCCGCACTACCCCCCCAGCAAGCACATGTGCATAAGCACCCTGGCGTACTGGGGACACACAGCTCTCCAGCATGCCACCCCTAATTTTTTGTCACCCTAGGCCTGTGTAGTTAGTAGATGCTTTATGCAATAAGACCTCTCCAAGAGAGAAGATAATATATATAATTATATAATTATAATGATATCATTATTTATCAATAATATATTTTATTAAAGACAGCTGTTAGAATTGGCACAATAGTTGCTAATATTTCACAGATGCTGCAGAGAAATGTAGCAATTAATGTAGCAAATTGTAACAGTTCAGAATCTGCACCTGGATTACTGAACTGCCAGACTGAAACGCCAGAAAGTTTGTACTTAAATTTTAGAAAAATGGGCAAAAAATAAAAGCAAACTCTAGGCAATGTATGATGATTTAGATAAGTAGCCCTGATATACAAAGAAAATGCTTATTTTTTAAGTTAAAGTGTTAGTCTAAATGAAGTCCCTCATAGGGAGTTCATTAATTCTAAAGAGATTTGCATAAGGCTCCCTGCCCATAATCACTGCTTATAAATACAGTACATTTCACCTTATTAGCACACACATACAGTATTTTCATAGTAAAAGTGACAAGGCCATTAGTTCTCATAAAAGGCAAGTATACATAGTACTAGTATTTATGTTGATATATTTGGTATAGGTTTCCTATAACATTTTTACTGGCTAACACGGTACAGCAACTTTACCTGTTAATATATTTCTAACACTGCACAACACATGTATTTATATGTTTTCAGGAAGATCAGGTGACTTGTCCAGCATACTGAGGGACTTTTGAGTCATAATTCCCTTTGCAAGAAATCCCTACTACAGAGCAGGAATACCTACTGCACAACAAAATCAGAATATGCATGCATACAGCTAGATTACAATTGTATTACTAATAAAGAAATTATTCATAATTTAAGAGTTAGTTTGACTGTAGTGACTTAGTTTTCCAGCTATCAGGGGCCCAGATGGGTAAGGTAATTTGTAGACAAAATATATGTATTAAAGTCAACCCCAAAATAAAAAAAAAATTGCTTAATAAATGAACACATCTTTCTAATCAACTTTCCAGTATATGTATATTTATTAAAACATTTCAGTGCTTTAAAAAAATTCTATTGAAAGCAGCATTTGCTTAACTCCTTGTTGTTACTTTTTAAACAATGTTACAAAATTCTTGGTTCCCCAGCAAGAACAGGTTTGTTAATCAGATGTCTTATTTTACATTGTATTAACAGTCTGAGGCATCAGGGCAGAGGATAGAAAGGGACAGGCAAACACTGCTTTCAATAGCAATACATATAGAAATAACTTAAAAAACCATAGAACTCTTGTAATGAATACAAAATTGCTTAGCATTGTGTTTTCTTTAATTAAGCAACATTAAGTTTGGGTTGACATTCCCTTTAAAGAAGGTATTGATTGGAGAAGATAGGCAAGATTTAGAGGTTGAGGCTGAAGGGGATTATTGGAGGAGGAGAGGACATCATTCTGTGCATAAAATAGGCAAGCGAAAGAATATATTTATATCTATTATATAAAATATGTTTGTACTAGTAAAATGAAATGGGAAGTATACTACTATTTATGTTTGTCAGCTATTGTAGTTGATACAGGGAGAGCTGTCATCATTAGGTATACAATACATCTGAATTTAATGAGGATTTCCTCCCCAAAACCCCAACTTTGCAATATAAGTTAATTAAAGCATGTTTACGTACATGAACGTTATTCTTAAATGTAATAGCTATTTAAAGTAGTATCTATCTTGCTGCTTGCCTTTTCTGTACTACTGTTTCTGGCTCCTGAAATAATAAAGCAAATGCAAAGCTGCCTGGGCCGGAAGCAGAATGGACTTCTGCTACATTGCTTCAAGTGTCAAAGCTATAAAGCAAAAATGGATAAACAAACACTGCTTTTAATTGCAGTTACAGTTATAACTAACCCGGGAAGGTCCTTACCATTCCATAAAAACAGTTTTTTGGATTGAGATCCCCATTAAAGAGGATATAAACCAAAAACAGAATTTAGTCTAGTAAAAGAAAATATCATTCTAAACTATTTTCCAGTATATATTCATTACACATTTTGACTATTGAAATAATATATCAGAGGGCAGTTGCGCCACCAGCCTATCCTCCAGTTCCAACAATAATTTGCATGTTTTTTTTACAGTTCTATCAATCAGCTGCTTCTGATACATTATTTCAATGGTCAGAAGTTTAGAGAATAGCAAGATGCATAGAAATTCTATAGCAAATACAGTACAGTAACAAATAACTGTAAATATATTAATAATATAATACTAATATATTTACTAAAACTTCAATTATTGTAATGTGTAATAATACAAACTCGACCAAACTCCCATCCATGATTTGAACTTAATTATTAATAAAACAACTAGAGAAATCTGATTTAGGAAAAGTCTTGATAAAATCGTGAAAAAAATCAAATCATACAAATGTTTCAGATTTGATTCCCGCATCACTTGATTTTTTCGAATTATCCCACAAAAACCCAGAATTTTTCTTTTTATTATACGAAACCCAGTACAGACCACAATATCTTCAATTTGGAAAAGGGACATCTGCCATTGACTTCTACAGGACCTCGACAGGCTTGAGATGAGTATTTTCGTAGCCAGATTTTTTGCTGCTTTTTGACCAGTAACACCAAAAAATTTATGTTTTAAAATAATGAAAATATCATGTAGTGTTGCCCTGCACTGGTACAACTGATGTGTTTGCTTCAGAAACACTACTATAGTTCATATAAACAAGCTGCTGTGTAGCAATGGTGGAAACTGAAAAAAGACTATATGGCACAGGTTAAATAATGGATAACAGATAACATTATGTTCTACAGAACTTATCTGCTATCTGCTGTGTAACTTGAGCCTTTTCTCCTTTGAATGACTGCCACCATGGCTACACAACAGCTTAATTATATAAATATATACCAGTGAAGGTCAATAGAACACTATACTTTAAAACAATTAAATTTTTTGATGTTACTGGTCCTTTAATAAATATCAAAAAATTCAACTTTTTTTTCCTCCTACAATTTGAGTTTTTGGTCCTAAAAAACGTGATCTGACAAACTTGACCTTTAATAAATAACCCCCAAAATGTGTAATGTAAATAAAAAGTTGTTTAGAAATATACTTCCATTCATAGACTGATTCAGATGGAGCCCTAAGGATCAGCTAAATGGAAACTAAGGGGCAGATTTACTAAGCTCGGGTGAAGGATTTGAATGCAAAAAATTCAAATTTTTGAATTAAATTTTAGGTTACCTCGACCATTGAATTGGCTAAATTCGATCGAATTGAATTATTTGAATAAGAAAATCGTTTGACCATTCGATGGTGGAAGTACTTGCCCTTTTCAATTTCAATTGCCTAGTTTGCTCCCATAGGCTTTTTCTGAAGTTTTTTTGATTGAATAGAAATCATCAGATTTCTCGAAATAATCGTATGAATTGTGAAATCAGATGTTTAGCACATTTTTTTCATGAAATCAGATGATCCTTATTCAATTGTTCGATATATCGAATAGCGGTAAAATCCTGCAAATTCGATATTCGATTTTGTCGGATTTTACTTGGGGAGGGTTTTTAACCCTCGAAATTTGACCTTTGATAAATCTGCCCCTAATTGTTTTATACAAATTTTTGCTATTTTCATTTCTGTTGGTAAAAAAATACATTGTTTTCTTCTGTTTAAGATGCACTCCCTTTGAATTCACGTTTATTATTAAAACAAGCACATCTAATTTAAAGCAAAAATACTTCACAAAATCCAGAACCCCTGATTATGTTCTAAACAATGCAGTTACCTGAAATATTTGTAAAATTAAAGTAATGTCATTTTTATATATTTACATATGTTTGTGTTTATAGTTTTCTTAAGGCCAAACTCCTGGATTTGCTCTCATGGCTTTTATTATACATAGGAGAATACCTGCCATGCTTTGAAACACTGATAGATTAGAGTAAATATGAACTCAATAATACCACTTTATTCTGTCTCATTTTGCAGACAAACTCTGTAGTTCTTTATGAATTCCACTCCAGCATCTGAATTTCTACTTTTAAGACTCTCAGAATCTCCAGCCCTGAGAATTCCCCTTTTCCTCGTCTTTCTGGTAGTTTACTTGATCACAGTGTTTGGCAACATAATGATACTAAGCATTATCTCGCACAACCCAATGCTTCATTATCCAATGTACAACCTTCTTTGGAGCTTCTCTCTTATGGACCTCTCCTTTTCTTCAAACACTGTACCTGGGATGTTGAAAGCCATTTTATCCCAGAATAACAGGATTTCATTCTCTTCTTGTATGACTCAAGTGTTCTTCTTCCATGCCTTTGGGAACAGTGAGAACTTGTTGCTCTCTGCCATGGCTTATGATCGTTATGTTGCTATCTGCCATCCCTTAAGATACTCAGTACTTATGGGAGGTCACACTTGCCTAGCCTTGTGCAGTGGATGCTGTGTCGCTGCCTCGCTTCATGCTCTGCTCCATGAGGTGATGACTTCATTCTTACATTTCCACAGACCTGCATATCTCCATCACTATTTCTGTGACATCCCTCCACTCCTAGAGATATCCATCTCTGACACATCCATTAACCAGTTGCTCATATACACTGAAGGTTCATTTGTGGCACTAATTCCTACTTTGCTTGTCCTCATTTCCTACATGCGTATTGGGTTGTGCATTCTTCAAATCCACTCTTACACCGGCAGGCAAAGGGCATTTTCTACTTGTGCTTCCCATCTTACAGTGTTTCTTCTTTTCTCAGCCTCAGCTGTTTCTATGTACTTCAATCCCTCATCTGTCTCATCTCTCTATAAAGGGAGAGCTGTCACCCTTATGTACACTGCTATTACACCAATGTTTAATCCATACATATACTGTTTAAGGAACAGTGATGTGAAAGCTGCTCTCCAAAAAGTATTTTCCAAAAAAGAACTATGGTAACGTGTCAAACTGATATCAGAAGGAAAAAAACCTCTTTACTACAGATATATATATATATATTCTTGTGCCCACATGCTTAAAAACAAGCAAAATTCTCATGACCACATTTCTGCATTTTGAATATAAAAAACTGGGATATTCCAGAGGGGCTGCTGTAAGGTGCCATAGACACTCACTATTTAATTGGTGGTGGGGGCTGTTTTGGCCTCTGTGTATTTGAAATTCCAGGGCCTATTTTGAATTCCAGTCTGGGCCTGGGAAAAACTGACATTATATTGATATAAAAGGCTGAATTGCTATTTATTGTGATTTACAATACATAGAAACAAGTGCATTTTGCTTAAAAATGGTTGAATAATCAGCCTCGTAGCAGCCACTTCTATTATAGATGTAACCTTGATTCACGTTTTAATGATTTCTTATTATCCCTAAGCTTACCTTCTAAGCATACCCAGTGCTTTTTCCCAGTGCTATGCACTGCCTGAAATCAGTAGATTAGATTGTTGTCGCTTATTACTATTCTTCTATATACTATCTACTATTGTAGTAGCGTTGCTCATAATATAATTTATTGCAAGCAATTTCCATTTTCTCCTTAAACCATATCACTTTTTCTATACCTAACTTATTTTTACTGTATGTCATTACCCTACTTATACGTTTTCTCAATAAGTTATACCACCTCTTTTCCTTTTATGTCAATCAACACTCTAACCAACCATTCCAAAACATAAACCAAAATCAACAAAGCCTCCTGCAAAATCTTATGCCTTTCCTACATAAACTTTGTGTAAACTTTCTGTTGTTGTGAAGATTGGACTGACAATAACTTGTTATTAGTGTAGTTTACACATGTTCTCATAGTTTAGAAATATAATACATTAAACTGGTTCTTGTGAAAACATAAATTGTATAATCCATGAACTTCAGCTAAATTGCATATTTGAAAGTAATTTAACTTGGTACAATTTATTTTTTTTCACGTGGTTTTAGTGGGGATGTTGTATGTATTAGTTTCATCAACTGTAATATATTTTAAAGATTTATAATTTTTTAAAATTTATTTTCTAGATATATTCTAGGGTATGATTTTCTTGAATACTTACCTGTGTTGTGTAAAGAATATTAACCTAAAAGAAAAATCTTATTAAGGAATAACAAATGTCTTATGAAAAGCACAAAATAGTGTTTTTGTTACAGTTCCCAGGGAACAGGGTAAATTAGATGGATGGAAACAAATTATTGGGTCCCAAACGAGAAGTTATGAATGACTGGCCTACAGGGGACATGCTAT
>CM044445.1:55174271-55187297 GCA_024363595.1 Xenopus borealis
GTGTTCCCTCAGAGATCACCTGATTGCGGCTCTAGCTGCAACAGGAAGAAGTGTGGAAGCAAAAGACAGAACTCTGACTTTTAATTGGCTCATGTGACCTAACATGTACAGTTTATTTGTGTGCACAGTGAATCCTAGGATCCCAGGGGGCTGCCCTTATTTTTGTTAAATGGCAGTTTTGCATTAAGGATTACCCAATGGCACATGCTACTAAAAAAAGTAAATTATTAAAAAATGGTTTATTTACATGAAGCAGGGTTTTACATACAAGCTGATTTATGCATTATATTTTTATTGACACCTACATTGTTCGGGGTTTAGTTTTCTTTTATGCAAAATCAATTAATGATTAGTAGTTTTTTTTATTCCAGAAAGAGTTTTAGATGATGTAAATGTCTCACAATCAGACGAGAAAAACAGGATAATTGGCATCATTTTGACTGATACTGCTATTAATCGCTCAGGAGGACATTTGACAACTGTCAACAATTTATTATCATCATTGTATAAGCCATTGTATGATCAGTCCTTCTCTTACAAGAATATCCAGTCAATGGGCCTTCAGATGGATGGCCTTGCAATAGAGGTTAAAGGGAAAGTAAAACAATGACAAGCTTCTCAAACCCCAAATTTGTTGTAGCCTATGAATAATTTAGTGCCCTAATGCACAGAATGCATAAAGCTTTAGCTTTTTCTATCTTCCTGCAATAAGATCCTTAGTTGTGGGTTTCTACGAATGCTTCCTGGATTCCTGGCTAGATTATGGCTTGCAGCATGCCCTAGATAGTGTTTCTACATATTCCCATGGAAGCCGGGTATAAAGTGCAGCCCCACACACTAATCTCATTTGGCAAGCTGATAAAAGGAGACTTTGTCAGACATTAAAATTTCTATATTCATTATAGCAGCTACGCATTCCCAGTATAAATGTGTCCTAGCTGTTGTTGTATGCTCTGATTCTACCACTTGTCAATGCAACATTGTGCAAAACAACATGTAACTATGTTTCTCACCATTTTCTGCCTTGGGTGTTGCAGGACTGACAGTTAGATGCTACAACAAGAAACACATTTCATACATTACAGGGCTTTCCAATGTTGTAAGAACAATATCCTAGAATTAAGGGCAATGCCAGACATGGCGTAGAAGTGATAAATATCTCTAATGTTTTGTTATAGGGATGGCCCTGACCAAATACAACAGATCACCCAGTGCACCAGGCAAACATGTCTGACGGCCTGGACACACAAGTGGATGAGCACCTAGACCTCATAAACTTGCTTTCCTTTTTGGCCAAATATGCACAGAAGGCAATCATCCAAGTTTCTTGGTTGTGGCTGTTCACATATTGAAAGTGATAGAATAGCTTACAATGTTTGTGTGGTTATAGCCAATATTCGATCAATAGTGCCATTAACATTTCTATGCATGCTACGGAAGTCCTACAACAGAAATGTGCATATACAATCATATATTAATGTTTCAATTGGCTAAATACAAAGAGATATTTTCAGAACTACTGAAGATGTATTCACTTTGGTTAGGCTTTTGGGAAAATCGGACTTGGCAGTTTTCTGGTGTCTTTGCTCTATGCTAAAAATCAGTTTAATACTTTTTTAAATGTCGTCCAAAGCAGTGGTGCTGTTCATGCCAATATAAAGGGCACCCTACTTATGCCTAGCTGGAAGGCACTAACAAACTGGCATACTGCACTGATTTCCCTGGGATACACTCTCAGCAATCTGCATGCAGAACTGCACTGGTTTATGTAGTGCTACAAGTATCATATAATATCATTATTGTGCCCTGTTATTGAAAATCCCTCCTGGTGCTGCTAAGGTCTGGCTTATTCACCAATACAGAAAATGTTATGACTAATCATTTTTGTATACATTATTCAGTCTCACAGGTTTACTGTACCAAAATAATAGTCACCAGCAGTAAAATGTTGCATTTTAAAAAAAGGAACTACTGATCTACCACCAATAGCAATTAGTATTACTATTCATTCCAATTGGGGACTGGCCTCACCTGATAATAACTAGCACTACAGACATATAGGCTGAAGGAGCTCTTCAGGATCCTGACACAAACTATGCTTGCTTAAAATAATTCATATTACTTAAGTATCAGGAATTAGTTAGTCCCCATAGAGACACTGCTCATCACAGTTATTGGTCTAACTCTCTAGTAACAAGAAGCCTCTTCCCGTACCTACAGCAAAAAAAAACTACCCCCCACAGTGACAGAAACAAATATTTGTACTGCTGCCGGCATTCCGTGGTTCTAGCTATCTATGTTTCATATGACAAGCCTTTACACATGTATATATATACACTCACAAATATACATACCGTATATACTCAAGTATAAGCCGAATTTTTCAGCACCCAAAATGTGCTGAAATAGTGTACCTCGGCTTATGCTCGAGTCAGTATTAAAAACAGGCCCAAAGTGTGGCAGTATCCCTAAGAAAATTACCGTAGGGTACAGGCGGGTTCAGCGGTGCTGAATATGCAGTACGGTAGATAGACTGTGCTACCAGCTGATGCACTGCTGTCGCGTCTTTAGGGATGAAGGTGAACTGACGTAGTACCGCACAGTAAGACAGTACAGTATGCGAGAGAGCAGAGCGTCATGTCTCTACAGTCTTGCATTGACCAAGCTCTACGGTATATCGGGAAACGCGTGTCAGCTTTATTCTACTTTTATATGGTAATTTATTTACGTACTGCAACTTTATCACTATCACAATCCAATACTAGTGGTGAAAGCTTTAGCCTGCTGCTCGGGTTTAAATTCCTTTTGTTCTACCATACTTTCTCAAGAGGCCGTGGTTTTGTAGACCAGATTAGAGTTTACACGTTTAGTGCTTATTGTTAAATATGAGTCCTGGTTACTGTAATCTGCCTCCTTATCTTTGTGGTGTCTCAGGGAAAGAAATCAATAGGTAGCAACCAGTGGGACAACGCCACCATCTACAATTATCGTTTTCCCATTCTTATTAATCAAGGGTGTGTTTATCCTTTTCAATTGATATTAAATATTTTTTAAATATCAAATATGTTAAATATTTTTAGAATATACTTTAGTCTATTATTTATTTATATTTATTAGCACTGCACTTTATATCACCAGTATATTATTACTCAATTTCAATTAATTGTTTAAATTGTCTTCAGAGTCATAATCTAATCATTAATACCCTTAATCAATTTATTACGGTAAACCAATGAATTATATCTCACCAAAGGAGAGTACTACAGTATAGTTTTTTTGGTGGGATTTTCAAATTAATTGTCCTAATCAGTTTATGGGGATTAATTAATTCATTAATTTGCACTTTATAATTTTATATTATTTATTCATCAAGTGATTGGTAACTTTAAAGTTGATACGGTACTTATTAGGAGTGTTATTGGATTCATACAGAATTGGCTAGCAATTATGGTAATAGTGGATGTAGCTGCTGCATTTCTCACCCTAGGCTTATACTCGAGACAATAAGTTTTCCCTGTTTTTTTAGGTAAAATTAAGTACCTCGGCTTATACACGGGTCGGCTTATATTCGAGTATATACGGTAATTGTAGCTATGTAAAAGTTTTTTACATACTAACTTCAGCTGGTCATGCTTTCCTGCCTACATGTTTTGTGCAAATGTAACCAATCTATGCCTGCGGCAACTGCAATAACCTTCACAAGGAGATGCCAACATTGTCCATATACTTTAAAACCTATGGGGAATGATGCAGGTTAGATCTGAAGGTGTCCAGTCAACGATGCAACAGTACAGTCAAAGTCAGCTGAAATGCAGCCTCAGACACGGATTACCAAAAGACTCCTTTTTCAACACATAACAGTAACTTTGCTATTTTATATTGGTGTTGGTGAATGCATCAACCAACTCTGACAGGATCTGAACTGAACTGCTCAGACTCTGCTAAAAAATTTTCATGCAACAGCCATTGGGTTTTTAGAAGCAGCTCAAAATGTTGCAAAAGGAATTTTTTTAGAAGTTGTTGAGTCAGAGTTTGCTTGTTGTAAGGTTTAAAATGTTTAGTTTTTGGTGTCCAGGTGACTAGCTAGTGCATGCTCCTGGATATACATTTCAATGCAGTGAAATCCAGCATACGGTCTGCTTTAGATTACAGACTACAATTCATAAGGGTCCATTAGAAATCAGTTTTATTTATAGGTCCAACACGCCCCTGCCCACCTCTGTCCTTTACACACCTCCTTGTGTTTCTGGAAACAGCTCTGTACCCTAAATTTACGCCCACAGTCTTCACATGAATACAGGTTTCCTCCGTGAGTCTTCATGTGTTCAGTAAGATGGTGCTTGAGTTTAAACTTCTTATTGCAGACAGAACAACCAAATGGCCTAAGGCTAAAGGTCAGCATGATGTGCCGATCCCGCTTGGGCTTTACTGCAAAGCGTTTGCCACACAAGCAGCCAAACTTCTTTCCATCAGGGGCTGCAACAAGTTTAAGTGGAGCATGAACAGTTTGGGCCTGAAGAGCCTGGGAAATGATCTCATTACCATGAAGGTCCACAGGTTTTGACAGACTAAAGGACTCAGAATCTGACACAGCATGTATTTTACGAGGCAAGCAGAGAGAAACATCAGAAGATGATGACGTAGGAGGAAGAACAAAGCTCAGTTCTGAGGAATAATCAGCCTGCATCTCTGTCATGCCAAATGTCTTTAAATAACCACTATCTTGTTCCGGATGCTCTTGTTTAATGTAATATATTTTTGGACTTGCTGGGGATGAGGAGGAAGGAACAGCATAAGAGCAGTTGGCTGAAGTAGACTCTTCTAAAAGATTTACTCCATTCTGAGTTTCATCTTCTTCTTCCTCCTCCTCCTCCTCCTGTTCTGACACACGAACCTTTATCACCTCTTCATCATCAGAACAGCCTAGAGATACAGGTAAAGAGACTGATGGAGGTAGGGGATCATCACGTGGGGGCTGGAAACTGCTACTGGGTGACTGACTTTCACTTGCACGGCTAGACCAAGCCTGTGGATGATGCATTTCTCTCTCTTTTAGCAGCTCAGAACATCGGTCTACAACCTGCCACATTTGCAAGCCACTCGCCACCAGAAGATGGGAGGCCAAAGCCTCCATTTCCAAGCACAGCCGGCCAGAGTAAATGAGTTGCAAAAGGTTCTCAAAGGCATCAGGCTGGATGACATTTGGAAGCACCAAGCAGCTGGTGTCATTTAGAAGTAGCTTGTCATGAAAATATGGAGATGAAGCTGCTAAAACGGTTTTATGAGCTTGAAAAACACGACTTTGAACCTGAACTGACAAATCACAGAACTTTCCCTCCAAACGCTGCTTGTTCAAGGTGTCTAATAGTATAGAGCTGTAATGGGGAAAATCTAGCTGGATGCTCTTACTTCCAGGCATTGTGAATACCTATTGAGACAGAGAAAATTAAATGAAGACAGTGAAAATTATAAGCGCATCTACTTCATAACGGCTAAAATCTCATAACGGCTAAAATCTCAAATCGGACACTCGTTCAGAGGAGGGAAATAGTTATGTAATAGGAACAGTATACTGTGCTTTATCAGGGGTCATACACAATATATACACACACACACACACACATATATATAGATCTCTTTAGTGATGAGCAGGTGAGAAACGTTTCACCTGCTACTTCCCAACCTGCACCAAAGCCCAAGTCCACTTCTACTCTATGATCCACAGCCAATCCAAAGCCTATCTCATGACTCATATATGGTTGGAATCAGCCACATGCCCAAATCTGCAGTTGGGGCTCACTTGCTTGATCCCTCTCAACCAATGGGTTCCAGGTCAACCCACATGCACTAGATTCTACTCCTTATATATGTAGTCATTAATAGCATGTTTGCAGTGTGCACACAATTATTTTTATGAGAAATTCATCCCATGTGGCACTGACAGGCATTATGTAAGAGCAGTCTGGAATCCTCACCCCAAGTGTATATATCACGTTCAATAATGGAAGCCTTAGTGTTTATAAATAAAAAAAATTTGAGCTTTCAAGAAACTCAACATTTTGTAAAGCCTAGCAAATATTAGAACTGTGTCTAAGCCTAAAGAGCAGGGTTGTCAAAGATTCAACATGTACAAAAACACTCAGGCAACAGATGATATTAAACGGGATGTAAAGGTTCAAATACTGGGGGATGATCTTCCTGTAGACACAGGAGAAATGGAAATTGTATGAAAGACATACAGCCTGGGCCACAACAAGAGCAACTGTATTAACCTCTCATTTAAACAGATAAAAGGTGCAGTGCTGCCAATGCATACAACAGCTTTCCTGTGCAAGTCAGATTAACAGACGCTCCTGTGCGGACACAGGCAAGCCATTTTTACTTTGCTATCAGCACTCTTGTAACATGTATAACCTCACTACGTCTAGTTTGGCACTCCAATAGTGTGACTGGCTGCTGGCAAATTGTCAGGCTCTCACAAGCACCCATGGGGTAAATCTGGGCACTTTGCTCACCATACTATTTTTATCAGCACAAGTTGCTTCTCATTACCCACTAAGGGCTAGGCCAGACGGGGAGATTCGGGGGCATTTTGTCTCCTGGCGACATCTCGCCGCGACTTGTAGCCCCCGAACCTCCCCGAATAGCAAAGTACCTAAGCGCACCGGCGTTGCTTGTGGATACGCGCCGGCGTTTTCAAGCAACGCCGGTGCGCTTGGGTACGTGGCTATTCGGGGAGGTTCGGGGGCTACAAGTCGCGGCAAGAAGTCGCCAGGAGACAAAATGCCCCCGAATCTCCCCGTCTGGCCTTAGCCTAAAAGAAGGGCCTAAAATCACTTGTGTAAGTATGTGTCATGGCTACACATTGTCTGGAGCTCCTCCACTGAACACAATATACTATGGGATGAACTCCATGCCTCTGCATTAGTATATATATATATATATATATATATATATAGAGAGAGAGAGAGAGAGCACAATCAGCTGTCAATGTATGAGTTATGGCAGGAGACCGACGCACTGTTACTAGTGTTTTCCTGGAACAAAATACTGGCCTTCCTATATAGTTCTCCTTTTTCTGATTCATAACATTAGACCCTACCATCACCATTACAGGGCAGATGGCAACCATGACTGTTACACACCAGTTCTCTCTCGGTCTTGTGTCACAGAGTCTATCCCTATGGAGCTTGTAGCATACCTCCCAACGGTCCCTTTTTTGGAGGGTCAGACCCTCATTTGTACTGTAAACTCCCTATTTTCTCTGCACTGAACAGCCAGATATAAGAAAAAAGTAATTGTAACAATTTAGATAACGTTTCATAACCTGCCAAATTTTGTAGCATGAAGATTGTAATTAGGGGGTGTGGCAACAAAATGGTCGTGGTCAAACCATTTAGCCAGGCTAACTGTGAAAAAAAAATTTTGTCCATCTTTTTTCTTCCAAAACGTTGGGAGGTATGGTTGTACCCTGTTCGCCCCTAGTAACATCAAGCTGTGGCTGTGGGACAGGCGGAGGAAGGACAGGGAGCTAGGATGTCCAGAATAAGGCTCAGACACCCACTGACCATTCAATACATCATATGGACGTATAGTGCAATTAGAGACTCTCTGAGACGCTAATTTGTGCATCTATTGTTGTCGTTCGGCTCTCAATTGATGCTGGGAACTGTAGTTCATAAACAGATAAAAGGCCACAGCCTAAACACTGCTATTATTTGAGTTCTGATGTTCACAAAGGCGCTATCAACCACACCCCTTAAACATACCGTGGTACTTCCCAGCTCCCCTGAAGCTCTCTAAATACAGCAGCCCGTCACTGCACCAGCGGCAGCAGGACAAACATAGCCAGACCCTGGAGGCAGAAGCGGGACAAACGCGCGTTACCCACAGAAACCATCTCACTGGAGCTATGCGAAACGCAGTCAGGGACAAAGCTAATCAACCCTGGGACTCCACAGTCAGAAACAGACAGAAAGCGGAGGGGCAAGTAGGCGCTTTCCCCGGGAAAACGAGATAGGAAACATCCGGGCCTGTAATCACATGGACGAGTATTACCTTACCCCTTGACGCCATGCGCCGCCTCCTCGTGTAATTGCCCTTGAAGACCAACAGGGGCGTATATGCGCTCTTCTCTTTTGGACCAATCAACTGTTATTCGCTGGGTGACAAATAGCGAGACCCCGATAAACAACGAGCAGGCTGAACGCGCTGTAAAGTGGCGGGCTGCTGCTATTATATACAAATTACAATCTGACAATGAGAATTCATCATTAACTCTTTATTCATACCTCCCAACTGGCCGTTTTTTTGGAGGGACACTCCCTCTTTTGACAGCTCAACCTGCAGTCCCTCATTTGTACTGGAAAGTCCATCTTTTCTCTGCACTGAACAGCCAGAAAAAGAAACAAAGTTTCTAACTTAATTGGCTTTTGGCAGAGAGCCCAGAAAATCTAACAGGTGCAAATAAGTAACATTTTTGAGTGAATTGTAACAGTTTAGATATAGAGAAATGTTTTATAACTTGCCAAATTTTGTAAAATGAACATGGTAATTAGGGGGTGTGGCCACCACAATGGGCATAGTAAAAAATTGTAGCTGCTCTAGGTATGAAAAAAAAAATGTGTCCCTCTTTTTACTTCCAAAATGTTGGGAGGTATGTTTATTATTCATGGAACAAATTGGAAGAGATAATAATAGAAAATAAAATCCAAATTAACTGAAAAAATTTATGTCTTGGTCATATATATTGTGAATAGAGTTGCCACCTTTAAAAAAAATTTTTACAGCAGTGGTGGGGGCAGTAAGAAAGGGGGCGTTCTGTGACGTCAAAGGGGGCAGAGCCACAACCCCGAAAAAAGGTACATTTGGGGGCAGGCCAAGGGACTTTAATAGGGGAATTACAGATTTACCGGCACCTACATTGCCGGTAAATTTGCAATACCGGCCTAGGCAGGTGTTTTATTGGCTAGGCCAGTAAAATACCAGCTGGATGTTAACCCTAATTGTGAATAAAGTACATCCTCTTGCAAATGATAAGGATATTATAAGTTACCGAGGAGTTTCATGACAATATAAAGGCTGAAGGCCGAGTGTTTTTATACAGGTCATGGAACTCCCAGGTAATTTCTAATATCCTCAAATTTTGCAACATGGTGTACTTTATTTATTATAATACACAAGTTTCGGTGAGTCATGTGACAGAAATGACAACAGAACTCACTGTTTATAAATGATGACATCAGAACTCACCGATATAATTTACAAGATATTCACAGCTTTTGTGTATTATATATATATATATATCTCAAACTGGTACCTCTATATCTCCCGACATTTGAATAATGTAAAGAGGAACAGACAGGGCCGCATCGGGGGGGACAAGCATCCCGTGGCTGAAGGGGGCCCCGGCTGTAACGCACAGCCAATCAGAACTCAAAGCAACTTTGCTTTTCGTAACCAGATGAGGAGTCCGCCCTGCATCAGTGATCGTGGTCTCAGTGCGCAAAGTACGTACACTGCTCTGAGTATTTCAGTGTCCCCTCTGGAGGCAGTTTATGTAAGGCGCTTCTGTGAATAGGTTGTGCTGCTTAATTCACACGTGTAGCATATTTACAAACACTTCAGTTGGGTGTGAAGGATCGCATGGGGCAAACAGTGAGAAGTACCAAGGTGGCACTCAGGGCAACGCAAAGGGCATTGTTTCTTTGGAGTTGCTTAGCAGGTTTATTTTGAACACAAGGGGATAGCTGTGATTCACACTCCTTTTAATGAGGTAAGCGTACACATGCTATAAATACCCAGTGGGCGTGCTTTTCCTGTTTTTTAAACTACAACTCCCAGCCTCCTGCAAGAGCTGTAGTTCTCTAGAAGAACTGGAGAGCTACTGAGGTCCAGCAGCCCTTTTGGATGCTTTAGATCTTTAGATTAAAAAGAGGAAATACGCCATTTGTAGACTGTGACTGCTTTTTCTTTTTTTAAGTATTCATGAAGTTGATAGTGACATGACGTGATAGTGCAGCATAAATGGCAGTGGCTAGTATCGATAATATCCTTATCTACATAGAGAATGAATTGAGAGCCTGAAGGTAATGTGCTGGGAGACATTGTCCTATTGGATCACACCCTCTAGTCTAATAAACAGTTTGCTGCTCCTTTCACCAGCTGCCTGGCCCCTTCATCTCAATGTATTGGCTTATGTGCAGCCTGCTAGAACAGATTCATAGCAGGTCAATATTTTGTGTATACTGAAAACCAAAGGGCACCTATGGGGCGAAAAAAAATTCCCCAAACCGAGGGTGCGGGCTGATAGAGCCTGCATTCTGGTTTGGGGTTCTAGTAGTTTTAAAAAAAATTGCCCCCTGCAGGCGTTGGCTTACTCGCACCGGGAGGGCTCTCCCGATGCGAGCCGCCATGACAGTCCATGTGGATGCACAGTATGCGCATGTGATGTCATGCGCATAAGCCGAATGAAAAGCTGCCACAAATTCAGCTCCCTCCTGGTGCGAATAAGCCAGCACCTGCAGGGGGCAATTTTTTTTAAACTACTAGAATCCCAAACCTTTGATTTGGGGAATTTTTTTCACCCATAGGTGCCCTTTAATAACATTGGGATCAACCTTAATTTTTACCAGCCAGGCCGGTCGGGGGGCTATGAAGCAGCAATTGATCAATCTCCGTGTCAATCATGGGGAATCCTGCCCAGTTTTCCTAATTTGGGAAACCAAACAGGTGGCAACCCTACTTTGGTCACCCCTTGATGGTCCATACTATATGATCACAGCCTTCTAGCCTGGGTATAGGACCCAACCCTCTGGCACTTACTCTGTTGGATAATCTAAAGGAGAAGTTCAAACTTCACCCATCCAATCCCCATGTGGCTTTACCAGGACTTGCACTCAGTTGGCAAATCAGAGCAAAGGAAGCAAGATGCAGGCATCGTAGCTCCAGCCCATCCTCCGTTCCAAAGTCTGCAGCTCACTGATGGCAGGGGCCCGACTATGCCTGCCAGGGACAACAGTACACCCTTTCCCCCCGATGGAAGGTCTTAAAGGAGAACTAAAGTATAACAAAGAAGTAGGGTAGAAATGCTGCACATTATGTATTGGGTATTCGACCAGCCCAGGAGAACCACAGCTCTTTGGCATTGCTTTTAGGCACAACAAAGAGAGCATTTCATTGTTTCATGTATTGCGGGGGTATTATAAAGTCAGTTAATTCTCACTTGTCTTACCAAGCAGGAGGGGGATTTAAAGGAGGGTTTAATTTGGAGACAATTTGCAATCGGTTTCATTTTTGTATTATTTGTGGTTTTTGAGTTATTTAGCTTTTTATTCAGCAGCTATCTGGATTGCTATTTTAGCTATATGCTTGCTAGGGTCTGAATATGAATAGGAGAGGCCTAAAAAGAAAGACGAGTAATAAAAATTAGCAATAACAATAAATGTGCATCCTTACAGAACATTTGTTTTTAGATGGGGTCAGTGACCCCCATTTAAAAGCTGGAAAGTCTCAGAAGAAAAAGGCATATAATTAAAAAAACTATAACACATAAATAATGAAGACGAGTTGAAACGTTGCTTAGAAATGGCCATTCTATAACATACTAAAAGTTAACATAAATGTGTTGTGGATTTGATTAGAAGGAAAATGATATGGAAAATGACGGGAAGTAATTTAGTCCTCTTTTACCAGGTGTGTGATTTTATGGTGTCAAAATGCTGTGAATTGCGCATCCATTACTTGAATGTTAAATCCAAGAACATTTCTAGTGCAGTCTAGGAGATTACTGCTTGGCCCACTAATGCACTGCCAGTTCATGCAACTGCTATTCAAGTTAATAGGCAATGCCAAGTGGAAATCATGGGGCAGCAAAATGCTGCCATTGACCTAAAAGAAAAGATTACATACATGCAGGCCAGTAATACATGACAAGTCAAAGAATGACAAAGTGCCATGTGCCAAGAAAGAGGTCCCTGGAGATTCTATCAGAATAATGCAGAAAGGGAGTTTTAAGGCCAGAAAGGGAGTTTTCATGTGAAGTGTCTGGTAATGTACCATTTGCAGATAATATTTTAGATTTGTTCCATTACAGCCCTGCATTTGGAGTTTTGTTGCTGCCTTGTGTGACATTATCCAGCTCTGTTATTTTAACAGAGCTTCGTGTACTTGATTGCTGGGATTCACTTGTTACAGTTTAAAATATTCACCTTTTCCTAGAACAACGCAATAGAGAAAATGACACATGGAACTTATTATTTCTGTGCTTATTGTGCTGGTCTGATGAAATTTGTGTTTTGTCCAGCCCCTTCAGGCTTTATATGCTTGAAGTGAAGCCACTGACTGACCTCAAAGTGCACTGACACTAAATTTTTATTGTTTACTGAAACCATGTCCCTTTATGCTCTGATTCCTTGTGGGAAATGTAGTGTAGAGAAGTCCAGAAAGAAATAAAGAAATGCTGCTTTTAATTTCAATTACATTAACAAATAACTTTAAAACTTCTAAAAAAAATAATATACAGTTAGGTTGGACAGAAACAACCGTTTTCTAATTTTGGTTCTGTACATTACCACAATGAATTTTAAATGAAACAACTCAGATGCAGTTGACCTGCAGACTTTCAGCTTTAATTCAGTGGGATGAACAAAAATATTATATAAAAATGTGAGGAACTAAAGACTTTTTTAACACAAAACTTTTTTGTTTTTTAACATAAGACTTTTTTTTGTTTCATTTAAAATTCATTGTGGAAATGTACAGAACCAAAATTAGAAAAAAGTTGTCTCTGTCAAAATATTTATGGACCGAACTGTATTTTGGAAAGTTTTTTTGGGTTTAAATCCCCTTCAGGCTGCCGTGTTGGGCAGCAAAAATTAGGAGGCAGAAGGGGAAGTAAGAAGGAAATTCCATACAACCAAACTGTCTGCTGTATGGTCGTTACGCCAGTGCTTTTATGCATGTTCAGAGTTTAAATAATATTCAACAGCAGATACATAGTAACACAGTAAGTTAGTCTGAAAAAAG
>CM044445.1:55189503-55222097 GCA_024363595.1 Xenopus borealis
GGATGCCACATCCTGGATGGAATTAATTGGGCTGGATAGTTTTGTGTCATCTGCAAACAAAAGATGATTAAGAGAAGCACCATTCTACCTGCATATTCTACCAATTAGTATTACTTCAGTTCAAGAGATCAGATTTCTCACTTCTCTAGTGTGGAAATTTGCCACAGATAAAAATGGTTAAATATGGAAATACAGGTATGACATCTGTTATCCAGAATGCGTGTGGCATGGGGTTTTCCGGATAATGGATTTTTTTCTGCAATTTGGTTCTTAATACTGTTAGTCTCCAATAAAATAATTTAAACATTATGTAAAGGTAATAATACAAAGTACTGTATTATTATTACAGAAAACAATGAAAACATTTTAAAAATGAGAAATATTTGCTTAAAATAGAATCTATGGAGATGAGATTTTAATTCATAAATCAGTCAGTATGTCTTAACTTAGGAAAACTCTTTATGAAATATGCTTCTACTGTTCCATACCTTTCATGTACAGAAGTCCTCAGTTAGTGACATCCAAGTAATTGTCGACCTGTCTGATGAATAAGTGGATCTCCCGTCTCTATTCCAGGATCATTGGATTTAGCAACTTGTTTACTTGCTGTCCCAATGACAAAGCTGACAAATTGTCTGGGGCTCTAGGTACGGATCAACTTCCTGATAATTATTAGTATCACTAATTCTGTCATTTATGGGAACAGCAACAGATGGTTACATGTGTAAAGTAGCAGGTGTTAAATGAGTTAAAGATGCAGGACAAGCTGGATTTGTTGCTTAAAAGTGGCTTTGTATAAAAATGCTTTGCAAATGACTTGTTTTCACAGGGGACACATGCATTTCACCTTTTAAGGCAATTTTCAGTCCTATTGATTCCAAAGCAACTTGATCCTCCAGACAGGAAAAACAGATAAGGCAGATATGCACTGTTATATACTCAGTGGCCTATCATGCATGTAGATTAAAGGACAAGGAAAGGCAAGAAAATAAAATCAAATTTTTACTCCAATATATCTCCAATATACCTTAATTTAAAGATGTGTACTGTTTTTTTTTATAAGAAACCTGACTGTATGCAGTGAAATTCTCCCTTCAGTTACTGCTGTGGATAGGAATTGCCAGACAGCCCCTAACTGCTGGGTAGAGAAACAATCATACTTATGAACAGCAGGGGGAGCCCCTGCCTTACTTCCCAGCCTTTCAGTACTCCAGAAGCTTTGTTTCCCTGTGGAGCAGTTGGTGACTGTGTAGAGATTTGTATTGGATTTAATTTTTGCCTTTACATCCCCTTTAATGTTTCCAACTCCAGCTGCAGGGACAAAGATCATGGAGGCAGATTTAAACTGGGATTCTATTTGGAGGATTATTTTGCTGCAACCACTGGTTCTGCAGAGTTGGAGAAAGTTTGAAAAAAACAATAAAAAAACTATAAAATCCACATGAGATTACATGACAACACAGGACCCAGTGCAGTCTGTATATTCTGATTATTAATCAGTCTTGCTGTATCAGCTTCTGGCACATATTTTTGACTTGTGCTGGTTTGATAATTAATGATGTGCCCTAAGCAGCCCAGACCACACTGCCAAGATGTATAACAAAGTTACAAGATGACAGCTCCCTGTGGTGCAATAAGTTCATGTTTATGTTTAGTGTACAAAATACAGCATTTCTAGCATTATTCTATTTTACACTTTCCTTGCACTTTAACATAATACAATAGTAGTAACCCACATTAATCATTTAGACTTTTGTTTTCATTTTTCTAACATATAAAAGTGTGCTCAGCCACATAATATCATCTTGGGTTGTTCCGGGTGATTATGTGAAAGTTATTCCAACTTGCCTGCCTGCAACAGACTTATCAGGGTTGCTCGCTATTGGCTGGTGCAAATCTGTAGCATCTGTAAACGAGCATGTGCATAGCCTTATGTATAACAGTGCTGAAAATATGAATTTATATTCTTTTGCGTTCAAGGGTTATGGCACAATGAATGACTGCAGACTGCTTGTAACTGAAGAGAATGGGAAACTCCAAGTGTAGCTTGGGGGCCTTGTCTATAGCTTAAAGGGGTGATTCAACTTCATGTTAAATATGCAATTAATTGAGTAATTCTAAAATACTTCTTAGCTAATCTTAATTTTTTTCTTTTTTAATATTGTTCTGAGCTATTTGCTTCTTCTGACTCTCTCCAGCTTTCAAATGGAGTCACTGACCCCATCTAAAAAAGAAATGTTCTGTAAGCCTAAAAATGTATTGTAATTGCTACTTTTTATTATTTATCCTTTTATTCATGGCCTCTCCTATTCATATTCCAGTCTCTTATTCAAATCAATGCATGGTTGCTAGGGACCCTATCAAACTGCAAATTGCTGAATAAAAAGCTAAATAACTTAAAATAATAATAATAATAAAAAAAAATTGTTTCAGAATATCACTCTCTACATCATACTAAAAGTTAATAATCTCCTATAAAAATACCCTTCAAAACACCTGTTGTGGCACAGCCCAAATCCTTGTAGTTTGCAACACAAACCAAATAATATCCATATTATTTAATGTCAGTTTATGATAAAGGAGTAGATGAGCCAGACTACACACCTAAGCTACCTCATTCGGCATATAATAGATAATGAAATACAAGTCTCTGTTGATAACATTTTGATCAAGGTCTAAAATAAAAACAAATATATTGACATTACAGGAGATGAAGAGAGATAAACCAAAGATAATAAGTTGTACCACCCTCAGTTTATTTTATAACAAAAATGTCATGTGTCCATTCACTGCTGAAGAATTAGCATAAGCAAAGTTAACAAAAAACAGTAGATATCAGTGCTTGTTTGTTACCTGGTGACCAACTAATTCCTGGGCGTTATCATTAAAATCTAGTTTCCAGTTAAATGCATCTCTGTTCTTATATTGCCCTTGTCATACTTAGTTTGTTCCATTGTATGACTTCTCCTTTATTGCCTTGAGTCTACTTGTTCATACAATGAACTCTAGTCAGTCTCATGTCTGACAACACCCATCTTGGCCTGTACTCTGCTAATCCTTCTGGTATTCACCATTCACAAGACAGCAAGAAACGACAGCCACTCCACCCTACAAACTCAAGCACTATAGCAAGCAGCACAACACTCGTGTGACCAAATATATCATCCAACACGTTACAGCCCCTTCACTCCTATTAACCGAAGCAATCCATATTTGTGAGCATTGATTTTTACTTTTTTTTTTAACAACATGATGTCTAGATTTTTTTGTACAATAGAAATTATTATACAACATTTTATATATTTTTTTTTTAACATGTTCTCAAGGCAGGGGTTCCCATCCTTTCCGGTTTTGTAGCACCATAAATCAGATGATTGTTAGTGTATTCCAGTGAACACTATCACTTCAATCTGTACCCCTTCTGCCCTCCATCCCAACCTGTAGCAATCACTGAGGGGGTAGGTATTTAATGTATCTCACGCTGAAGCTCAAGAACCCCAAGAGTGTATATCCCTTGCCTGAGGTAACAACATAATGCTGTTTCACCTGATGATATTTGCCTTCAACAGAAAACATCTTCTAATCTGAGGTTTTGTAAGGGATAATATATATTTATGTTTTAATGCTGAAGTGACATGACAGAAATAGCAAACAGCCACATTGGGGTCAATCAAAGGTAAACTGAATTTGTTATTTGTTCTTCTGAAAAGATGAAGAACCCAGCCTCAGTGAAAGCCAAAGCCATGTTTCTCTTAAAGTGAATGTAATTTGTAGCTCTTATGGGCCCTGTCATAAACATGGTCACTGTATATCTATATATATATGTATATATCTATGTATAGTATAAAATACTTTATATATTCTGCAATAAAAGAATCTGAGCAGAATTTATGAAACCTTTAAGGACCTGTTTATAATTTGTTTCTCAGTACAGAGCTATAAACACTGTCTTTTTATATCTTCCGGAAAAACACTCTGAATTCTCTTTTCTTTAAATGTTTTATATTTACACAGAACGTCAAAAAGAACCAAATACAATCAGAATATCTTTACTGGCACATTCATTTCAGGGCCGGCAGCTCCTGTCACCGCAGTGAAGAGGGGCCCTGCAGGTTATGGCACCAACCACTAATATGGATGGAATTTCCCCTCCCTGCCTCCCTCCCCATCCAACCGCAAATTCCATGCGACCTTTGAGGCCAAGTTATTTATAATCTCCCTGTGTCACAGGAAGTGGAGTTAGATTGTAAGCTCTTTGGGTGAGAGACTCATATCACTCATTCGGCTCCAAGCGGACTGACAGATTTCAAGAAATAAATAAACCTTCATTAATAGTAATACGAATGAGTGATGACTGGTAGTCTCCCATTTCAGCTGCCCATTTAAGGAGGTAAAATGTACAAATGAACCTGTATACCCAGCTGAAAGTTTTCACCCCTTGCTCCTGCAAAAGATTCTTAAATGTAGATCTGTCACTCCTAAACTCTCATCTTTATCCTTGTAATATCTCCTGCAGTAATGACATTAACCCAAAGTAGGACTTTGAAAAATGTACCACATGTATTGTTTTCCCCTAAGCTTCCTTAATTTATACCTTTCCTTCCATGTTTACTTGTGTATTTTTGCTCTTCCTCATTCTAGTCCTAGTTTCCTCTCCTACTTCCTTTGTGACAGGAATGAGTTGCCTTAGCTGATGCCATGAAAATGTGCTCATTTAGCACAAAACAAAAAATAAGAAGGGGAAGGTAATATTGGGGAGAAGTTAAAAAAGGGAAATATATATATATTTGTTATAACTAAAGGGCAATACAGTAGATGTTTAAACTGGGGAGAAAGAATAATAAGGAAGGAAAGACAGATGAGTAAAAGGGGCAGTGTAGATGAGAGAGTCCCCTACAGTGCAGATCTGTCAGTGCGAATCTCAGGGCCTCAGACCTGAGACAGAAAGCATGAAGAGGGAGATAGAAGAGAGTGGAGGAAAAATGAAGTAAATTGTGTGGCTATAGGAATTTGGGGTATTAAGGTGCAGGATAAAGAGTTGCAGGGTAAGTTCAGTGCGGTTCTCCCTTCTCTCTCTCCAGTTCCCAGGTGCGGGTGTCTCCCCCACCTGTTTGGGGTCACACAGATTGTCGGCCGCAGGTCTGGACGGCACAGAGGGAGGGGGTCAGTCGGGGGGAAAGGGTTCCCAGACCCCTCCCCATCAGGCTCTTGGACAGACGCCTCAGTGGGGTAGTGCCAGTCTTCCCATCTCCCACTCACAGGCTCCTGGATGGACCCCTCAGCTCCAGTTAGTGATGGTCACTTGAGTTTAGAAAGTCTCCATTTTCTGTGATTTGGAGTCGAGGAGGCAGAGACGGGAGGGCCCCATTCCATGGAGTCGCCAGCCTCAGACGCAGGTCTGCTGTACCCACGGAGGGAAACTTCTTCTCCTGTGGGGGGAAAGATAGAGATAGAGCTTACTTACTAATGTTACAGATGCGAACTCATATACACAACAGAGACTCACAGAGAAATCTAAATGTGCCCTGCAATTACATACATACATATTTAACTGAACACATATACTATATACATATATATGTGTTTGTGTACAAATATGTCATGTGCAGCAGAGACTCTGGGACTAATGCTAATGTATTCATGATACCGTACAGTAAACATTCCAAGTTCTCAACCACACAACCCCTTCCTTTTCCCTCTACATCATTATTACAAAAATAAAACCATCCGCGAAAAAAGTTTTTGATGTACTGAGACATATATATCACAATGCACATCTATGGGACAATCCTGTCCTCTTTGGCCTTTGGGCTGGAGAAAGAACATTTGGGAGCTACAATCATCAGACAGTGAGGGCCTTTTGTTTAGAAATGATGTGGGGGATTTAGGAATTGCAGGGTACAGTGACATTAAATAAAATTCACAAAACTGGAATTTGTATCAAGATTCATTGGTATTGTGTATCTTCAGTATAAAAGAAGCACGAGACAGAGTACGTTCATGTGTATCTAAAGCATCTTGAACGAGCTAAACAACACAGAGAGCACAGTTGGTACACAAACAGCAGGTACAGAAACCACATCAACCTCATGTTTTAAAAAGAAACACTGTCCAATTACTATAATTTGGACTACAAACTATTTTGGAAAAACACACTCTGTAGGAAAACAACAATGGCACACCTAAGCTGGACAACAGAGATAGAGAGAAACAAAATTAAGAAAATTAAAGGAAAAAAACACACTGCACAGCTGCCACAGAGAAACTGCTTATCTACCATTCAATTGTATAAAGCCACATAAACTGGTGTCATAGGAGCAAAACACAGACCACTAAGCAGAAAATGTGTCTTTTGATTAGCTGTCATTTACATGTTTCTGTGTTTGAATGGGAATTGGTTTGAGAAAATGATTTTGTCAGCATGCTAAATATTTGCGACCACAGATGTACATACAGAATTATATATATATATATATGTATGTTGATAAAACGTATATAACATCTGCTGTCCGGGTTTTCAAAGTGAAGTTCTGCCCCAGCTGAAGAAAGCATATTGTTTTGGCCTACCTCTGGCCTGTTTTTTTCATCCCAGCTGTAGCTGTCTCCCCCTGGATTTCATTAAAATCACATTGGTGTCACTCTTATCCTAGCTCTTTATATATTTATAAACAATTTTCCAAGCCCTTATATTTTTTTTAAGAAGTCACCCAACTTCTCTACCCCTTCCATTCTTTTTAGTAGGAGACTTTTTTCTCCTCCTGTCCTTTGTCTTTTACATCAATACTTTATTCATATAATGTCTTTTACACCAATACTTTATTTATATAATGAACATCCCAACCCCCTTCTCTTCAACCTTGCTGTGACACGGTCTATTTTTTTCTTGCTCTCTGTGATTATATTCCTCAATGCCTTCCATTTCTTCTTTTCCTTTCTATTTTGCCCCTCCTTCCCCGTGATACAAGGTATCCCCTTCTTTATCTGCTCTCCTTTTCTTTCTTCGTCCTCATTTTCTTCTCTCTTCACAATTTAGATGTTTATACCATTCCTATTTCTTCTCCAGCGATTCAACATTCTGTTACCTTTATTTATTTACATAGCTCTCCCATTCTCTTACTCCTTTCTTTTTCTATTTACCATTTTCTTTTATTTGACCTCTTCTTTCTTTATCCTTTAACCCTCATTTTCTACAATTTTTTTACTCTAAGCCCTCTTGTATTTCTCTCCCGTTATATTTATTACAGCACTTCCCCAGTATCTGCTCATTTAGTTTCACTCCCCCGTCCTGAAGCATCAGTGTGGTTGCATTAGCAGCTGTAGTTGAAGTGGTTTCTTCTTTGTTGAACTATGTACAGTGCATGGAGAGTTTGCAGAGGGCATTAAATAGTGAGCTATACTCTGTGCAGTGATTGGAAATGTGACAACTAGAAGGTTTACCAGTTAATTAATGCACACCAGGATTTGGTGGTTTAACTACAGAGAAAGCAGACCCTGTGGCTGCAGGGGGGGGGGGCAGGAGTTATAGGGGACCCCACGAGTCCCTAATTTAGGAGCATTTTCTATATATATTGAAAAACAGGACAGCTGCTGGATATGTTGAGGGCCCTAAAATTAATTTGCTGTGGGAACTGTTATGTCACTGCCAGGATTATTTAAAAGTCGGAGCAAGTTGCTTGCACTGCAGTACTGACAACCTGCATAGAGTATTCTGACCCCTGTTAAATGAATTAATGTTTCTGAAAAAACTCCAACACTGAAATGTTATTCTCTGAAATATTTTTATTTAAAATCACCAAAACCTCAATTTCCATTTTCATTATAACATTTTTTTTACGTTAGAACACTTCTTCAGAAAAATGTCTGAAAAGCAGAATTATCCTTTTTAAATAAATATTCAATCCTCACACTATAATACTGTATAAACTAGTGGTTTGCAGCAATACCAGTCTTGGTAAGTATATCCCAGATTTTTACACATTGAGGGTGGGTTTTGGCCTATTCTTCCAGGTAGAATTCCTATAGTATTTTCAGGTTAGTCAGATGTGCATGATCCTCAAATTTCAAATATTTTATTAATTGGACTGAAATCTGGTCTTTGACTTTTCAGTGACATTCAACTTTTTATTGTGTAATTATGTTTGTATATAATTTTTTTTGTCATTCTACTGTTGGACTTTCGACATGTGTTTAGGAGCATTGTCTTGTTGAAAGTCAGACCAAGCTTTAGTTTTCTTAGCAGGCTAAAACAAGTATTTCACTGTAATTTGCACCATCTGTTCTTCTTTCTTATCAAGATACCTAATCCTTGCTAACACCACCATACATTACTGTATTTATGGCTTAAACATATCAAGAGCTCTGTATAATACTCGATTGGATGGACGAGGGGCACAAAAAAAGCCTTACTCAAATGAACTATGTAATAGTGTATCTAAAATTTGCCAAAAACCTGTGAGTGGCCTGGGGGAATGTTTTGTTGTCAGATAAAATCAAGATAGACAATTTTGGCCAAAGTGCTAAGTAATCTAACTGCCCAAACCTCAAGAAAAAAACACACCTATGGTATAGGTCAGGGCTCAGTGCAGGTCAGTGAAGTTCTTCCATTCACATCTCAGCAGCTGTACAGATCTTGCTTTGTGCAGGTGACATTTATGTGACAAACAGGAAAAAAACTTTGCACTCTGCATTATGCATGCTGCATCCACCAAACCTTACAGTTATGCTTTCATTCGGGTAGTGTGTTCTTCTGGTGTTTTCATTCATGTAGAAGTGTCCATCAGATTGTCAGAAGGTGAAACATGCTTCATCAGTGCTAAACAGTCCAAGGCAGAAACCTTTACACCATTTGATGCTTGATATTGCACTTGGTAACATTTGGTTTGTAGGCAGCTGTTTGGACTTTGTCAATGAGTGTTTCAAGTTGGTAGACCATTCCTGTATATTTACGACTAAACTGTTGCTTCTAGGCATTTTCTCTTCATTATCACTTATATTTGACCAGGACAGCTCTAGCAGGGCAGAAATGTGATGCACCAATGCTGGAAAAGTGGTGTTGTGTAATGGTGACTAATTGACTGAGCTCTTCGGCATGACCTATTCTACTACCTGTGTTTGTTGCTGGAGATTACATGGCGGTGTGCTTAATTATACAATTGTGTCAGCAATAGTTATGGCTTCAATAAACAATTCAAGTAATAGAGGTTTTGGATGATTGTAGCCATTAAGTGTATGTAGAACCACAGAGTCTTTATATTAAGCAGTGAAGTTGAAGAAGTAGTCATCTTCAAGTAAATTGAATACAGCTTCCACTTTGGCCATTTTATTTTTTTGGCACTCTGTTTATAAAGACATCTTCTTCGACCAAAACATCGCTGATTTTTCAACTGTTCAGACCTGGAGAAATATAATTAATTCCTGTAGTGAAGGATGACAACTCTTTTGAGCACTGGTATTTTATGGAAGTTGTTGAAAGGCTATTAAAATAATACTGTTGACTGAATTTTCATTACTACTTTGGTAACTACATCAGCATCCCTCTGTTTTCAATTACATCTTTTAAACATTACAAATAATCATTACTTTGTGATTTTTTTACTTCTGTTTAACATTGTGAATCCCTTTAATGATCACCTTTTTTATTAGATAAGAAGGTGTGAAGAGCAGGCCTGAAGATGGATAATAAAATGGACAGCACCAATACTATGATCCTGTAGAAACTAATATTTACTAACCTTCTCTGATTGGTTGCTCTTGATTACTAGACCTAGTTCTGATTTTCATTACATTACCTCAAATAATCCAGTTTTAGTCTAATACAGTGCAGTCTCAGGCATTCTTTGACAAGTACAGTAAAAATAACTGATGCATTTTGAAAACCTATAAACAAGAAATATTTTCCAAATTGGATATATATGTTAGATTTCTATAACATTTATATATTTTATCTCACTGAAATAACTCTAGTTGCTACAGATAATTCTATTATCATCCCACTTGTGTATACACATTCCAACAACTTTCTTGAATATCATCTCCAGCAATTAGTGTTGTAAATTAAAAAGATTTTTTTTCCTACTTTTTAACAAATGTTTTTGGTCTCATCTTCATGTAGGTTCCAGAATGCACTATGTATTATTGTTCTTTACGGATTGACTGCCACCCAGAGGGGGTGGGGCAGGAGCACCTGGGCCACAGCTCCACTTTGGTGAGTTTTTCACAGGAAGTAGATATATTAAAGGATTAACTGGCCAGTGAATTGTTTACACCTCAAATTCAGACTGTAATCCCCAGTACTGTTCACACATGTAATCCCCCCCTACAATGTTCACACTTGTAACACCTCTATTGTTCACAACCCTAAAACCCTTTACTGTTTATACCTGAGACCCAGACTGAAACTGCCCACATTGTTTACCTGTTCGCACTTTATACAAAATGATGATGGGGCACCAGCACTGTGTCACTGTATATAGTACAGTGGTCCTGATAGGTTTCCCTGTGTCCTGCTCTGCCTTCCCTATGCTCCCTGTGTGCCATTCTATGCCTTCCCTATGCTTCTTGTGTGTGCCATAATTTGCCTGTCCTACTATGCCTGTGTCCCATAGTCTGCCTGCCCTATGCTCTCTGTGTGCCATACTCTGCCTGCCCTATGCTAACAGTGTGTGCCATATTCTGCCTGCCCCATGCTCCCTGGTTGTGTCATATTGCCCTATGCTCCTTGTGTGTGCCATACTCTGCCTGTCCTATGGTCCCCATGTGTGCCATACTCTGCTTGCCCTATGCTCTCTGTGTGTGCCATACTCTGCCTGCCCTATGCTCCCTGTGTGTGCCATACTCTGCCTGCCCTATGCTCCTTGTGTGTGCCATACTCTTCCTGCCTATGCTCCTTGCGTGAGCCAAACTCTGCCTGTCTTGTGTTCCATGTGCGTCCCATACTCTGCTTGCCCTATTCTACTTGTGTGGGCCATACTCTGCCTGGCCGATGCTCCCTGTATGTGCCATACTCTGCCTGTCCTACGTGGGTGTGGTTTAAAAACATGAAGTGATCAACACTGGCTTCCATTATTGCCCTCCACCACGTAGGCCAGAAAAATTCTAGACCTTGGTACCACAGAAGTTGGACAGCACTGTACTATATGATCGAATACAGACTGCTATATTATGTGGGCTGCTGTTCATGCACCTTTCTGTTAAAATGTGTGTGTTGTGGCACTTAAAGATGACAGTCAATAAAATGAATGTTGGTCCAATTAATGCTGAATATAAACTATATAAATAAGCATATGGAAGGACAATATTTCTTTGTATGGCCGATAAGCAGTTCCACCCTTAACATACATACATTCTAAAGGTAGCCATACAGGGGCAGATTTAATCTGCTGTTTTGGCCCCTTCAGGTCAATTTGGCATCTTATCATGCCAGTATATGGTGCCCTCAAGTGGGCCTTAAATGTCAATGTTGGGCAGGTTTGATTTTTCTGTCAGGTCAAGGACTGCATCTGCATGTTGATGGGGTCCTAAATCCAATGGCTGAAATAGCAGCAATTATGATCAACTGTTGGCCCAAGGGTAATAAACATGGTGGCACAAAGTATCATTTGTTTTTTCCCCCATGCCAGTGCATTTTTTGTTCCTTAAAGGAGCACCAGCCTAGGAAAAAAAATAGCCATTGGAATCACTGTGCCATTTAAGCACAGAATGTATTTAATTTCTTTAAATTAATTTCACATTAAGTAATGCTGGCCAAACAAGGGCAGATAAAGCTGCCGATGTCGGTCGTTTAGACCAATTTCACAGCTTATCTGCCCGTGTATGGGGGCTTCCAATGGGTCTTCCCGACCGATATCTGGACACGATATCGATCAGGAAGGTTGGATTTTCTTCCAACCCATCGGAAGTCCATTGCACTCATCGCAATATGATTGTTCGCCATAGGGTTCAGATTACCCCAATATAGCCCTGCCATTTAGTGGCATATCGTGAAAAGATTGTTTGGCAATGACGTCAAACTAGCGGATCTTTGCATCTATGGCCAGCTTTAGGCACGGTGACCTGGGTCATAGATATTCTTTCTATGGGGCAGATTTATTAAATGGCAAAGTGGTCATTTCTCCAGAAATATCATCCACAGGAACATCACCAATTTACTAACAGGCATGGAGGTTAATTCACTAGCGAAAGAGATGATTGGTAGCGCAGTTTTGTGCCCTTTCGCCAGCCGCATTTTCGCTTGTGTGAGTTTTACAGAATGTTTCCATTTCCAGCTTAGACCTGGCAAACTGATAAAATGAAGCTACATCCTCCTCAATCTTATGTCAGTGACATCATATCCTGTATGCCAAAGTCTTATTAGTTGTAACTAAAAAAAAAATTTGTTTTAGGATGGGCTCATGTCTAGGGCTTTGGACATTTGTAATCAAAAAAATGGCCACTTCAAGCATTTGCACCAACATCTCTAATAAAGACATATATATATCACCTATATGTACCCGCCCTATCAGGGCTGATCCTGCCATTAGGTAAGGTGAGAACGTTGTCTCAGGCAGCAACGAGCAGCCAGTTACAAGGGGCAGAAAAAAGCCACCACTTGTAACTTTAAGAGCTGAATTTCTGGGTTTAATCCGCTAGTGCAGAGAGCACTATTGCACTCAATGCACTAGCAATGCTGCCCCCTTTGACCCGCAGCATCACATTGACCTAAGCATAAGATTACTAAGTTTCGATAGGCAGAAAAGAACCTTAACAAAAGTTTGCTATAAAATGTTCGCTCTTACAAAGTAATGCTAATGAAACTTCATCAACGTTTGGCTCAAGTGAGAATTCACCCCCTTTAGTGAATTTGCCCCTTTGTCAATAAAGATGCCAAGCCAACTTAGCGTTCTGCATGCACAGTTTTTCAGACTTGACTCTGTTGTGGATGTGCAAGTCTAAGGAGTATAGTTGTCAAAGAGTGACGTTAGAGATTATCACAGTCTGTTAGAGTGCCACAAAAAAAACGATTAATTGGGGATACACAGCATGGATTCACATTGGAAAGGGTATACATGCAGTATTCAATACATACTGCCTTTGGATGCAACCTCTTAAAGAATGGCAGAAAATAAGTATGTTGGAAAAGTGAAATAATTGGAAGTGAGAAAGGTGGAGACAGCACAAAGGAGGAGTATAAAATTGAATCTGACATTTTGTTTTCCTTCTGGTATTAGCTATATATGCTTATTGATGCAGCGCACAATCTTTTTTTATTTTCAAATGCAGCAGAGAGAGAAGGGTAGTAGTGTGCTGGGCTGCTGAGGTTTCTTTTGTTTAAGAAGAGAAGGTCTCTACTGCTGTTGCTTGTACATTAAATTGATTTGTCGTTTCTTTTAAAATACGCTGTATAATCAACTAGAATCCATGAAAATGTATGGTTACGGCAACGAGCACTGGGGTCTAAAATGTACTCATTTGCAATCAGTAATGTGACAATAAGTAAAGATTATGACATGGATTAAATAACTGCAAATTAATAATCAGAAGCACAAAAGAAGCCATGAGGCTCATGCACACTGAGGGGCTGATTAAATAAAACTCAAATTAATTTTTTTGCAGTTTTTTTTATGAAAAAAAGTCGACCAAACTTACACAAATTGAATTAATTTATCAATAATCTTTCTCACCCATGTTCTATTCATTTCACAAAAAATAAAGTTTCCCCCTTAAGAACCTCAACCAGATAAATCTGAGGTTTAATTAAGGTGTTCTGAGTGTACTAAAGTAAATTTTAGAAGAAATGTTCCACCAATGGTTATGTTATTAATAATATAGAAAGCATGACTAACATAGTGCAATAAGGTAATGATTCCAGATATATCACTGTACACTGCAAATATTCCACTATACCTCATTGTAAAATTGTAGCCTAAGAATAGCATATCATTAAAATTAAATTACCAAGTGCATCTAAAATAAGTTCTCTAATGAATGTTTCATTGCGAAGAGAATCATACCTATAAACAGTACACTCCAATGATCAAACAACGATTCCCAGCACTCCTTGAAAGCTTTAGTGTGCAGAGGTGCTGGAAACTGTAGTTTGGGAACATCAGCAAAGTGAAATGCTGAAGATTCCTACCTCTAAAGATAAATGGACACTATGGCTATGGAACTGATTAATTACTAGTCAAGTGTCAAATTGGGTAAAATAAGGTAAAAAACACAAGTTCTTACCTCTTCATATCTCAGTCACTTTGCAGGAAACAAATTTGAGTGAGATAGAACCTTACTCAGTCCAGACATCTATACATTTTACTGCATTTTAAGCAATAATGTAATTACATTGGTAAGGTCAGTCTGCATACAAGGTGAGCCTATAGAGGTTTATTTGCATTTTTCCCGTCTACAAGACAGAAATCACATGGGTGACAAAATGACTTGTGTGAAGCTGAGGCCAAAATTTAACCTGGAAAATGCAGTGGCAGGAAAATTACATTAAAGGAGAAGTCAACCTATAACAGGGTAAACACCATGCCCCCGTCTCCCCGTAAGCTACTCCTACTTCCCCCCCGGGCAAATGCCCCTAAGTTGCTACTTACCCTGGTCCTGAGAATGGAGTTTGCAGCCACCATCTTCTCCCCAGCCGTCTTCTTGCAGGATCCATTGGCGTTTGGCGGCGCATGCGCAGTAGGTGCACTTGCCGGTTAAGCTCTACTGCGCATTCTCCAAAAGTCACAAAATTTCAATAGGAAAACTTTGTGACTTTCAGCGAATGCACAGTAGAGCTTAACCGGCAAGTGCCGCCGCCAAGCGCCGCCGCCAAGCGCCGAAGAATCCAGAAAGAAGGCTGGGGAGAAGATGGCGCCTGCAAACTCCACGCTCAGGATCTGTGCTGAGGAGGGTAAGTAGAAACTTAGGGGCTTGGGGAGTAGGCTGGGGGGGAGGGGGCATGGCGTTCATCATATCATTAGTAAGAAAGTGTTGTTGTAGTTCTGCAAATTGAGTAGTGCAGAAGGTTACCTAACTTTGTTTTTAACCTTTTTTAAGGTTCATTGAGCATTTGTTGTGATGTAGGTAAGAAAAAGTGTTATAAAGGATTGTTGCTGCAGGCTAGCAATTAAGCAACTGTAGTCTGCAGCTGTCTAATGGAAAAAAGTCCCTAAAAGTTTATCAATTTAAACATAAGTGAACATTGCTGAAAAACACAACAAAATGTAATTATACTGGGTATAGACTTTAGCCTCATCAACTATTCTACAGAAAGAAACCAGTAGTTACCAAATAAGTACTCTGTAGAAAACCCCCTGAAACAAATTTAAAGAGCATTTCTGTAGCAAACTAACCGGACCCTCAAAATGAAGCCCAAATAAAATATTTTTGCTCCAGTGTCATACTTCAGAATGGCTCTCAGATTGCATTGACATAACTGTGCTCTGTTTTCTTTTGTTAAAAGAACATGAATATGAGGCGAGTAAGACAGGACATGGATGAAGGAATGAAACTGACCTTTCTCCTTTTTATTTACCACTTACCTTTGTGCTTCCAAGACCCTATATAAGGGTAATAGCTTGTAGTGTCAGATTGAAGACAACTGGATTTCTGGCTCTCATACAGTTTCACTAAAGATGGCTGCCCAGTGTGCTTCTATCTTCTTTAATTAAGATGCTTTCCCATGCACAAGATATACCTTCCTAATGTTCCCTCACTGCACCTCTTTCAAATAATTTTGTATAGGTAATTCAATTTGTATAAATCACACATAACAATAGTTGGAAATGCAGTTGGAAATGACAATTTATAAGGGAGAAATCTTTTAATGTACAGCCATATCTCATTTTTATACATTTATACCCCTTCTTACCCTTTCATTTGGTATTGTGCATCCCATTATATCAGATTATATGGTTATATCAGCAATAATGCAAATGCTCATGATTAAAATAAAGGGAAAATTCAAATTAAATCATGAGAAAGGTAACTGTGACTTCTAAGTTTAGCACTATCTTGATATAATTTTTAATCTTGATTATATCTGCTCTTATTTCCAGTGCATCCTTCTCATCTTTCCATATTCTGCATATTTTAGCTCCAGTTTCCTCTATTGTCATTGTCATTGCATTGCATATAGCAGTGCCTCTTACCCCCCTATTTGTTCATTAAGCCCTATATTTCTCTGTATCCTTGTTCTCCCCAAATTTTTTTTCTTTTTTGCTTCTTGAGATGAAAGACAGGGACAGGGTGTGATGAAGATGTCACACACAAACGCACAATGACATTGTAATTTCCACCTGAGCCTCGATAAGTCTCCTCTTCATATTGATGGGTTCTTGTGAGTGATCCTTCCTGATCTCCTCCTCCACCAGCATCAACCTGTAGACCAAACAAAAACAGCCGCTGAACGCGCCACCAAGAGTATAAACTGTATAAGTGGAACCTTTTCTGATCTAAGGTGTAGTTCAAGAAAGTGGATACGGTGCAATAATGCAAAGCTGTTGAGGATGGAGAATAGATGGAGGATTCTAATTTGGCCAAAGTCCCTGCCTGACCTGAATCCTTAGAATCAAGTGACTTTTTGTCACACAAGTAGTAAAATTATCTTTCACTCCTTCTAACCATAATTTATACATGTAATTAAGTTTCTGACTTGGCTTAGAATTCGGCAAATCCCAAAATAGAGGATTTGGTGTATCCCTATAAATTGACATTTGATTTCTTTACTTAAAATATACTAGTCCTAAAGTTTATCAAAATGACCAATTAAATGGAAAAATATGGACCTCCATATTGAGTTTGGCTTGATATAGTATGCCACTTGGAATTTTATGACTATAACTTGTAACTAAACCCGTGTTTTTTAGTTGTCTGCACTTGCATAGAATGAGTTAATAATAAAACATGGGACCAGTGAATGTGCAGTGATCAACCCTCTATTTTTGTTAAAAATGATTTTTTTTTTTAAATTTAGGATGCAAATGGGTAGTTTTCAGGTGCTGACATATTTTGTACGGTAGTTGTAGGTGTGTGTAAATAATTCTTTTTAAAATCTGTTATTTGTTAGCTCTAACATTTTCATCAACACTTTGCACTGGAAATGTAAATTTGAGCCTGCTTCCATAGGGTTCCTGCCTTCTCATACAAGGCTATCATCTCTATACTTCTATTTATTTCACTTTCCCATCACTTTTTTCAATCAAGGATTAAGGACTTTTAAATATAATTTATAAACTAATTGAATGAATTAAGACACTTAAAGACTTCAGGTATTTCCACATTTTAATCAAATAAACAATTATTTACATAGCGCACACATAAAGGAATTATTTGGGTAACAAAATCACTAAAAAAGAGGATTGTCAGTTTAGCCAAAAGAATAAACTGCTCCATTAGTGATAACCCATCTTGGAATATTTGTGATTAGGGACAGAGTATTTCTTCCCATTCAACTTAAGTAATAACCTTTGTCACTAATGCACACCTGTCTTGCACTGACACATTTTTGGTGACTTTTTTTAACATATCCTTTCACCTTTTTATCAGCATGTTAGGGTGGGCGCTTCAAAACTCACTGTTATATTCCCACTGTTATATTCTGTAACTCACTGTTATATTCTGTAACACACTGTTATATTCTGTAACACACTGTTATATTCTGTAACACACTGTTATTTTGCCACTTTTATATCCTGTAACTCACTGTTTTATTCCTACTACTATATTTTGTAACTCACTGTTATATTCACACTTTTATACTCTGTAATGAACTGTTATATTCCCACTGTTATATTCTTTAACTCACTGTTTTATTCACACTGTTATATTCTGTAACTCACTGTTGTATTCTTTAACTCACTGTTTTATTCCCACTATTATATTCTGTAACATACTGTTATATTTTGTAACACACTGTAATATTCCCACTGTTATATACTATAACTCAATGTTATATTCCCGCTGTTATATTTTATAACTCACTGTTAAATTCCCACTTTTATACTCTGTAACACACTGTTATATTTCCACTTTTATACTCTGTAATACTCTGTTATATTTCCATTGTTATATTCTGTAAAGGTCTGTTATATTAACACTTTTATACTCTGTAATACTCTGTTATATTCCCACTGTTATATTCTGTAACAGTCTGTTATATAAACACTTTTATACTCTGTAATACTCTGTTATATTCCCACTGTTATATTCTGTAAAGGTCTGTTATATTAACACTTTTATACTCTGTTATATTCCCACTTTTATACTCTGTAATACTCTGTTATATTCCCACTGTTATATTCTGTAAAGGTCTGTTATATTAACACTTTTATACTCTGTAATACTCTGTTATATTCCCACTGTTATATTCTGTAACAGTCTGTTATATAAACACTTTATACTCTGTAATACTCTGTTATATTCCCACTGTTATATTCTGTAACAGTCTGTTATATAAACACTTTTATACTCTGTAATACTCTGTTATATTCTCACTGTTATATTCTGTAACTATCTTTTATATTAACACTTTTATACTCTGTAACACACTGTTATATTCCCACTGTTATATTCTGTAACATACTCTTATATTCTATAACACACTGTTATATTCCACTGTTATATTCTATAACACATAGAGGATCTGTGTCCCTTTTTCCCCTGGTTCTTTCTACCTTACACACACATGCAGACACACAAAAACCACAGGGGGTAATTTACTTTAGAAATTGGCTAATGGCCCTTTAAAATGAATACATATTCCCCCACCCATCTATACAGTATCTTCTAAACTTTTCCATGCAGCCCTTCTAGAAAGCATCTAATTCTAAAGAGTAGAAGACATTACTTCCCCCATTCTAACTTTTCTAGAAATTGGCTTGGGTTTGACACATTTGCAAATATCACCCCTGGTCACCAAACTGGCATAATTACATTAGAGATGGTAGGAAGTAGTGATGTTCCTGGGGGGGGTGGGGGGCATGCAGAGTAGAGTCTTTGAATGGGAAAAATAGTGATGACAGCAAATCCAAGATGGAAAATAAATTGTAAGAAATGCACACAACATTTGAAGTTTAGTATGTCAAAAGGAAACATTTTTGATATGGGCTTCAAAGTGTAGTGTGGGCTTGGGTTGATTATCTTTTCTGTGCATGGGTTTGGGACTTTGTTCTTTAATTGTACATATTATTTGCTGTAGGTTGTCGATTATATTTTTGACCAGCTATACTTTGCATATAACCTGTAACTGCAATTCAGATGATAAATCTATCATAATGCTACATATATTCTAAAGAAGATGCATATTTCTACAATAATCTTTTGCAGTTTTTAATTTTCTTAATTGTTTTTCTTTTTTTGCCTCTGCAGCCTTAATGGTCATGGCATCTAGCCAACATACAGAATATTGGTATTACTTTTCCTCATTGTTGTTTTTCTGTTTCTGGTAATACTGCCAACCATATAGTAGTTATAATACAAGTTTATTCATTATACAAGCAGTTCATTCTAAGAACTAAGAAGTGTAGATTATTGCTCTGACAGGAAATAAAACACAGCGTCATAATGTACTGTAAATAGTTGTAGCAAAAATATTGGCACCTTTGCACTTTTTTCAAATAACTTACAAATAAATTGATTTACTGGAAAATAAGTTTAAATTTGTCAACAATTTGTTATTTAGCAATTAATATCTATTGTAAAAATGAAAATTGGAGATAAACTTTTTACAGAACTGTGTTATTCTATTTATAATGTAACATTTTCTGTCAGACCTGAAAAAGAATATTGACATCTAGGTTTAATATTTGGTAGCGCACAGTTCTCAAAGTATATTGAGATCAGTTGTACCTATTTCTATATTTCTCTACTGTCAATTTGGACCACTGTTTTTTTTTGCAAACTGCTAACATTCTCCCGGAAGTGAAGGATGCCTTCTCCCAAATGCAGTTTTCAGATCTTGCTACAAGTACCCAAGGGGATAAGAATCTGGACTTGCTGGCCACATATGAACAGTCTTATGTCTTGTCTTTAACATTATTGGATGCTTTCTAAAGGATGCTTAGGGTCACTGTCCTGCTGGAAGACCCACGATCTGTGATGTCATGCACAAACTCAAAAGGACATTTTCAAGGGCAGCAAAGCAAGCCTCGGTGAACCTCCTCCATGTTTTTAGTGTAGAGATGATGTTCTTTTCTTTGAAATCTTCATTTTTTCCAGATGTGCTTTATTAACACTAAACTATAATTTGGTTTTATTTGTCCACAAGACATTGTCCCAAATGGATTATGCCTTGTTCAGGTATGCTTTGATACACTCTAATTGGTTTTTGTAATGGTTCTTTGTCAGTAGTAGGGTAGTCCTGAGTCTTTTCCCAGACAACTCCATTTCATTGAGTTGGTAGGAGATGGAGTGAATTTAAACTGTTGTTCCTTGTGTCTAAAGGTCAGCTTGAATGTCATGCAGTTAATGGAGGTTCTCTCAACACAATAAGAGCAATCCTTCTTTGCAATCTATGATCAATTTGGCTCTTGTAATCAAATTTAGGGAGAATAGTTACGTTGCCATGGGCCTTAATCATCTTGATAACATCTTCATAACCTTGCAAATGGTGGTCAAAGATGCAGCCTTGAGATTGTCTGTGCTTTCTGTTGCACCCCCTCAAAAATTCTCTGCTTTTCTTCCTTTTCTCCATGTTCAGTGTGGTGCACAATTCAGACAATTCATACTGGTTAAATGTACACTTCTTATATTGCAGGCACCTGCAACGCATCAGTTTACCTACAAATTAAAGGAGAATCACCTGCTTGAAATGCAAATATTTCTTACAACTTCTAAAAGGTGCCACTAATTTTTTTCCAGTCCATTTTAGGATGTCTGTGTGGAATAAGATAAGATTTGGTCATTTTTCACTGAATACAAAATAAATACACAGGTGAATACAAAAAAGTGCAAAGGTGCTAAAGTGTGTGGCCATGCTTGTATGTACCCTGGCAAAAGTCTCAGTAATCAGTTAAAATAGTATGGATTAATTTCAAAGTGTTAAGTGTTATAATATTTATAAAGAAAAAGATATTAAGAAGTCAAATATATACTGGCATACACTACTAAAACGTAATTTTCCTGTTGACATAAATGTTGTGTCTTGATCAATGTCTGAGGTGATAAAATAACCAGTACTTGCTCTTGCAGTCAGCCGAGTATCACTCTAATGGTAGGAACCTACACATTCCAGACAGATCAAAATTTTCATACATGCCCTAAAAAGATTATTGGTTTTTTTTTACTGGTAAAAGGTTTCAGAATAATAATGCAATGTAATAAAACAATGATGGAGTTAATGAAATAGAATTTAACAATGCTACACAACATTTGAGTATGTGTAAGTGGTGTTTTTAGGGATCCTAGTCTCCTAGGATCCCCTTTCCCTCCACCCCCCAATCCCCAGAAGTAAAGAATAGAGTATTTACCATTTCTAACCTGTTTAAGATGCTCTTTATCTGCGTGTCCTTCTCAAACTGCTGCTGTCGCAAACGTTTTTCACTCTGATCCAGACGTGACTGATATTGCTGAAGCATCTTATTAGTTTGTTCTTCCTGTGAAAAAAGACGCCTTTCATATTCCTCCAGCTTCCGGTTTGACATCAATAGCCTTTCTTTTAAGGAGTAAATCTCTTCCTCGTACTCTTTCACCTTTGGATTGCAGGAAAAAAGAAAATGTGTAGAGAAGGAGAGATAGCACAGGAGAATTTGAAAAGTAGAACAAGAAGCAAAAAGTAAGAAGAGAGAAGAATCCCATCCAAATACTAAATAACCATGGTTTACAGAAGCCTTTTTCTTACCCTTTCAAGACGGCTTTCATCCATTGATTTAGAGTATTCCTTCAATTTATACTCCTCCCTTTCTATGTGCGCGCTCTCAATATCAGCTGAAAGGTGGGGCATGTTGGATACCCAGGCAACTGTGCGTTCTGAGGCTGGAGTGACAGGGTTCAGGGTGGCCTGTGCATGGGAGTGCTGAGAATCCATAAAAAATAAACTATCAATACACAGAAAATCAGTATAGAAATTAGTATAAAAAGTATAGAAATGAGAACTAGATTAGATTAAGAGAAAAAATGGAGTTGATATAAAAGAGTTAAACAACAAGAGCCAAAAGGAGAATGATAGATGAAAGTGAGATGTAATGAAAGTAGAAATATATACATCTTCTGGTTTATACCGGCTTGGTTATTGAGGGCTTCAAGCCACCTGCATCCTTTTCAACTGACTGTTGCCTAATTCGTGCTGCCCCATACATTGGTTCTGGACTCTGTAGAAGGTTCCCACTGCTTGGCCGAGGTTTATGGGCTGCCTGCACCGTCAGTTGTTGGGATTTTCCCCTTTGCAAAGGGGGAGGCTGTGAGTCTTGCCTTCGTGGCACTCCAGGGCCAATGGTTATTTGAGGGGGTGACAGCATGTGCTGGAGATTGTCCTGGAGAGATAACTGCCTTTTACTGCAAGTATAAAGAAATGACAAAAATCAGAAACTCACTTTCACAAATATATGAATATTTTGTTTATGCTATCATGTCAACAATGCCACTTCTTGATAAAATGCCATAATTTGTGACAAAATAGTATTATACTCTTATAAACAACTAAGAGAACAAATGCCATCAAACTCTATTCAAACAGAACTTGATGATTAAATATAATTATCAATCAATGTTGGGCTTAGTGCGCAGATGTGCAGCTGTGAGTCGGTCATAGATCTGGGTAAACCTAGCAAAAAAGGTGGTCCCATTTAACTGCAATCTAGGACCTTATGTGAGCGTATGTAACTGATAGAAGTACCAAGCACAAACAAAGAAATGCAGTTCAGTTTCATTATAAAATGCTAATAACGAAGACTATTAAAAAAAGATAAATGAAGTGCAACAATTTTTATATTTAAGTTTTTCCTAGATAATACAAAGCTAAACAAGTACTGGGTTTTCATAGTTTACCCAGTTAAGTGGTATTATTTATGTGCACAGTCATCATAATGAATTAGTAGCAAAAGCAATTCAAACCTTTGACTTTTTTTCACTTTACTAAATAACAAATTAATGTAATTTTTTTTATTTAATTGAACTGAAACTCACAATTGTTTTTTTTAATGTGACATTGTTTCAAGAAATAAAATGTATATATTATAAAGCCAATTGGGGCAAGTATGTATCAACCTAGGACACTATTCAACGTGATTTTGAGCCATTGCTCCAGGTTGTTCAAGTTAATCAATTGTGATGACACTTGTTCACCTCTGTTATCAAATACAGATTTACATTCTCAGCTGGATAGAGATCAGGGCTTTGACTGGGCAATTTATGTATGTATATACTGGATATATAACTTTAATTATATAGCACTACCTGTATATATGCAAAGATATTTTACAATGGAGAAAACAAGGGGGTATAATTGTAATACGTGCATATGGTTACAAAAGTAGCAAGCTCCCTGCCCCAAAGAGTTTACGATTGTTCTTAAGTCACTCCAATATTAAGCACCTGTTTAGAATACTTTTCCTACTAAATGATGAACTTCACCCTAACATCAGTTAACCTTGTCCATGTCTCAAAAATGTCATACCTACAGTAAAGTATGATAGTGACAGGTTGATTTTTCATAAGTAGGGATTTGGTATTTTGTTAAACCAGAGGCAGTATAAATGGAACAAAATCCAGGGAAATATTGCAAAAAAAAAAAAAAATCCATTTCAGTGTTTCAAAAATGTAATCTTGGCAAAAGTTCAACTTGCATGGACACAATGACCCCAAACATTTTGCCTGTGTAACATAGAGTGGACCAAAAACTAAAAGGTGATTGTCCTGCAATGACCTAGAATCTTAATCTAACTGAGAATCTGTGGCAGTATTTTAAAACTGTAGTCTACAAGCATCATCCAGCCAAGACGCAACGGGATGGTACATTTATATCACAGAAAAAAAGTCAAAGTAGAATGTGGAATTCAATAAAATTAGAGACCTCTCTAGAATTCTTCTCGAATTTACATATTATTGCAAGACACTGTACATTAGGATGTTTAAAAAGCAAAGAGGTCTGTTAGCAGAAAAGCCCTGTAACCCATGATCACATAAGATAAATATAATACATATACAGTAGAACCCCGTTTTTCAGGGGACAAGAAAAAAATTGTGTAAAAATCCAGAAAAATGTCAAATGAGGGAAATGTATTATGCATAATATAGAGGTGGGACAACAAAACAACAATGTAAAATGAGGGAAAACTTAAAATCATGGGATGTAAAATGGGGTTTCTACTGTATGGGGCACATTTACTAATGGTTGAAGTGAAAATTCCAATTAAATTAAAAAATTTGAATTTCGCAGGTTTTTTGGCTACTTCGACTATCGAATAGTCCAAAATTCGATTCGAATTTTGACGTACTGTCTCTTTAAAAAATTTCAAATTCAACGATTCGCCACCTTAAACCTGCCAAATTGCTATTTTAGCCTACGGGGGACCTCCCATAGCCTTTACAGAGTTTTCTGCAAAGTTTTGGAAAATCATATTTTTGTTAATGAAAATAGTTCAAATAGTTCGAATGATGCAATTGAACGATTCAAATTCGATCAAAAATGGTCCATTTTCGATTGGAAATCGGCTAAAAAAATGTTCCAATAGTAAATTTGCCCCATATATATATATATAAATATATATATATATATACACACATACGTATTAAAAATTTGAATTTTAATTGCATGGGTACAAATAACATCAACACGTATGTTCAGTAATCATCATCTTGGGTGTACATAAGGGATGAATATTCAATACTTAAAATACTTTTCTCATCCTTAATATTGCTCTTTAGGTCTTGGTTCTTTAGTTCATTTATCATGTTTAGCAAGTCTATCATCTTTTGTTTGAAAAAATGTAGATAAAGGAATGGGATGACATTAACATTATTATTGTTTTTAGTTAATTGATATCAGTATTGGCCACAGCCAAAGGGTGCCTTAAATAAACCATATGTAGCTATGTACAAAACTTATATGAAATGACATCTGGTCCTACAGTGTGGGTGTGTTTGTTTGTATATATATATATATATATATATAGAGTGTATGCATGTATGTATGCATATATATATATATATATATATATACACATACATACAAATATATATATATATACTCCTCTCTACTCTCTGTCGTGCAATTCTTTCTTTGCCCCCTAGTGGGGCTGGTACCTGAACTCTGACCCCTGGCGGCTGAATTCGTCGCTGTAGCTGTGACTGTGAAGCAAATGCTTCCCGGAGCTCAAGTCCTCACTCTTGCTATACCCATGGAAAGGGGCAAAGGCATCCGCTCCAGGGTCTGGTCGGTGAGGAGCAGGATGAGATGGGGGCCCTCCAGGCCCATCGGGAGCCATGTGGAAGAGCGGGTTCTGGAAGGACAAGGGAATGCGTAGCTGTTGAGCTGAAAGCCCATCAGTAGTGACCCCCATCTGACTGAGCCTTAGACCCGCTGCAATGCTGGATCCACTGCCCTGGGAGAGCCGGCCCCCCGGACGTAGGCCCCCTGATATGGAAGCCTGGCTGGAGTTCAGCAGGTCACCTACAGCGTGCAAGTTGGTTACACTATTCATTCGGCTGTCCTGCAAGTCCATCATGGACACACTCTTGTTCACGCTCAGCATCTTCTGATCTGGTTCTGTGATGTCTGAGCTGCTGGTGCAGTAGGCTGGTGAGGAGCGAGTAAGAGGGCGACGTGAAACAAAATACATATCTTTTGATGGTTTATCCTTAGTTGGTGAGGGTAGGCGAGTCATGTCTATAGAGCTAAGGTAAAGGCAGAGATGGTTATTGATGATTTTGAAGATGTTTATTTCCATAGTGTTATATAAATAAAAATCTACTTTTATTGATAATGAAAAAGTTACTTTCAGAGGAAAAAGGTATACACAAGTCATTTATTACAGTTATACAGATAGTAAACTTTTCTATTGAATTAAACATATTAAATAAAAAAACATTTTAAACATATGAATGTTTACCTAATGCATATTCGGAATTTAAACTTGCCAAACCTATGTTTAAAGGTGGGGTAATGTAATAAAAAACTCCACGTTTAGTAATCCATAGCAAGCAATCAGATGTTTACTAGCAACTGATTGCTATAGGTTACTAGCAGTGCAAACTTTTTTTTCATTTATTATTTACCATCTCAAGTCTAAGGGGCACATTTACTAAGGGTCGAAGTGAATTTTCGAATAAAATTTAAATTTTTAAAATTCGAATTTCGAAAGTATTTTTAGCCTACTTCAATTATCGAATAGCTCAAAATTCGATTTGAATTGAAAAAATCCGGAAATTCTAATTTCGAAGTGCAATTCGACCACCTTAAACCTGCCGAATTGCCATTATAGCCTATAAGGGAGCTCATATAGCCTTTACAGGCAATTTGGCAAATTCTAAATTTTTGAAAGGGAAATTGTTCAAATCATTCAAATCGAAAATGACCCCCCCAAAAAATTTTGATGGTTGGATTTCGAAGTTTTGTCACTTCAAAATCTGACCATTGATAAATCTGCCCCTTAGTGAACCACATAGAAACTGCTTCCATTAGAAAAATACATTTTATTAGGGAAATGCATTTCTCTGAGAAAAACCAAATAAAGCTAACTGCTGATTGGCCACTATGGGGTTAATTTATACATTTTTGACATAAAGTTTTGTTGAGAATAGAGGCTAAAAAAAACAATCATGTTTTTTTCTCGATGGCATTTTTTTTGCAATCTCTTTTCCAGGATTTAGATGAGGATTTATTTTTTTACAAAATTCTTCATTTTGTTATTGGTACACACAAAGGGTTATCACAGCAATCTAAAACAAACAATCATAGTAAAATATATTTCCTCACACTTAAATGTTAAGCAATAATGTTTAACATTACTTCTTAAAGGAACAGTTCAGGGTAAAAATGAAAACTGGGAAAATAGATAGGCTGTGCAAAATAAAAAATGTTTCTAATATAGTTAGTTAGCCAAAAATGTAATGTATAAAAGCTGGTGTGAGTGGATGTCTCACATAACAGAATACAACACAACTTCCTGCTTTTCAGCTCTCTAAATCTGAGTAAGTCAGCGACTTGAGGGGGGGGCCACATGGGACATAACTGTTCAGTTAGTTTGCAATCGATCCTCAGCATTCAGCTCAGATTCAAAAGCAACAGTTATGACCAAAGTGGCCCTCCCTCAAGTCATTGATTGGTTACTGCCTGGTAACCAGGGTAACCAGTCAGTGTAAACAAAAGAGAGCTGAAAAGCAAGAAGTAGTGTCCTGTTCTGTTAGGTTAGACTTGCAGTCACTCCAGCCTTTATACATTACATTTTTGCCTAACTAACTATATTGAAAACATGTTTTATTTTGCACAGCCTATCTGTTTACCCAGTTTTTACTTTTATACTGAACAATTCCTTTAAACATATAATACTTTATAGTTGCCACATGTAGTTTTACACACAGGCACTATACCCCTACACTGCAAGTGTCTGTAACAATGTATCATTGGCTTTTCGTGCTAAATAAAACTCTGGAATTCTCATTTACAAGATTTTATTTCTTTCTAAAGCAAAGAAAGCATTTCAGTATCAGTTTCAAGACTATCTGGCCGGGAGGGATCATTGTTTTATTAGAATTCTGGATGAAATTAGCGATTTCATGTCTGTTCCTAATTTTAGAAAAATGACACAGAAATATGTAGATAATTAGGCAGTTCACATCCTATGCCAATGTTTTTATGAACAATTAGTGGAAAAAACAATGGTAAGTTCTGCTAAATTAAATGTTCCTTTTGTTTGCTAGTTACTGCATTTAAGTTTAAATCTAAAAGTAAAAGCTTTAATGAGTTTACATTCTCTTAAACAAGAGTCTTTGAAGAATGTATATAACTGTACCTGTTGAGGTCTCGCACCAAATAGCTCTGCAGCTCAGCTGAAGGTCCCCTTAGGACAACAGGTTTTGGGGGAGGCAGTCGTTCTTGGTGGCTTGGTTGTCGCTGGATGTGGGGGTTCCTGAGAGCTAGGCTGATGTCATTAAGGAGGCGTGGAAGGGGTCCCAATTTTATAAGTGCATCCTAGTAACATAAAAAAAGAGTAGCATCAGTGGTAAAAGTGCTTCAGTAGTTTAGAGACTTCAAATAAAATTTCAGAGACTTAATACTTCAGCAGACATCTGTAATTCATCACTTTCACGGTATGCATTACATTCTGTAACTATTGAGCTTGTCATAATATTTCTGGCTTCTAAGCCATTGCTCACCTTACTAAGTTGGGGGATCACCTCCCAAAGCAGGGCATGAAGTGTGCTCAGCTCCCGCCCAAGGTCAATGCAGCCCTCAAAGTTACTGCTGTTGGTGAGTGAATCCAGGTTTGAGATCTCATACAGGAAATTCTGCATGTTCGCCAACTCCGTCTCTAGGAACTCATTCATAAAGGACATATATTCTTCTTTACTGCTGAACCTGCTGAGAGCAGTATCTCAGTACCGATGTGCATCAATAATACTGAGCCCACTATCATCTAAACACAAGGATTTTGTTGTATGCAGATGCTGGGCCTCATTTATAAGCTTTGGGAAAATTTGTACTTAGGCAATAACCTATAGCAACTATGGGTTATTGCCTATTTGCAAATTTGGCCAACATTCTTGTGTCTTAAATGTCAATGGCTCTAGTACTTGTAAATTAACAAAAAGACTAACAAAACGGAAAGAGCAGCATCCCTGGCAGTTAATCTTTATCTATGTAAATAAAAGTTCTAGGGGATAACTTGAGGTCTTGGGCCAAATCAATGGTGAGCGTAATAATGGGGGTGGGATAACTTAATATATATAAGGCAATTGTTCATGAAGAAGTAGTAAAAGAGTGCGATGCATTAGAACAAAAATGTAATGCATATATTCCTATCCTTTCAAATGTCCAAAAAGGTTTTAAAAATTACTAGCCTAGATAGAGCAAAGTGCTATACAACAACATATCACATTTTAAAAGCAGAAATAAAATATGTTATGCAATAAATATCTTTGAACAAGAATAGTACCAGTGGCAATATATTTAAGTGTAATTAAATATCTGTATATCCTGTCTTTACATTTCTTAACCAAACTATTGTGTATGTCACAGTAGGAGCAGAGGTAAGTCTCTTTGTCTTTACTCATTCAATGCCACCCACACTCTCCCTGATGTTACTACTCTCACTTGTAGTTGAAGTTGGCCAGGTTCTGGATGAATTTAGCGATGAGCGTGAGGGTCCTAGATGTTTGATCATCAGGGTATTCCTGCATTAGGCTGAAGAGACTAGGAGACATAATGGCTGGACACATAAATCGGAGGAAGAGAGAGGCACTGATGAGTCGGTCTGCTATATCTTCCCGGCCGCGCTCTGCACAGCGCATCCTCCAAGATGCAAAAACTTCTTTCAACTCCCGAGGAAACATACTATGAAAAGAGAAAGACAACAGACAGAAAGTTAAAAACAGAAAGTTAAACACAGAAAGTGGCATGCCAAGCAATATAAAAAAAGCAGTAAACTTAATGGGGGGGGAGAAATTAAAATAAAGTGGATTCATTAATTATAAACAAACAGGAAGAGATAGAAAAGGTCATACTGCAGGGATAGCATTCTGGAAAAATAAAATATAAAATATAATTAATCAATATTATAAGGGCCTAGAGACCCTCTTCTCTGTGGTGACACCTTTTATTCCTGTCTGCATTCATTATTTTACTCTGTAATATGGTTATGGTCACAGTCCTTCCCATCTTGTTTTAGGAGGTAACCATTATATCTTTAATGCCCCTCACAGTTTTTTTCTGCTCAGAAATTCCAGAAATGTATTATGTGTAATAGATAAAATCACATTAACTGATACTGACCATGGAGAGTTAAAGACTTTGCAAAGGGCGAGTTCACAGCACATCCTGAGATTGGCCTGGTGATCGGGCAATGCAGAGGGTGGACAACGCATAGGATCAACCTCACAGTCCTCCTCAGACTCATATAGTGCCCGGATAAACTCACCTGAAAAAGAAACAAAGAATGTTTTTTAAAAATGTTCAAACAGAATTTAATTAACTAACATGCATTTACTGACAAGGGAAAATACACAAATTAAATCAAGAGAGAAATAATAGCATCTTTACCAATGGCATCCTTGAGGTATCTCTGTCCTATCAATTTCAGATACTCCTCTATGGCTTTAGTTGCAAGTGTGTTCTCACGGAGAATAAGGTGCTCTCTGTCAAGGAAGCGATCAACCTCGGTCATAGCCATGTCTGAAAGGAAGTCCTGGGGAGAGAGAGGGAGAGAGGAAAGGGGGCAGAGAGAAATAGTGATAGAGAAAATAAGAGATTGATAGAGAAGGAGATGGAGTGTCACAAACAGAGAAATAGAAGGTCATGAGGATGGAAGAAAAAAGTAGGGAAGGGTTAATAAAAAATGAGAAGGGAAGAAAGAAAAAGAGAGAGAGAGACAGCCATGTGGAAGATGAAGTCCTGATAAAAGAGAAAAAGTGAAGGAGAAAGGATGAGAGAGTCTTTGACTCCATCTCTCCCAGTAGAGAGACCAGTTACTTACATAATTCAGCACAACTACTACTTACTAATAGTGATGGGCGAATTTGCGGCGAATTCCCGCTGGCAAATAAATTAGCGAAACGCCGCTGGCGAATAAATCAGCGAAACGCCAGCAAAAATTCGCTAGCAAAAATTCGCCAAAAAAAACGCGCCGCGCGTCGGAAATGACGCGACGCGCCGCGATTGACGCTCCGCGCGTCAAAAACGACGTGCGACTCGTTTTTCGCCAATTCACGAATTTCACTGGAAATTCGCAAATTTTTCGGCGAAGCGAAACGGGTGAGATTCGCCCATCACTAGTTACTAACCAATATTCTTTTTTTATCATTTGCATGTAAATCACAGGCCTGTGGAACTGGAGACAAAATGGAACTACAAAGCAGCTTCTACAGTAAGGAACTCCATTTAACAATCACACGTTAACAAATAACCTGCTGGTAAGGGAAATGACAGAATGCATGTATGAATTAATGTCGCGTTAATTAACAATTAACAAATGCCATGAACCAGACAATCAGCATGTACCTTTGAGATATACTGCAGCACTTTTTAAAAACAACTCATTTCTGATGTTCATGCTTTGTACTAATGCAGGACAAATACATGTCATAACACGAGCGTCAAGTTATGCAGAGGTCTATTATGAAAATGCTACACCTGTACTCATATGAATAAAAATCTTATGAAAATGTATGCTTGGCTGTTTGCTGGTTTATGGCATCTATGCTTTGATTTATTGGGACAATAAAGTTTAATGTTGTACAATGCTATGGAATGTGTTGGCGCATTATAAATAAATAACATATGTTGAATATCTGCATGATCCCAATTCCACCCAAATTCTTCAAAGAAAGCTATTTTATTTAAATGGGTGTTCACTGCAGTGTACGAAACAGACATTATAAAACATACAAAAGCAGCTCCCAGTCATCCATGGAAGCTCTTACACTGATAGACCAGCCTCCTGCTGCATGTCAACTACTGAGAGAGCAAACTTGACTTCTCTCAAAGTGCAGCTCCCTTTTATCAGGAAGCATTCCCTAGGTAACGTTGATTCCCACAACCAAAAACACAAGAGGGAGTTGGCTCAGTGTAGCTTTGGAAACACAGATGTATGTACCTGGGGAAAGTTTAACAACTATTCAAACACAATCTCCCTGCATCTTAAATTAGATGATCCTTTACAGAGAAAATAAAAACATGTTTTAAATAACCCTTTAGTCACAGGTTAACCATAGCAATATTTTATAAATAGATTTTGTTAGGTCAGATGTGAATATATAACCAACCAGATTGATGTTTCCATTGGTTGGCTAGCCTTTGTATGGTTGGGCATGTGTAAAATACTAAAGGAACATTTTCATTTTTATTTGTTTTATTATTTCTATAATTGTTGTCCTTGTTTGTGACCTACTAGGGCCAAAGCCCCCTGGGACATCTTCTGGTACTATGGACTCTCCTTATCCTCGGCTACCAAACACAACAGATGGGCAGTTTAACTGGCTCCAGACAACAATGAAATCAACCATCTCAGCATTCAACACTTTGGGACTTCTTACTTCCATAAGCTCCAGGCATCTTAAAGGTTCACTATGTTTATTTTTTATCTGCACAATAGGTTTCCACAGAGTTACTGTGAACAGATTATAGGCTAAGTCTGCAGTTTTATCATTGCCTTAGAAATCACTAGCAGGCTGGCAACAAGGGGTACAGAGGTTGCAACCACTGGCAGGCCCTGGAATCAGAGGGGGCCCATGAACATGGGAGTTCATAAGCTTGTTATCAGTTTTATTGTTTTTATATATCTCTCTCTTCTTGCTTTATCCCAGGGAGATCTTTATGTTGGTCATAGACACCACTAAATGAACATGCTACAAGCACAACCGATATGAAGGAAAGAATATTTTTCTTGGCAGTCAAAATGGCAGACCCCGTACCCTATGGTGCAAATTCGCCAGCGTGACGTCAATTCGCAACTTCGCAGATTCACTAACAGTGTCCCTGG
>CM044445.1:55238866-55254877 GCA_024363595.1 Xenopus borealis
GGCCCTAGGCTGTCTGATACCTAGGTTTATAGGAGCTCAGTGTGTCCAGACAGACAGGATTTGGGGTGTAGTTGAGTGGGCATATTAACCACCAGGTGGTCACATGCTAACCAAGTGCTGTGGCACTTTCTAAAGTTTTGGGGCAACTCAGGGTGATCCAGTGAAGCACCATCTGTGGGGTCAGAGGACCTGGGTGAATTCAGGCTGGTTTTGAGTTGTGCCTGTTGCTGAGATGAAGCTAGAGTAGGCTTCTTTGTATTAGCCTGGGAGTATTAGTAATTTTTATAGTCCCCTCTTTATTTTTGCCCACTTAGTACACCTGGTGGACGTAAGTTTTTCTGTAGAAAGGATGCAAATTAAAAAACTGCTGGAAAATCACATTCACAGGGGAAAAAAGCGTGTTTCTAAGAAAATTTAGGCACAATTTTGATGTAAATGCAGAAAAACATACTTAAAATCTGGGAAATAAATAAGAAATGAAGGCCTGTAACAAGATAAAGATTACATAAAGTGGGGTATGCAAGATAAGGAGTTGACTGTATTTCTACACAGCAAAACATAATTAAAAGCAATGGTACATTATGCTAATTCTATGATTATAGAAAAAGTTTATATACTGTATAGCAAGCCTGCACTCATTTTAAAATACGTCCGTATAGCACACGAGATCTAGATGTAAAGTGGAACATATTTCTGTATGGCTGTTTAAAGCACACATAGTGATGTCTGCACCTGCATCCAACCTGATCCGACCCCGTCTGCACCCACCTCCTCCCCAATATTTATAGGCCCTTGCTGCCTGCCCTGCCGCTGACATCACGAAAGGGGCGGAGAGACGTCTATAAAAACAGAACAAGGAAGCCAACACTGTAAGGTCGCTGGTAGGTTCTGGTTGAGCTCTTCTGACTGCTCTCCCCGGCCACAACCTTACACTGCCTGCTATATTGCACTACAATGCAAATACTGACAGAACTCTGTACACTGTAACTAATGCATTACAGTAAGTAGAATTATACGCAGCACAATAAGACTACAAGAGAAGAAGTATTTTTCTTTTTGGTATAATCAGTATAACCAACCTTTGCATGGAATGCTGTGTAAAGCAGCACATAGCTCAGAGGTTCATTATCAAACAAGACTGTATCCTGTACCTTATTGGGCTTTACAGCTCTTTGAAGATTCTCAATCCATTTGTCTCTTTCAGCAGCAGAACGGCAGGCAAAACATTTGGTACCCGATGATGTGGTCACCTAGAAAAATACAAGATTGACAAGACAGCAAGACAGAGAGGCTTTTCAGTACCCCAAAAGATAATTTCTACTCAGAGGGACAGAAATATATCTCCCATCCCTCCAAAATGAGGGAGATTATGTGCCAGTCCATGTTACAAATAGGCTCTTACACTACTACTAAGCTTTAATTTTTTTTTCATAGTACAAAGTAATTCTGAATTGGTGACTCATTCTGACCCTCTACAAGGTCTACCATTAGCTTATTAATAGTTCCGTGTCACCATACCTCAAAGCAGAACTCCTGTCCCAAGATGCTGCTGTGTACAGGCTTCACCACAGAATCCTCATCCAAGTTCAGATCCAAAGCCTCTGCAGCACTGCTAGGACTAAGCAAGGACTCATGAGAGTGTGACTCCTTAAAGGCCTGCATGAGACGTGCCCTAATAGGGGCAGATAAGGGCAAATACTGAAAGGAATTCAACTGTTAAATGCATCAGGACAGACAGGAGACAGACTGGGTAGGTACAGAGACACCTATATACAAATTTTACAGATACTGAGTAAAAAAAAGCATTGGGATTTAAAGACTTAGGGCTTGGACAGACAGGGAGATTCGGGGAGATTCTGTCGTCTGGCGATTAATCGCAGGCGACAATCTCCCCGAACTGCCTTCTCCCTGTCTGCCGTCTGTTAAAATGAAAAAGAGCTAGCGCTAATCTGCACACAGCGCAGCGATTTCTGCAATCGCCCGAAGTTTTCTCATGAAGTAACTTCGGGAGATTCCGGAAATCGTCACGCTGTGTGTGGATTAGCGCTGGCGCTTTTTAATTTTAACAGGCGGCAGACAGGGAGAAGGCAGTTCGGGGAGATTGTCGCCTGCGATTAATCACCAGGCGACAGAATCTCCCCAAATCTCCCTGTCTGTCCCAGCCCTAAAAGGTATGAAGAACTGAAAGAAACACCATAAAGTTAAAGAGTCACAAATGGTATATGACAAAATAAGCTGGAGATTTTAAACAATTGGTGCAGAATATACTCAGCCAGGTTGAGGCAGAAAAATTTAAGTTAAACATGCAAGTGTGAGTATACTAGGTGACTTTTGAATACACAAGGCATATTATAAGGACAGCAAATAAACTAAGAAGACATGGATCAGAAACATACTACAACACTTTAATAAATGTTAAGTGGTAAGCAAGAGTAACTTATGCTGCTGCAGTAATGTTCATAATGCAATATAAACTGCAATCAATTCAAATAAACGGAAGAAAGGTCACTTCATGCAGTGGAAGGGCAGATCATTATATTTTATGCAGAAAGATCATACCATGTAAAGTTATATTCACCTTTGTGAATCATTGCCTAACAACACCATGTAAGGGGGTGGAATCAGTCAGTGCAGTGCAAGAGAAATTCAAAGATCATGCAGTAAATAGACAGAATGCGTTGGTCACACCATGCAATAGAAACCAGACTAGATAACAATATAAAGTGGATACTGTGATGGATACTGTAAGAATGCACCACATTTTTGATATTTCCAAATATTGAATCCTCAGCACATCCCTGCTTGAGGTCCAGTTAATAGTCTGCATATTCTAGTGAATAAACAAGAAGACAAAAATGAATGCAGTTAAAGTCACCAGTCTTACCTATCATGATCAGCGCTTCTAAACCTTGGCAAGATTTGCCGGAAACTGCTGGTCCTGTCTAATTTGGGCTGACTCTTTGCCCTCTTTATAGAGCTCTTCAAACGACGGCTCAGGAATCCCTGCTATATGTACAGCGATAGAAAGAAGTAAACCAATAAAAAGATAGTAAAAGGACCGTGCATGAAAACAGAGAAATAAAACAAATGCAACGTTTTCTTAAAAATAACAAAAGACAATAATACAAGAGTCAATAGATTACACACAGGAATAAAAAATTAAATAGTGTGGAATCTATTTTCTGGAATAATTATCCATAAATTGCTGAAAAACAACAACCACATTTCCAGATATTTGGTAAAGGGAACTTTCATGCAAAAAAACTATTTGCTTTTGTATTATTAAAGAAATTCTAAGCAATTTTCCAATACAAACTAATTACAATCTTCTGTGTTTTTAAACTTATTTGTAACCTGAATTCCAGTTAAAAGCCACATTTGATTATCCCTTTTTGGATTTTCTGTGCACAATCATATTTATTCGAGTATTTATGGTGTTGTCTGTTTGGTCTCTGACACAGTATTTCTCAAAATTACATTTATTGATTATCACATCTAGAATTCCTTTTCTGTGTGAAATTTAGCCATTTAAACACTAGATTTAAAAGATTATGGATATAGCACTACTACCATGTAGTATGGAGCCATGTGTTAGAACAGGGGTGTCCAACCTTTTGGCTTCCCTGGGCCACACTGGAAAAAGAAAAAAATATCTGGGGCCACACATGAAATACACAAGCACTTTTGATTTGTAAAAGTAAAGAAAATGCACAGAAAAGAACTTCAATACCAGTTGGATAACCAGATGGAGCTATACACTGGAATATGGGACACCTGATATTAAATAATCTTATTATTCTATTATTCGTACTACTAACTGGGCAATGGGCAGAGTCCCCCCCCCCCCCCCCCCCCCCCCCCGCCTACTCCTATATCCTTTGCAACGTTTCCTCGGGAATGAAGTGTTTCAAGCTGGGCCGCATTCATATTCATCCTGGGCTGAATGTGGCCCTAGCGACGCAGGTTGGACACCCCTGTGTTAGAATGAGCAGGGCTTCTACAGCTTTGATCTTAATACAGTGGTAACTTTTCTGTAAAAAGATTACAAGGGTCAGAAATCTTTGGAGGCACACCTACCCAATCATGCCCCTTCACAACCAGGCCCATCAGAGTGGTGGAGGGCAGGCTCCAGAATCACTATCCTACCAATGGTACAACAAGTAAGTCATCAGAAGCCCAGCTGCAGCACATTTATTATGAACTATGTGCGCTACAGTGAGCAATGGTGACCAATACTCAAAGTGGTGGCCAATTTTTAGCCCTAACCCACCTGACCCGCAGGTAAATACTCATGTCCTGAAGGTTTCACACATAACTAGTTTACTTCTCTTGGCTACAGAATGAGGCATTTGAGCAGATACAATTTTCACATTACAAGTAAGAGAAAATTGGGGCTACTGGTGTACTCACAGAAGAAAGATATACAATTAGTGGTGTTGTTCTGGGATTGATGCTTAGGTTTTACTCTGTTTATATATTCACCACTTGTATCCAAAAGGTGCATCTTTCTGCAGATCACACAAGGATCTGCAGAAGAGCTGACACAGCCAAGTGCAAATTGATTTATGGAAATAGGAGAAATGGACAAGGAGTTGGAATTTCAAACTTATCAACACAAAATGTAAATTAATGCATAAAGAGAAAAGAGACATCCTCAATACAATAGAGTGAAGTGAAGAATTTTAATACTGGCAAAACACAAGCAATGTAATAAAGGGGTGAAGAAATGAAATAAAATGCTAGGTTACATACAATATATTAGTAAAAATAAGTAACTGCAACATCAAAAACCCTGTCTACAGAAAGCTATTAATAAAACAGAAACCATCCAGAAAAGGGCAATGAAAATGATTCATTCTCTAAATAACAATGCATATGAAGAAAGACCTTAAAATATACAGTCTAAAAGAAAAACTGATGTCAAGAAATGTAATAGTCAGAAGGGAAAAAAATGTTTGGAAGCAAAAGATGGAAAGAACTTGAACAAACAATGTTTGGAACTGGAAATTGTAAAAACAAACATCATAAAATAGTACTTAACAATAAACATGATACATTTATGGAATATATGGTGGGATCTAAATTTGTATAGAAAATGAAAAATGCAAGGAATTGAAAATCTGTGAGCCCTGCATTTGCAAATGTAACATTTATTCTCCAATTTTTGAATTATAGGTTGTAATTCTATGTGTGTGAAAAACTTAATGAAGGGTATTTTACCCTTATTTTATTCCATGTTAGTTCAAAACCCATTGTATTCAAAATAGTATAGTTCTTCTCTATTTAATTATATGGGCCCTGCAACCCTGTTAAAGCTTTGAGCTTGACTAGCAGCACCCAAGGCTGCATTACTTTTGAAACTATGTTATAGCACACAGCTTTCAAATATGCAAGTTAAAAGCACATTACATTCAAATGCATACAAATCCCTTTCATCATTGGTGTTACTATGCAAGCCAGAAGAACAGAGCCGTGGGGTCTGTGATTGAGAAGGACAGTTTGGGTCCCCGTGCTGACTGCAGAATCACCTGCTTATTGACTCCACTATGAATATGGGGCCCTGCACTGGATAGTTTGTTCTGTGTCCCTAAACTCTTAAGGCTGGCATGTCAGATGCTTATTTTCTACTGTCAGATTTTGTGTTTCTGTGGTTAGAATTTTAACCTGATGAACAAATATCAAAGTAAAATCAATGGGTCTCAAATGGGCAAGCATTCTCTCTCAATCTGAATGTATTTGTACTAGTGGTTACTTTATTCTAAATGACTATAATCTATCTATCTCCATGATAAGTGAAAGTTAACTACTGACTTGCTATAGATGGTTGCTAATCTTTTTTTACTAGCAAATAGTACTAGAAGAGCTACAATCTGGTTACAGATATGACTTTAGTTAAGTAAACTTTAGGTTTCTTACCGACGGTCGAAAGGGTGCAGTGGGAGGGGCGTCCATACTGGGCTGTTTCCCCCCCCCTGGGACGCTTTTCCTCCGGGAACGTGCAAGTTGATACTCTGCAATTTTTGGGCATAATGCACAAGAGAGAGAAAAGAACTGTCTAAATTACATAATAACATACAAAATAACATTACATTTTAAAGGGCGAGTAGCACCAAAAATATTAAACTGGTCAAAATGTAGCTGCTGTCTTCCAACTTATGGCAGTGGTACACCTACACATTTTAAGAACCTTCATGTTATAGAGGAAGTTGACCTGAATTACATTAGTCTTAGGCCTATGACCAATTTTTGACCACCTATGTTTTCAAATCAAAACAGCTGTTGTCAGCATGCACCTGTCTTCCAGTTATGGCAAGTAATGTTAATTAATTGAAAGTGAACTGGTAGACCGGTGAACAGAAGTGGTAATGACATATTAGCCTGGTACAACTCCAGGCACTAGATCCGCCTGCTCCCTCAGCCCTTGATTGTTGCATGTGCTGAAAGAACTCATACTCTGAACATGCACTGATAATAGAGTTACACATACCCCACCTCTCAGCTCTGCTGCAGAATTAAGGGGGAAGTACCTGGCTCCCACAAGGGACATTTTCTCTTTCCTGCATTTTGTATTTACCATGGAGATACCCAAAACCCAACCCCTAAAGCTTCCACCCTAGACATAGGCCAATAGGTAAAATGGCCCTGACTTTCCCCGTATAAAATAAAAGGCACAACATTTTAAAGGTTCAATAACCCATAGCAACCAATAAGATGTTTGTTTTTAAACAGGTGGCCAGTAATTGCTACCTGCTGATTTGTTGTTATAGGTGATTGGCATGCAGCAGACATTGCTCTTTTTACATAAACTTTTTTATGCTTCTTGAAGTTGCTCTTGTAGTTTTCCATGCTAACCATGCTAATAATTCACTTTTTATCAGTCTGAAATTGTAGTGCTGTATTATAGTGGGGAAAGAGAAATACAATGACATACAGTGACTACAACTGAGCCTTGTGGTTCAGCAACATTGGATCACAGTTGTTACCAGGCCTGGACTGGCAATTTGTGGGTTCTGGCAAATGCCATTGGGGCTGTTGTAAGATGTCATAGACAGTTACTATTTAGTGGTCAACAATTAAAGATGATCCTGGAGAACCTTGAAAATCAGTGTGCTGTGTTGATTTGCTTTTTATTCACGACATGTTTCGAGTCAGCAAACTCTTCATCAGGTGCTTCATTCAAATGCTTTATTCAAATAAACACAGCACACTGATTTTCAAGGTTCTCCAGGATCATCTATAATTGTTGAATATCGAAAGTGAGTGACCCAACAGAGTAATTTTCCTGTTGATTGAGCCGAGTAAACTACATACAAAGTGAGGATATCACCATACTATTTAGTGGGCTGGTGGGGTCTGTTTGGGCCTCTGTGTACCTGGAATGCCAGGGCCTACTTTGAATCCCATTCCATACCTGGTTATTACTGCTTGCTTTTGAGTAATGGCCTTGAAAAGTTGGGCCTAATTCAAAGCACAAAACCTCTACCCTTCCTTATATTATATTTACACCCTACAACAAGTTGGAATCAAGCCACTGACATATGGTTCTCCATTTTTTTTGAGCTTGGTATCATAAAATCCTCCACCCCACTACCAAACACTTTCAGCTTAGAAATGATGGGAGTATACTAGAAGGGTAATTTACAAATGCAAATAGATGCAATGAAGATTAGCTTAGTCCTTGGTCCAAACACTTTGCGACGTTCACATCACATCCATCTTGACTCTCTTCTCATGAATGGTGCAAATGCGCCTAGTGACACTGGAAAACATTAGTGCAGCCACACTGGACATGGCAATAGCTCCAGGATTCCCAAAGTGGGGTACATCAATAAGCACATCGGACTAGGGATGCACCGAATCCACTATTTTGGATTTGGTCGAACCCCTGAATCCTTCCTGAAAGATTCGGCTGAATACCGAACCAAATCCAAACCCTAATTTTGGGAAAACATTTTTTACTTCCTTGTTTTGTGCCAAAAAGTCACGTGATTTCCCTCCCTGACCCTAATTTGCATATGCAAATCAGGATTTGGATTCGGTTTGGCCAGGCACAAGGATTCGGTCGAATCCTGCTGAAAAAGGCCGAATCCTGGCCGAATCCCGAACCGAATCCTGGATTCGGTGCATCCCTACTTCGGACTAACACCCAGCAACACGGATGCAAATGCTATTCTTAATGTGTACTCCAGAAGTGAAAACTGTAAATGCTGGATTAGACTTTCATCCAATTTGCCGCAAAAACACAATTGCAGTTGGGTCTGTTTTGATGTATTGAGCGCAATTGTGGTGGATATAACTCAGCACTCTTTCATAATAACATTGGATTGTGGGTAAAGTGCTGTGTTATGGGTAAAAGAACATGGCATTTGGCAAATTTTGCCGATGCATACTGCATAGGAGGAGAAGTTGTTGGTCAGCAAGAATTAGAGATTAATTAGTTAGTGTTTTCAGTTATAAAAGCTAGCCCTTACTGTGAATGAAACTGCCCCTCATTTTATTTGCTAACCCATGAAAAATATGCCATTAAACAGGATATCTAAACTGCGGATCTTTCAATGCTGAAATACAACTTCCAGTTAAAGGCTGACAGGAGCTTGTGGGAACATATACAGTTGTGCTCATAAGTTTACATACCCTGGCAAAATTTATGATTTCTTAACCATAACACAAAAACCTTCTTTCACGCAAGGTTAGTGGTTGGCTGAAGCCATTTATTGCAAAACAACTGTGTTTATTCTTTTTAAATCATAATCACTACACAAACTACCCAAATGACCCTGATCAAAAGTTTACATACCTCATTTCTTAATACTGTGTATTGCCCCCTTCAACATCAACGAAGTCTTTTGTGGTAGTTGTGGATGAGGCTCTTTATCTACTCAGATGGTAAAGCTGCCCATTCTTCCTGGCAAAAAGCCACCAGTTCCCGTAAATTACATTCCATGAGCAGCTTCAGGGCTGATGAGGGCAAATTTTTGCCATCAATTCTGATCAAATTTCCTGTGCCTTTGTAGCTCACACATCCCCAAAACATCAACGATCCAGCACCCTGTTTCACAGTAGGAATGGTGTACCTTTCATCACAGGCCTTGTTGTCTCCTCTCCAAATGTAGCGTTTATGGTTGTGGCCAAAAAGTTAAATTTTAGTCTCATCACTCCAAATGAATTTGTGACAGAAGGCTTGTATCTGTGCTGTTTGGCATATTGTAAGCGGGATACTTTGTGGCATTTGTGTAGTAACGGCTTTCTTCTGGCAACTCAACCTTGCAACCCATATTTCTTCAAGTACCTCCTTATTGTGCCTCTTGAAACAGCCACACACCATTTTTTCAGAGTCCTGTATTCCACCTGAAGTTATTTATGTGTATTTCCCTGCATCCCAAACAATTTTCCTGGCAGTTGTGGATGAAATTTTAGTTTTATTTGTTTTTGTTTTAACAGAACCCCTAATTTTCCACTTCTTTATTAGAGTTTGAACACTGCTGATTGGTATTCTCAATTCCTTTAAGAATTCCTATAAGATATTTTCTTATATCCCTTTCCTGTTTTATAGAGTTCAACTACCTTTCCCCACAGATCCTTTGAAAATTCTTTTGCTTTCCCCATGACCCCAAAAAACATCAGTGCAGCACTGGATGAAAGATGCAAGGGTCTGCCAGGAAAGTCATTGACCTTTTATAGACACCCACTAATTAAAAGCAAACAGATCACAGGTGAAGATGGTTACCTTTAATAGCCATTCTAACCCTTTTGTGTTGTGTGCATGTTATCAGGCCAAATCACCCAGGTATGTAAACTTTTGATCAGGGTCATTTGGGTAGTTTGTGTAGTGATTACGATTTAAAAAAAGTAAACACAGTTGTTTGACAATAAAGCATATAGCATATTTATCCCATGCACATTGACCATACATGCTATAAGCACAAAGTCTAAAGAATGCAAAGTCCACAGCTGAAATACTGAGTAGTTTTAGCTAAAAAAGGAAATGCTAAATTCTGGTTTCATTTTAGCATTGCTCCACATTTGGCAATAGAGAGAACTGCAGGTAAAAGTAATATTTGCTGACTGCCCCAAAATCCCTGAAATCTAAGTATAGGTCAGTTGTTTGAGAGGCCAAATTTTTGGATAGCTTTTCATCTATGTCTTTTTGATCATATTTAGCTACAGGATTTTACCTCTTTTTGCACTTCCTCATGTACCCCTCACTAGTCTAAATGCAGTAATTCATTCAAGGTTTGTATAGAAGGGATATACATGTACACTGCACCAACCTCTTGCATTATGCATAATAAAGTGGTCAATCAAGTAACTGTACCCTTACATTGTGATTTCACACAGTATGTTGCCTACATGTAAAAACAATGACACAAGTTAAAGCCATTTACATTTACCCAGCACTTCAATGCAATTCATGAAGGTCAGACATTAAGGAGCATATAGGCTTCTTCTCAACTGATGAACTAGGTTTGTGTGCATTAAGGTATGCTATAAGCACAAGTAGTCTCTGACACAATAATGCATACTGACATATATACACATATACTGCATTTGGCATGTGCCTGTCAGTATACAGAGTCTAGTGTGACATACCCAAGTTTGTATACCCCAGATCTCACAAAATGTAGACCTGAACTCACACGTAAGCACATATTGTGTTGTACATAAACACAATAACACTAAATAAAACACCAGTGTACAGAGCAGTATATAACACACACAGTGCTGTATATAACACACACAGAGCTCTGTACAGACGCCCACACAGACACATTGAAATGCGACGGCTCACAGCAGTGAAATCATTCTATACAAGTATATAATCCACCCACACACAGCCGTGCAGCTCACTGCACACACACAGGTACAGCATCTACACATAGCTATACACCAAGAGAAACACAGGTGATAGCAAGTGCAGTTTCACTGTGCAAAGTGTACAAGGTATAAACTGACAGGGTCATACAAGGATACACACAGCAAATGCCAAACCTAGGTGCAAATACACAGGCTCACATTTATCCCAATTGTACTGAAACCACCAAGCACATTGACATAGTTAAAGCCTATAGATGGCCAGCTACACAGGTATATATGTGCAGGCACATAGTGATAAGTATCCAGCTGTGCCGTTTCCAGCTCATAGCACACAAACTTATGGACAGACAGCTTCACGCTTCACTGCACAAAGAACATATAGCTATTTACATAGTCATGCATATATGAAAATACAGTTTTCTACACAAACAGATTTTTTTTTCAGTAAACAACCATCTTATCAATTGCATTTGTCATAAAAGCAATGATTGTATAATATATTCCAGCCCTCTTAAATATCAAGCAGCTACTATGGTTATTGCTGCATGTCTATGGAATTTTGTGAGGAATATACTGAAGAAAGGTCTTATATACCTATATACATATGTACATATGTACAAACACATATATCTGTGTGTGTGTGTATGAATACATCCCATTCTCTCTCTCTTTCTCACTATATATATATATATATATATATATATATATATATATATATATATATACTCTAACATTTGTATTGTTATAACAAATTTTACATCAGAAATTGAAGTTCCTGGCACAGCCTGAAAATTACATTTATACAAGAACACACAGACATAGGTTTAGCCATTTCCCTGTTCAATCGTATATCAGTCCCAGGCTTCGTTGGCTTGTTTTTTAAAAAAAAAAATGATAAATGTATACATAGGCAAAGGTGAATAAAATTTGCTAAATAAAGATACACATGCATACATTTTTGTTTGCACATATTGGCTTGCAGACAGGTGTATGATTTCTTCCCTCTCACCTCAAAACTTTCAGTTTCCGTCAGACTTCATGCTCAAAACCTTGAGTTGGCCACAAGCTGTTAAGGGTTAACCCAAGAAAAAGTTGTGAGGCTTTTTGTGGTAAGTGTAAATGTAGGGGTATTGTGAATGTGGGGAAAGGTATGGCTAGAAGGAAATAAAGATGTACAGTGTGTAGGGTGTGCTCAATACATATAATGCAAGGTGCAACGTTGAGAAATGTACAGCACTGCACTAGAAGGGCTTACAATGTGTGAATGTGTGAATGGTCTGCAGGGTAATGTATAGACTGCAGAGTGGCCAGTGTAGAATGCAGAATGGCAGAGTAGTGGAAGAGTTCTAGCACAGTATGTGCAAGCTATAAGAGGTAACAGAGTGTGAAGTACAGGGTGTGCAGAGTAAGGCTTGCAGGGGAAGAGGCCTCCACATTACCCATCTCCCAGCACCAGCGCGCGTTGCATCCTTCCGTATTCACAGGGATGTCACTGTGAGCGTGGTAACCTGGCAACTGTGCGCACGCCCCCTCTTATCCCAGGGACACACACGGGGGGACCACTTAACTACTTCACAGACTGGGAGGCTAGATATATATATAAATATATATATATGTGTGGATGTAAGGATGTAGAGGATGATAGAAAGAAAGAGGAATGAACCTACAGTAACCAAGAAAAAATTAACAGGTAAAAAATGTTTATAGGTTGAATAAGAAAAAGGAGGTATTCAATGGATCAAAAATATACAGTGGGAATATACAATGGTTCAAAAGAGAGAAAATGGAAAACTGAGAGAAAATGGAAGGAAAGAGGAGGGAAGAACAGCATGGAAAGAGGGAGAAAAAATAAAGAACGAAAAAAGCAGAGATTTGGAGAGAGAGAGTTGAGCTGTGCAAGGAACCTCTCTGTTGCTAAGCAACTGTGCGCGTACCCTGTCCTATCACAGAGAGAGGCTCAGGAAAACCTCTTAACTCCTTCCAAGACACAGAGAGAAATAGAAAACAGATAAAAACATATAGAAGAGAAAGAAAAAGGGTCAACAACAGTAAATTTGGCAGAAAAACAGGGATGAAAGGGGGGAAGTAAAATACAGGGTGGAAGGGATACTGATGGTTGGTATGAGTATTATAAAATAGGAAGTTTAAGGATGAAGCGAGTGATGGTGAAATGGAAAGCTTAGAAAACAACCTAAAGATCAAGGGGGAGTGAGAATGCAGATGTTATATATAAAAAGAGGTGGTTAGAAGGATAGACAAGGATAGACAACAAGTGAAAGAGTTAAATAAGAGAGTAAGAAAGAAGGAAACAAAATATGCAAGAAACCCAAAACGATGTGAAAAATAAAGGGACTTTGGGACAGAGGAAAAAGGAGTGGGAATAATAAGTAAATATTAAATTTTTGGTGGGTGGGACAAATAAATGAAACAAGGGAAACTTGGGAGGCAGCCAAAAGGGCGTTTATGAGAAATAAAAAAAGAGATTATAAGGAGAGTGATGGAGGGTGGGTTAGTGGAATAATAAGACATTTGCAAAATAAAAAGAAACCCAGGAGAGTTATTGCTTAGGGAAAGGAATCAAAAAGAATAAGCGGAATAATATTACACAGCTTAAAATCAAGCACTCAGTATCACACATAATCATGTACAGTAAAACAGGCTACAACAGTCCATAATAATGCAAACTGTTAAATCAAGAAGGTAACATCATTGATTATATCACACAAATCATAATAAGCAATCTACATCACAACTATCACACACACACAATATCAAATCAAGAGCTCATCACAATTATATTACAAGCTGGCTTATGATTATATCACAAAGAATCAAGCACACAGCATCATTGATAACATCAAACACAATGTAAAATCACACATATTTTGGTTAAAATGTAACAGACAGAAAAACGCATCTAGCACACAACAGCAGTGATTATCACACACATATATAAAGCAGGTTTGGTGCTAAGCATATTACATTTCTAGTTTTCACAATAGGCCTATATAACACCTGTACCATTCATCATTACCTAAATATCAGTGTCATAAATAGATGTTAATGGGCCCCACAGCAAATTACATTTTGGGGCCCAAAAAGTTTGGTAAATGGATCTATTCCACTATCCTGCCCCCCCCCCCCCCCCCCCCATTGCAACTGCAGGGTCTGCCTCCTCCATATTTATACCCCTGTTAAATATAATAGTTTTGAGAATGTGCCATAGATAGCAAGTTCTCTAGCACTAGAAGGCCCAGGCTATCACTAACTGGGGCTAGAAAATCTATAACCTGACTAAGGGCCCTTACACACGGGCGTTTTTACCTGAACTCCTCTGCGTTCCGTTTTGCTGCGTTCAGCCGCAGGGGAGCACAGGTATAGACGCACTCAATTATTTTCAATGGGGCTGTACTCACACAAACGCATGTAGGCGCCAAACGCAGGAAAAATGCAGCATGTTGCGTCTGAACCTGCGTTCGGCGCTTACACGTGTCTCGTGGGTACAACCTCATTGAAAAGAATGAGGTGCGTCTAGACCTGCGCTCCCCTGCGGCTGAACGCAGCCAAACGCAACGCAGGGGAGCGCAGGTCCAAAACGCCCGTGTGTAAGGGCCCTAAATGGAACATCCAAACTTCTTTCAGTATAATTTTTTCTTCATTTTGTTCTTTCTATTATTATTATTATTTGTTTTTTTTACTGGATCCACAAGCATCATGCAAGTATATGTTTTGTGGTGGAGAAACAACGTATATGTGTAATGTATTAAAAAAAAAGGATATTATTAGTCATCAAGGCATTCCATAACCATATATAGGTCATGAAACTCCTAGGTGACTTCTAATATCCTCATATTTTTCAAAAGGTGGTCAGGGACGGAAAGCGGGTGCCCCTAGGCCCACTGCCGTTCGTCACCCTCATACTCTGCAATTTATTCGCAAATTTTAATGGACCAGAGCAATGGGGATTGGCGCATGGGAAATTTAAAAAACTATCGTTCCTCCTTAATATCCCCAGTGTTTCTGAACCAATGAGGGTGTGGCTGGGCAGCATGCCGCCCCCTAAAATCCTGTCACCCTAGGCCCAAGCCTAGGTGGCCTTTCCACAAATCCGGGACTGCAGGTGGTACTTTATTTATTATAATACACAAGTTTCAATAAATCACATGACAGAAATTACATCTCTAAGCACCTACTATAACTGATGTCAACACTAAGTACTGTTAATATAGTAGATAATGCACCCACTACTGTAATTTATAAAGATATTATAAGTCACTGAGGAGTTACGTGATCATATAAAAGCACAGGATTGCACTTTGTAACAACAAAGTCACAAAGTTGTTGGGCATGATTTGCTATAAAATATTATTCCTTTCCCCTTGACTGCTCCTTTTTATATTATAAAATCTGGGAGCACAAATTATAGTGCTAATCTGATATGTACACAAATAGTGACACAAAACGCAAGCAGTACACTGAATATTGCACTAAATCTGGAAACAGATTATTAAAGGAAAACTAAACCCCCAAACAAAAAGCCAGAAAAAATCAATTTGCTCGATTTTATCAAGTTTGATTGCATTGATATTGATATTGGTCATATAGGATTGATGAATAAGCTACAATTCCTCACTCTAACATTTTTTCACTAACTGTACTAACTGTACTGTCATGTCATCTTTATTGTGCCAAAGAAGCAACAATTTACCCAACCATCCATTAAACAAAATGTCTTGAACACCAACCTATGATTGCATTTGATGGTACAGCCATGTGTGGGTATGCATACTAACTATTTATTTGATATAAATCAACATATACATATATATAGACATGAAAAAGAAGCTGATACCTGATCGAAACATATCACCAGGTGATGCTGTTTCGGTCTGTATAAACTGCATGCCTTTCTTTCAGTGGGTCATGAATAAGAATCAATGTGTTCCAACAGAATTATAGACATTTCACATAATTTCTAGTTTTTTTAAGGTGCTGCTCTATGGCCTTTCCATGCACATTTATTAATGTGGCACCATAAATACCCACAGAAATTCACTATATATGATAATCCACAGATAAGCAGGTCATCAGAATATACAATTTATCGGTCAAATATGATCTTAGCTTGTATGAGGACTAAAAATAAGGCTCTTCTCTGCAGTTTGCTAGGCTGTAAGTAGCTGTCTCTAAACAGTG
>CM044445.1:55254887-55295748 GCA_024363595.1 Xenopus borealis
TTATATTACATTCCCCTATATGTGTTCCAACAGTATTATAGACATTTCACATAATGTCTAGTTTTTTTAAGGTGCTGCTCTATGGCCTTTCCATGCACATTTATTAATGTGGCACCATAAATACCCACAGAAATTCACTATGTATGATAATCCACAGATAAGCAGGTCATCAGAATATACAATTTATCAGTCAAATATAATCTTAGCTTGTATGAGGAATAAAAATAAGGCTCTTCTCTGCAGTTTGCTAGACTGTAAGTAGCTGTCTCTAAACAGTGTACCTGTGCTACACACACTTAACCATCAACACTTGACGCTCATTAATGCTGACATAAATGCTCAGATTTTTTAGCCTGTGAAAACAATTATATATGTTTTTAGGCACTTCAGATGCAAAGATGGCAAAAAGTGGCACTAGTGCAGACATCATTTACATGTAACATTTTGCATTACATAAAAAACTAACATGTTTTGTTATTAATATTGTCAATCTACGCTCTCTGTACTTGCAAATTAATTTTTTTAGGTGGTATGGTAGTAGCCAAAGACAATACAGATATCAAATTAAATTAGACTACCACATGAGTTTCATGTGTGTTACATGCCCAATTGTTCACTCAGATTTATAGTGACAGGGTTCAAGGCTGTGTATGCATAGTGCAAGCTAATGCCCATGCTTTCCTCCTTCTTTGACATGGCATTAGAATCAACGCTGCAAGAGTGGATTTTGCTTTTAGCAAGGGAGCAGTACGTCACTGTGTTACACATCTTTGTGTGCAGCCCTGTTAGCTTTGGTTAATATCATAAGTGGATCAGGCTCCTTGACACTAGAAGTAGTATTCGTGCACACAATTACTGTAAATCAACATGGCACTTTGTGAGTCAACTTCGTTATAACGTTTTGAAGGACTGCCCATGCTGCCAGCTATACTACATACTTCTACTGAGAAATAAACAGCAAGATTAGGTACCATGGGGCATTGTTTCGCAGTCTAATTGCAGACGAATTTTCGCTCTGGCAAATGGACATAACTCCGCAAATTCACTAAGATGCAGATTTTACTGAACGTACCTCTTTCACCAGACTTGCCTTCACCAGCTCAGACCTAGTGAAGTGCACTGGAGCGCATAGAACCTCCTCAATCTTCAGTTACTTACATCATAATTTTTGTGTGTAGTATCTTCAAAGTCCAAAGAGGCAAATTCACTAAAGAGTGCTATTTCGCCAGTGATGGCTTCGCAGCCATCGCAACACTTTGCAAAAATTCGCTCAGACAACGCTAATTCACTAAAGTGCAAAATTGCATCCAGGGCTAATTTTCGCTAGTGTTCAATTTTGCCTAGCGCAACTTTGCTAGAATTTTTGTGCTCAGGCTAATTTGCATATGTCTGGAATTTATAGTGGAATGGCGCTATTTATGTTACATGGTGCATCTAATACATTACATTTAAACTGATAACTAGACATGCTAAGGGAACCTTAATAAAGTCAATAGAGTTATTTTAATGCCCTACACATAAGCCCACAGTTAAATAATGTGCCATATGGTAGAAAAATATATGGGTTAAACCAGGTGCCCGAAAAATGTTTTTATGCCTTTTGCAGCCTAACACCCTGAAAAATTGAAAAGATGCCAGCATTTTTTGTACTTAGAAGATATTACACATCAAAAATTATGATGAAAATAACTGAAGATTGAGGATGTGCTATGCACTCCAATGTAGTTCGCCAGGTCTGAGCTGGCGATGGCAAGTCTAGCAAAAGAGGTAACGTTCAGTAAATTCCGCATCTTTGTGAATTTGCAGAGTAACGTCCACTCGCCAGAGAGAAAATTAACCTGGCGTTAAAGTGCAAAGCAACGCTAGCGTACATCTCCTTCGCTTGTGAAGGGACGCCTTTTTTTTTTGCTAGCGTTAGTCAGTCACCCTTTAATGAATCTGCCACTATGTCTTTTCAATTTTTCAGGGTGTTAGACTGCAAAAGGCATAAAAAAATTTTTTTCGGGCACCCAGTTTCCCCCAGAAATGTTCTACCATTACACATTATTTAACTGTGGGCTTTAAATTGCCTGTATGCAAATTAGCCTGAGCACAAGAATTCTAGCGAAGTTGCGCTAGGCAGAATTGAACACTAGCACAGCTTCACTTTGATTTGCTTGCTCTGCCGAAGTAACACTAGAGAAAATTCGCCATTGTTCAGCACCCTCTGCGCAACTTCGGACTTTAGTGAATTAGCGTTGTCTGAACATATTTTCTCCTGGCAAAGTGTTGCGATGGCTGCGAAGCCGTTGCTGGTGAAAATTGCACTTTTTAGCAAATTTGCCCCCATGAGATTTAGGGGCAGATTTATTTGTTGTGTTGTTGTGTTTTCCACAAAAAAAAATAGTTTTTGAGTCAAAAATAAATTTTTTGGGTAAGAATTTTTTTTTATAGATTTATTATACCCCAGACCCTGGAAACTGTTCAAATCCAAATATACACCATGTAAAACCTGTTGAGATCATGTAGAATTGGCAGAGGTCCATTGAACCATTTGAAGATATCAATAGCCTTCATGATTTTTTTGGAGCGGTTCTCTGGAAAATTTGATCAGTTCTAGAGATTTGAGTTTTTCAGGTTGTTAAATCTGAACTCACTGATTAGAACCCATTCTAGTTGTGAGTTAATTAGAGTTTGTTCAGGGTCTTAAAAAAGCTCACATAACTCTAAAATTCAACCTTTGATAAATAACCCTCTTAATGTGAAGAATGCCTGCAAAAACACCAGATACAAAAAGAGAACATATCCTAATAGTTTATTTGCAATTCAGCAGACATACAGTACTTCAAGCCGGCTGTAATGAAATGATAGCATCTCTTGTGCAATGCCACTCACTTCTCATTGCTTTTATAACTTTTTCGGGCACCAATCACAGACAAAATAAAACACATATTAACAATATGACCAGTACAACCTAAACATGTTTAATCAAACTACCTATACAGTTTTTTGAAGAAAAAAAACAAAAAAAAACTGCAGTTTTTAAAAATCCCATACTTTGTCAAATGGGTTCTCTCACAGAGGGAGTCCATACTGTGACTACAACAAGCAAATGAGTTCACGAGCATGCTCAGATTGTAGCACTGCCCTGAGTATTCTACCCAAAATGCCTAGCTTTAGTAAACTCCTCCTCTAGAACTATAACAAAATTTCCCTATCTTTTCCCCTGCTGGTGATGTCATTATGCAATGAAGGGCACACACCAACTTCTAGAAGGTGGCAGCACTAACACAGAAGTTTGGCAAATTTCAAAATAGCTTAGAAGGTTTATTAGGCAACCAATAAATTTCAACTGAGCATGTGTGAGATTTTAGAGCTACAGTTGGCTGTGAATATATAGGTATGAGGAGTCCATGAAATCCAAGATGCTTGCCCCGGCTAGAACTGCAGTGGAGATAGGGGAGATTTTGCAGAAGGTATAGTGAGCTGATGATTTACATTATACAAACAATTCTAACTCTTTTAAAATCTGATTTCTTGAACTTTCACATAGTGTATTTTAGTTATGTTTGGTTATGATTGGTACCCTTTAAACTTGATTTGTCTTATGCTGACAGCAACCCTTAAATTGGGCACTAGATAATTTACAATACGCCCCTCATCCACAGTAACCAACATCTTATAAGCAAAGTATGCAAAAATGTTCATTTTTGAATGGAATGTATAATTTTCCCAAATTGAGTATCAACATTGTGAAGGCAGTAGAGTAAAAGTTAAATGCTTACACTATGACCCAACGACCTTTAGATCAATTCTGTAAGATCCAGGAGTGGAATCAGAACTAAATATACAGACAAGTTCCCCTTGGGCAGAGTAACCACATTACAATTTATAGCAAGAATAAATGTAGTTACACCACAGAAATCTGCTTAAGAGGTTTGAACTCTTCACTGAAAGGGATATTTTTCAAACTTTAAACTAATCTCAACCATAAAACTGGATTTATGCTGACATCTCACTCTTGGAACAAAAATGGCTCACAAATGAGGATGCAAGCTTATCACCACTAAAATTGCAGACAATACATGTAGAATGTAAACCAATGCAAACATTTTTGGCACTGATCCATTTACCTTAATATCCACTTTCCTGAGCCTATCATGGAAAACAGCTTTACTTGGCAATAAAAATCAAATCCAGCAACCAGGAGTACAGTTTCTCAGCATCCCAAACCAAAGGATTTCCAAGACATGGATGCAGTCACCAGACAGACAAAACATTTCTTTTGACCTCAGCAGATGAAGAAAATCATTCACTTTACCTTTTTTTCACCTTATGTTCCTTGATCCCCATGACCCCCACTGACAAATAATCATCTATCTGCTTCCTCGGGTGATATTTATACATGGAGCTTGGGCTTTACTCCAACATTATCAGTCATTGTATCAACATAGTTTTATGCAATGTACCCACCCTTATTGTACGAGTCATTGCATATCCTCAATTAAAAAATCTCACCTGAATAAGTAACCTACAGTTCTAAAATCTGAAAAACCTGTCCCTTATATTTAAAAACGTTTCCCCAACATTTGCTTTCCTTTTCTGCCTTCCCCTATTGCAGAATTACCACAGGTCTCTGGGCGTGGGGTGGGAGGCAGTTAGATTTCTCTCCTGCTACCCCCATAACTTGCTCATCATTTAGACACTCAGGTTAGGGTTCCTACTCCTGCCCTATGGCAGGCAGTACAGATAAGGCTGGCCTGTGCCCCCTTGAGTTGTACATTGTGCTGGATTTCCTGTCTAGCACAGGGTACAGACCAGTGGTGTAACTAGATGTTGCTGGGCCTATGATTAAGTGTCTTAGGACACGACACGCGTCAGGCTTTTTTGTACATGATGTAAAATAAAGATTTTTTTATTTTTCAATTTAATTTTTGCTCATGGAATTTAATTATCTTCATTGACTTTGGAGCTCCGGAGTGGTGCCTGCCTCATCTCAAGTTTTCAAATGCTTTACTCCCCTCTGCTGAAGGTCTGGGGCATGAGCACCCGGACCCCTCTAAAAAAGCGGTAGGCTTATTGATTACTAATAGATAATCCACACACTTCACAGTTTATTTCTATAGATGTTGCTGGGCCCCACAAACTATTTTTCAGGCTCCCCAGATTTAGAAATATTTATGGGAATTTAATTTTAATTATTGGTCCCCTATACCTCTTTGTTCCCCTGTAGCAGCAGGATCTGCTTTCTCTGTAGTTACACCCCGGTGCAGACCAAAGTCCGATTTAAGTAGATTTAAGGAGAAGTGTTAGCTCTTCATCCCTTAGTGCTTTTGTACTTCTTTTCTCTGTTGAGCTCTAATTGAGCTCTTTTATGTTATCTTATGGTGATCTCAGTCACAGAGAAACATTACATCAATACATTACAGTTATTCCTAAAGAAGGCTCAGATTATACCTTATGTACAATTTGTAGGCCAATCATCTTCACTAACAGAATATAATACATTCCTCCCAAGCATGAAATAAAACCAGACAGGCTGTCATCCTTATAGAAAGGCTGAATATGAAAGGAGACGCAGAACTGGCATCAAACATAGATGCTGAAAAAGGTATTCAGCCATCTGGATCAGGACCAAAACTAGTGGTAGACAGGGTAGGCACATGCCTCCGATGCAGTTGGGGGGTGTAGTTCCCAGCAAAGTAGAAGACCAAGAGAATAGGGTTGTATCAGTTATGGCAGGGGAGCTGTGGGAACCAGTGGATTTGATCTGGACTGAGGGTTCCCTTTCTCCACCTAAATACCTTCTTTTCAAGATCTACAATAAAATCAGTAAGATTGCTTGAGAATCTTTTGATAGTTAGTCATTTCATGACAGTAGTTTGCCATTGCTTATTTTCTGTTTGTACTTAGAATTGAGGGCAAATTCGGCAACAGCAGTGGGGCCAGGGGGATAATGGGAATGGCAGAATGGTTTGCAGGTCAAACAAATGCATGTGCTTAGGGAGATCTTGAATTGTGCTTCAAGAGTGAAGGGTGTAAGGGGGCTGATTTTGTATTCATTTATTTATTTTTGCTGGGGGCCATTATGCTAAAGTTACAGTCAATTAAATGGTGTGCCTGTGTTCACAAGAGGTAGAAGATGCCATATGTGACAGTACCCAGAATATTATTAGAAGAAGTTAGATTTTTAGAACATTTAAAATATAAATGGTCATTTGCAGGGGATTACCAGATTACTTAGAAATCCATCTCAGTAAGGTCACATGTCTATGTTTATCTGTGAAACAGGCCTATGTAAAGTGGGTAGAAATAAAAAGACCTGTGGCCGCAAAAAATATAATACTGCCCATTAAATTCACACTTTACAATTAAGATGATCTGATTAAATATTAGGAATGAGGACACATGTGTGACTAGGTGCATAATAGTGCCACTTTGGAAATCTCTACAAATGATGCTGTACATGACATCCACTCCTGTTTAATACCTCACTAGCTTTTCTTGAAGGCTTGCTCATTTGGTACACATATTACAGAGGTTTACAGGTTACATTTAAAACTGGAAATCTGAGGCTAATATACTGATTGTGAGTCTTGTTCTTACTTTTACCCCTCACTCTGATATGATACTGACATTTTTATTAATTCACAGACAGTAGAAATTGTGAACTGGGAGGGTTTTACAAACTTTTTAAAAACATTCCCTGCTTTGTAGGCATCAATTACCTTCATTTTCATATTCTGGTTTACAGTGGCATAACTAGATATTACTCTGCCCACAGCAAATAATTCATTGAATTAGGGCCTCATGGGGCCCCTATACCTCCTTGGCCCCCCTGCAGTGGCAGGGTCTGTTTCCTCTGTAGTTACAACCCAGCTCCCTTAGTTGCTTAGAGGAGCCCATGTTTGTTGAGTGACAGAGTTTGGGGTGATATTGATAAGCTCTGTTTTTGTAACCAGGTCATACTTAATGATTGTTAGGGGCAGGTGGGTGACCGACCAGGGAATTCTGTAAATTCGATTGAATCGAATGATTCAAATAATTTGAATAAAACTCTATTTGAATATTCGACTATCAAATTACTTCCCCTTTAAATTTTTACTCGACTGCCTAGTTCGCCAGTTTCAACCTAACGAAGTGTCTTTGGTGAATTTTGATCGAATAGTAAAAATTTGTTCGAATGGTTAAAATTAAGCGATTTGATTATTCAATCGAATTTTTATAATTCGATTGTTCGACCAATCGAATTGCAGTAAAATCCTTCGAATTGGAAGGATTTTAATTTCCTAACTATTCCCATGGTCGAATTTGGATTAAAAATTTCGACCAATAGTAAATCTGCCCCTTAGAGTCTAATAAAATAATTTGGGTCAGGGGCATAGTTTAACAGTATTTGCAAGCCAAAGCCACCAAGGGGAGCCGAAGCTGCTGAAGGATCCAAAGCTGCTGATTGTGCCAAAGAAGCTGACGTCGCCAAGGAGAACTGAGAAGACTAAATCACAGGTGGGGTGGCACTCGAATCGCATTATTTTCCAAAGTCGATCAAAGTTCGGGTGACTTCAGAAAACAAATTGCTCCATTCCGCTGGCAATTACTGTTTTCTTTTTGCATTTATGCTAGCCACTGTGTTTTGACCATGTTTAGTTATTATATAGTTATTATCTTAGTTATTAAACCTTCTAACCAATTCAGGTCCATATTCAGTAACAATGTGGCACCTTGGTACACTTGCACCACTTTTTGGGGTTTGAATTGCATTATCACTGGAGTAATATTAATGAAAAACAGTGGTAATAGACTAGACTTTCAGTAGATGTCACAGTAAAGACAAAATCAAGGCGAGGTGCACATGAGGTACCTATCAGGTGGCAATCATTTGTCATGTTCATTACTGTGCTCCCAAGCAATCTGTGCCAGAGCCGTCTTCTCCCATAGGCAGAGCATTTGCTATTCATTTCACTGGAAAAAGGGAAGGTCATTTTGACTTCAACAGATCTCTCTGAGGGCACCAAAACAGTCACCTCACCTGTGCCACAGGCTTGAAGTAAGAAAATGAATTATAATTGCAAGTAAACAGATGACAATACAACCAGAAGTCCGAGTGGCCTGTAGAGGGCCTAGTGGTTTCCTGATTAAAAGCCAGACTAGAGGGACCAATTGGTCTTTGTCTGTGGTTTCTGATGATTCCTTTTCATCTCTAGCATTCCAAATCACCTATACCTGTGCATTAGTAGTAGGAAGCATGGTACTTATGTAACAGCATTTGTGCCTTTGCATGGATATCACCGAAATATATTTTCAGCAGTATATAAAGTATATCACTTATACCTAATTACCACTTATAATCAAACCTGGGTGAAACTTCATAATATGCAGGGACAAATACCTGTAAATAATGCACTGAATGCAATGTACAGTACTTGCACTGATGTAGGAATCCTGTTAACTGTGTGCGTGATAAATTATCTATATACAAACACACACGCATATACACAAGGGGGTGTCCTGACATTCAGAGGGGATGTTCTCAGAGCCAGGCAGTTGGAGGGCTAAAAATATTTTTATTAATATCAATGCAGAGAGTTCTCCCCGTCAGCTGAGGAAATGTGTCACTGCCTCTCTCCTCCAGCCTGAAATCCCCTATCTCTATCTCTCTCCTTTCATTAACTGTGCATTCCCTCTTTCTCTCTCTTTTTCCTACAGTCTTCTTCCCCTCAACCCACACTCACAAGTTTTTGTCGTATTTAATTGTGGAACTAAACATTATTCTTTCTCTCTCTATCCCTTTCTAAAAATAGAAACAGAGGGAGAGAGATGTAGAACATGGTTTATATCTATACACCAACATTATGAGAAATTAAAGGCAGAGGCACTAAAATAAATACATTTAATGCAAACATTGTGTATATTAAAGATGCAGCATCTATACATACATATCAAAGGATGGACAGTGAAGGGAAAACTGTTTTGCAGAAACAGGGAGATGTGTAATGGCTCAGCCATAATTAGAAATTGCTTGACCCCCAGGCAAAACTTGTGTGTAGGCCATATTCTCCCCCCATGTGGGTGTTGCAGAAGTCAGGGTGTGTGTTGGGGCCTCTGGGGACAATCCATCAGGAGGCTAGAAATCATTTTCTTTTGACAGTTGGCTGGCAGAAAGCAATAGCCAAGTCTGCTTATTTTTGTGAAAATTAGTAATGGGAAAGCCTGGGCCTGAACTCCAGCACATATATGGATCTTGAATTAATTATTTCCGAGAAACGTTAAATATACCACATTATATAATCCCCAGGGTATTGGGTAGCTTGGCATGGGAACAACCACACGTCACTAGCCATGCACTGCAATGGGAAACCACACAAGTAGCTCATAACTACTTGTAGCATATAGCCCATAATTCTCACAAAAATATGTGGGTGCCTTCATGTTTATGCTGTTTGCCCATTTTTTATGTGTATTCACTCAAGTGCAACACGATGCACTAAAGGTGACCATACACAAAAAGTTCTTTCTCCGATATTCACACCTTGAGGTTAGCAATATCAAGTCAATCCAAACTTTTGAACTTTGGGCCAAAGGATTGGATCACAATGATGGGGATAAAGGCCTGACATTTTTCAGACATACGCGACTGACATCTGTCTGTCTTTTGGCCAGTTACTGGTCAGGTAGGTCCATTGGAGGACCCCCATGCATAGGCTGATAAGCTGCCAACTCTGTCCATTAGCAGTTTTTATTGGCCAGTGTATGGCCACCTTAAGAAACACACAGAAAGTTGCAGGGTGGGGGATTGCATTAGGATGCCAAAGTAGAACACGATGCACTAACATTCATTTCCTTCGCTTTGTCATGCCTTGCTCTATGTTCCCATGGTAACATTTTTTAACAGGAACTCTCACAAACAAGATATCATCTCATGAAAATTACATGGATAGACCTGGGGTTATAAATTACCAGAAAGGAAGCTGACAAGCATGTCTACTACAGCTATTTTCAGGAATGAAACCTGCCCTCCAGAGAAGAACTAACAATAAGGTCCAGATAGAAATGAGGAGGTATAGGAAAAAGGAAAGAAGGAAAAGGGAATGAAAGGTGCTACTAAACTGTTCGGGAAAAAAACTGAACAAGTATATATATATATATATATATATATATGTATACTTGTTCAGTTTTTATATATATATATAGAAAAAATAAGGAAAATAAGAAAACTAAAGGACAAAGGGGAATAGAAAGAGTTAACTGTAGAATATGGAAAAGTAAGACAGAAAAAGAAATAAATATCCTGGGCAAAATACAACAAAAATGTTATGCAGAGATAAGAACAATGGCAATGATTTCTAACAAAGACAATGGATAAAAAAGGAGTGCAGAGAAAAAATAAATTGGAGGAAGAGAAAATAGCGGGTAAATAAGCCAAGACAGAGGAATGGGGAGTGTTCATGTGTGGGTGAGATTAAAAATAGCGACTGAGAGAGAAAAAAATGAGAGATTGTGTGAATGAGAGTAGAAAGAGATGGGCTGTAACGAGTAATATGAAAGGGAAGGGGTTCCCCTCCCCTAGGGGACACACTGAGGATCTCTACTTCTGCCCCTTGCCCCCTCCCTGCAACAGAAGGAGGGGTGTGTAGGAGGCACCAGGACAGAGGGAGTAAGGAAAAGAATCAGGGAAATAAGACCATTTGCTTCCTTTTTGCCTTAATATCTTAATACATATATGTGCATTCTATGCAGTTTTTTCTGGATTTGTGCAGTGCTATACATAGATTTTTACTCCCTCTCTGTAAGCAAGCAAGAGTAAACCTGGCTTATTTGTCTCTTCAGGCACTGCTGTCTCCAAAAATATGTACTTAACCACTTCCTGACCATGGCATGAAACACTGGCCCATGTTCAGGATGCCAGATATATACACAGAGGTACAGGTACACGCTTCAGGCAGTTGGTGGCAATGCATTAGGAATGCACCGAATCCAGGATTCGGTTTGGGATTCAGCCAGGATTCAGCCTTTTTCAGCAGAATTCAGATTCGGCCAAATCCTTCTGCCTGGCCGAACGGAATCCGAATCCTAATTTGCATATTTGCATATGCAAATTAGGGCCAAGGAGGGAAATCATGTTACTTTTTGGCAAAAAACAAGGAGTGAAAAATGTTTCCCCCTTCCCACTAATAATTTTCATATGCAAAATAGGGTTCGGATTCGGTTAGGTATTCAGCCAAATCTTTCGGGTAGAATTCGGCCGAATCCAGAATAGCGTATTCGGTGCATCCCTACATTGCATAGATGTTCATTTTAAGCAGTTTGGGTTTTTAGTATGATGTAGGTTTGATTGTACTTTTACAAAATGAGTAAGTGTTGCTTATTTTGTTCTATTTACATTTTTTGTTGTGAGGCTGTAAGGCATGTGTTTTAACTGCTATCTTGTTGCCATGCCTTAATTACCCTAGCAACAGATAGAAGGAGAGAACAGAAGAAGAATAGCAGAGGGATACAGTTATAAGCTAAAAAAAATGATATCATTAAAGCCACACAATCAATAGTTTTTTAGATGGCTCGGTCAAACACTCCAACAGCCAGATGACAATTTCAGTTTCAGGCTAAAAAAAGGATAAGTAGAAGGATTATTCATCCCATAACCCATAAAATCAAAAGGAAAGCTATTTAGAACAGACCAATCTCAAAATATAGGGTAAGAAACTACACATCTAAATGAATTATATAGGCATTGCAATATCTAAACAATTAAATTAAGTTATTTTACTGAGGGAGAATACCTCCCTCCCACCCAGGGCTCCCTTCAATAGCCTAAGGGTTGCCTACTTTGTCCTACTACAAATCCAAATGTGGCAAGTCTGTTGGTGACATTGAAAGCGGGCTGGCATTGTGTGTGGGCTAGTGATGTTTGTTTGCAGGATGTGACACTGAGGAGTGGGCCAGTTCAAAATAGGAAATATGGCAACTCAAAATGACCTCCTTTGCTGCATAACAAGCTAGTCTGAAAAGGTTGTCTCTTAGTGTAACTCCTTAAAAATGCACAGTTTCAAAGTAGGGTTGACAGGTACCATCTTGTGCCACTTCAGGTCCTCTTTTGTTGGAGTTCATGGCAGGAGCACACTAAGTAGAAGCCAATCTGGATGTGGCTGAAACTGCACATGTTCCTTGTCTCTGATTGAACAGAAGAGACCCTGATATGGTGCCTGCCAACCCCAATGAGAAACTCTACATGTATGTCAGACTTTCTTAGACACCATTAGCTTTAAAGGCTGTAAATACAGAGAAAAGCCTACCAGCAGGTGGGAGGATGTACATCAGCGCTGGAGTAGACAGATGTCTTCACTAATCATTATTAAAGGGATGGGCCCACTTTAAGTTAACTTTTAGTATGTTATAGAATGGCTAAGTCTAAGCACCATTTCAAATGGTCTTCATTTTTTCTTTTTTATAGTTTTGAATTATTTGCCTTCTTCTTCTGACTCTCTCCAGTTTTCAAATATGGGTAACAGTCCCCATCTAAAAACAAATGCTACAAATGTATTGTTATTGCTACTTTTTATTAATCATTCATGACCTCTCCTATTCATATTCTAGTCTCTTATTTAAATCAAATCTATACATCATACCTTTAAAGGGGTTGTCCAGCTTTGAGTTAACTTTTAGTATGACATAGAGAGTGATATTATGAGACAATTTGCAATTGGTTTTCATTTTGAAGGTTTTTGATTTATTTAGCTTTTTATTGAGCAGCTCTTCAATTTGAATCCCATTGTATACCACCGAGCTTATGTGTTATACGCTACGTATCCTGTGCCTTTTCTCCTTTTTCAGCTTTGAATGGCTGCTCCCATGGCTACACATCAGCTTGTTTTTATAGTAGAATTTGTGAAGCAAATGCAGCAGATTTATCTTTGCAGAACAACAGTACATTATATTTTCATGACTCTAAACTACTTAACTTCTTCTGATGTGACTGTTCCTTTAACAGAGAGCTGCAGAGCTAAAATCTCAGAGAGCTGTATAAACAACTAGTGTCCAATAAAAACTGTAAGTGCTCAGGGCCACAATAAGGCCAATTACTGTTTCTGAATTTAGGCCCACTTTAAAGAAGAAACAAACCCGTAATAAAAATAACCTACCCCCCTACCCTAGATAGACCCCCTCCCTCTCCCCCCCACCCTGCTGCCTCCCGAGCAAATGCCCCTAACTCTTTACTAACACCTCTGTGCAGATTCTGTCCAGCGAGTTCACGACAGCCATCTTCTTGTCTTCGGTAATCTTTGGAATGAGACCAGCATATCAGCACATGCGCAGTTGGAGCAATTTTCTGCTTTGCGACAACTGCGCCGGTCCAATTACTGAAGCGGCTGAAGATGGCGCCCATTAACTCCACTGGACAGAATCTGCACGAAGGAGTAAGTAAAGAGTTAGGGGCATTTGCCCAGGGGGGCAGCTAGACTGGGGGGGGGGGTCTATATAGGAAATGAGTGTAGGTGTGTTGTAATGTATGGCCACCTTTAGCCTCCCTAAACAAAAAATCATACTCTGCCTATGAGGAACTCTATACATGTGAAAAGAGCAGGATGCACCATCTAGTGGTTGCTGCTTCCATCAGGAAGTTATTATGCAAAAATGATACATAGTACAGTACTTACTTCATCACAGGAAATCTAAAATGGATAGTACAAAATATACCAAAGGTTTATTTAAATTAAAACTATACCCCCAAAGTGAATACTTGAGCAACAGACAGTTTACATCAAATTAAGTGGCATATTAAAGAATCTTACCAAACTGGAATATATATTTAAGTAAATATTTCCGTTTTACATCTCTTGCCTTGAACCACCATTTCGTGATGGTCTGTGTGCTGCCTCATTATTTCAACTCTAACTGTAACAGGAAGAAGTGTGGCAGCAAAAGACAGAACTCTGTCTGTTAATTGGCTCATGTGACCGAACTTTATAGTTTGTTTGGTATGTTTGTGTGCACCGTTGAATCCTAGGACCCCCAGGATGCTGTCCTTTTTTTTTTTCTTAAATGTAAATTTTATATTTATGATTACCCAATGGCACATGCTACTAAAAAAGTGTATTATTATGAAAATGGTTTATTTACATGTAGCAGGGTTTTACATATTTTGTTTTATGCAATATCTTTTTTTTTATAAGTATATATTCTTTATTTTGCATTTAAGTGTGAACAGCAAGGTAATTTTGCAGAGAAGAAACTGAGGCAGAACATTCAAAAGAACCTGCATATGATCATATATTTGAACAAGATTAAAAAATTATCCTGACATAGGAGCTAAGCAGTATAAGAAATCATTGCAATATGTTATCAGGTATCAGCTGAACCATGGTCTTGCTATAGCATTCGCCTCATTCACATTCTGGATTCACCAATGTATCACATGCAATTCACTACTAAAATATACATAAGTGTTCAGTCTAGTCACCAATCTTTCTTAAGAAAGCTAATCAATAACCAAAACTTTATAACCCAAAGGAAGGGGGGCAGGGCCGGAACTAGGGGTAGGCAGAAGAGGTACCTGCCTAGGGTGCAACCAAAGGGGGATGCTGGGCAGGTACCTGTCTTCTGCCTACCCCATGTTCGCTGCTCTGCCATCCAGATGCCCCCTGCCGGTGCTCTCTCCCCTCCAACCGCTTACCCACGCTTACCCTCCCTCTGGCAATCACTCCGGGAGGGAGGAGCTCCAGGGATGTGCACAGCACGCGCACATACATCATACGGAGGGGGGGGAGAGCGCTGTGGCGCCTGGGGCACCAGGTCCATTTGGCCCGGCACTGAAGGGGGGACAGAAGGGTGGGGAGAGGGGAGGGGTGTAACTGAGGAAGAGGGTATGCTCAACTGCTTTAAAGGAAAACTATACCCCCCGAAACAATGTAGGTCTCTATTGCCTAAAACAACTCATATGTAAAATCCTGCTTCTTGTAAATAAACCATTTTCATAATAAAATACTTTTTTAGTAGCATGTGCCATTGGGTAATAGAAAATAGCCATTTTAAAAAATAAGGACAGCCTCCTGGGATCCTAGGATCCAATGTGCACACAAACATACCAAACAAACTATAAAGCTAGGTCACATGAGCCAATTAACAGACAGAGTTGTATCTTTTGCTTCAACACTTCTGTTGCTCAAAAATTTATTTTTGGGGTATAGTTTTCCTTTAATTACTCCTAAGTAAAGCGCCTAAATCTGACATTAACCATATAGTCGTTGGGTAAGTGCTCCAGTCCGTTTACAAGTTTTTGATAAAGTCAGAGCCCATTAGTGTTACCCATGGTACCCAAGTTGTGGTATATACTGTTTGCTTGTCATGTAAATATGAGACCAACTCTTCCATCTGCTTAATGTGGCCCATCTCTGTGATCCACTCCTTAATAGATGGTGGTTCAGTAGATTTCCAGTGCCTTGGGATGACAGCCCTTGCTGCCCCTAAACAGATTATGCAATATCTTTTTATAGAGACCTACATTGTTAGGGAGGTATAGTTTTCCTTTAAAAAGTTATAATGTATTCTTTAGAAGTATTTTATTCTTAGAGGCATAAATAGAGTGTTCATTTCCTGCCAGGTGGAAGTAGAAGGACTTTGCAAAAGAAGCACTTTCCCAAATACTTTTATTAAGCAACAAACATAATTTTTGTTTTACTGATAATCATCGTCTCAAAGAGGGACTCACCGACTACTTCCTACAACAAAAATGCAGGGATCAGCAGCATGCAAGACTCTTCACAAAAGACAGCTCCAGCATTCTTCGCTTTCTCAAATTCAACCTAATTTCCTGGCAGGCATTAAGATAAACTCCGTAGAAGTAAATGAATGTGGTCCGAGCATGCTCAATAGTGAAGAATGGTGCTCTGTTCATTGCAGGAGGATCATATTCGCTGCAAGTTTCTACATACACACTTTGTTTAAGTACTAATTTTTATTATCTATAAAACAAATACAACAGATTTATACATCATAAAAGTATTTGAGAAATGTGCTTCTTTTGCAAAGCTTTAACACTGATATGACTTTGAAAGAAGTGAACATCCACCTAATAAAAGTAGTAGATCAGAAATGTAACTTTTTGTGTTGTATTATATATTGTGTGTTATTATGTGTTTATTGTATGTTGTACCTTTTCCGAAGGGGACAATCCCTAGGTAATCATCCCTACTGTATGCACAAAAGTTACTATAAATTTACTGTTTGTAATTGGTTTCTAGGCATGAACCACAATTTAATCTGAACTCTATGACACTTAACATTAGATCTTGGCATGAAGAAGAAGAGCATTAGAAGAAGAGCATTAATTCTAAAATCTAACCAAATGAGGACATTGACAGAATAATTCTGAATATATGAAGTTTCATTGGAGTGGGCCAAAAAAGGAAGCCAAGAAATTGTGAGATGAAACATAATTTACTATAACTTGATATAATTAAAAAATAATTATTTATAAAAAGATATCACATAAAATAGTCCATGTGTAAAACACCATTTCATATAAATAAAGCTTTTTAATTAAACAGTTTTTCTTCTAGTAGCATGTGCCATTGCTATGGTTGCCACCTGGCTTGTATTTTGGTGTCCTGGATCGCATTTTTGATGGTTGATCCCAATGTTATTAATAGGAAAAAAAGATAAATATATAGGAAGGCCGGTATTTTTTTCAAGAAAAGGTAGCAACCCTAGCCATTGTATACTTCCAAATCAGAAACTTGATTTAAGTCTGTACCTCTGGCTCATATGTCACTGTGCTCACACACAAACCAAGCAGGCCCAGGTTTAAAAACCAGGGGTTAGGCCTGCCCCCACTCAGTTCCTCTTTTTGTAAAGCTATCACTGTCTCCAGTGCTGGTATGGCATGCTGCCCCTGAAATTCTGCCGGCCTAGGCCTTGGTCTTTGGGGCCTTGCCGCAAATCCAGGCCTGAAACCAAGGCCGAACATGCTAGGTTACATCATCCAATCAAAGAATTAGAGAAGTGTCATTTACTCCCACATTTCTTCCTGTTATAGTTGCATCTTTGTCCTGTCATGTGATCAGTGTGTGACACAGGGAACACCACAAAATGGTCGTTCAAGATAAAAGATGTAACATGGAAATTTTAGTGATGCATGGATTTGGTAGTACTTTAAAATGGACCTGTCACCCAGAAACAAAAATCTGTATAATAAAAGTCCTTTTCAAATTAAACATGAAATCCAATTTCAAAATTTTAATAAAGCATTCATAGCTGTTTTAAGCTTGTTTAAAAATCTCAGCTGTCAATCAAAAATTGTCTGCCCCTCCTCTATGCCTTAGGCATAGAGGCGGGGCAGATAATTACTTTCACTTTCCATTCAGCACTACCTAGATGTCACTGCTCCCCCACAAAATGGCTCCTGCCTGCTTGCTAGAGTTATGAATTCCCAGACTGAAGAAAACAAGATTAAAATAATTTATATAATGTAATTCATGTTCATATTGCTTGACCAATCTGATAAAATATGATTTTGAATATTTTTGTGGGGTGACGGGTCCACTTTAAAATATTGCCTATTTTATGGTGTATTTTTAAGTTTTAACTCAGAACATAATTCTTCTTTAATCAATCTTCATGAAGTCTGTTATAAATATAAAGAGGTCACAGACATGAACACCTTTATTAGTTGTAGCATGCTATAGATTTTAGCTCCATGGTAGCTATGTACAAAGTTTGTTTTTCCAGTGGGGAACATTACAAATGATGATATTCTGTATTCACTAGGGTTGCCATCTTAGCCTGCTGTAAAACCAAACCATTCTGTACATGCTCACTAAACAAAATAGCCATGGTTCTAAATAAGGGATGTGAATACCAGGCCCGGAACTAGGGGTAATTACAGTGCTGCTAAATATGTTGGCGCTGTATTAATACATTTTTTGAAGTATAATAATAATAAGAGTAGGTGGCTGCCAAGGGCACAATAGTATGGGGGGCACAGCTTGAAGGAGGTAGTTAGCTAGCCATTGGCTGAGGGTGCGTTTGTGATTTACCAGCCACAGGGGGAGCTGTGGGTTGTAAGCGATCAGTAGTTTTGTAAGTAATCCAGTAACAGGGGGATAGTGGAGTTTGGGGCCTTGGACACCAACAGAACTTAGCTCAGTGCTGAATATAACCATGTCACAATGTGCCTGTGGTTGAGTGATGATCAACTTGTCAGTACTTACTCATTCATTTAATTCAAATGCACAAAGAAGCAATAAAAAGTTGCCACAATATTTGGGGTGTTACCTAACTAACTTTGTGACATGACGTGATTTAGTTGGCACCAGCCCCACTTGATAACTCGTATAACTTGGTTCTCCTGAAGTTATCGGTCAGATATTTCTGCCACCATTCCTTTGCACACTGTGGACCATTTTTGTTTGGCATATAAACCAGTATGTAAACTGTAGTTTGAGAGTGAAAGCCATAGCAAGCATAAGCATATCCACTAAAGTTAGATACCCTCTAGCTATAAGTACCTTGTTCGTCAGGCTGCTTCCCCTCCACAGGGACACTGACTGTGCGCCTTAGGAACTTTTTTCTGGTTGGATCAGTTCTTCTCTCACGTATCAACAGCGGGTGAACCTGCAGGAAAGAAAAAGATACATTATTATACCTGGGACATACCGAACAAGCATCTCTAACAATTATGAATGCAGAAATCCTGCAACCTTATATTCTTCCTTTAATGTTACAAAATACTTTGTTTAATATTTTACATTTATTTTCAACATGCTTTGTGCATCACACTTCCCATGATATCCTATATTCCACCATATACTCCGAACTGACCTGTCAAACATCAGAGAAACTATTATTAGTTTACATGAACCAACTCACTTCTCTTAGAACTGCCTTCTCTGCTTTAGCTTACCTTTCTCTTATGCCTCCTATAATTTTGCCTTTCCCAATAAAATGTTAACCTCTCCTGCTTATCCCTTTTTACAATCCCATAATTCCTCTTGCTATCTCTGTCCCCTCAAGTGGTGATGGCAGGCTGGCAAAGAAACCGTTAATTCCGCTGGCTTTATTCACTGCCTCTCATTGGTGGAACAGATCAGGACTCCGGCTGACGGGTTAATTACAATAATTATCCTGTACAAGAAAAAGCAGCGAATGTGAATATAGACCCACACGGCTCTATTCTCCTGTTCTCGTTCTTCCATTTCTGTCCCTCACCCACACTCTTTGCCTTACCTACTCTTTCTCCCACCCTTTATCCACTTGTTTTTTGCCATCTTTCTTTCTCCCTCTTTATTTGATCTTTGCATTCTTCTATTTTTATTGCTGGTCCTTATTTACCTTGTTTTATTTAATTCTTTCTTTTTCTTAACAATCCTTACTGTCACTTATATTTTCTCTTTTTCTGGTCTATTTCATTTAAAAATCTGCTTTTTCTGATCCCCTTTTATTGAATAATCTTCCATTCCCTCCAATGAATCCTATATATCATTCTCCCCCTCCTTCTCTGCCTTTTCTTCTTAGCTTCCTTCTCTCTGTCTCTGTCTCTCTCCCACTCTTTCCCTCTCATGCTCATAGTTACTAGCAGTAACAATGACAGGACAGGATCTGGGAGAGCAGCTTGAATTCCTCCCACATACCCCCAGTCCATCAGCTGCTCCATTCAGATCCTGCCTGGGGAGGGGAGAGAATGGAACACGGAGAAAGATTCTGCTCTTTCTAACCTCAGGTCCCCTCTTACTCCCTTGACCCTAAACAGGTATAACAGAATTGAACTGAATTAAATACAACCTCCAGCACCCTATAAAGACTATAAAAGAGTTGATCTAATTCTGTCCTTCAGCCAAACTAAATATATATGGCAAAGAGTAAGAATATTTTAAGCAACAGAAGAATTTTACCGAGGGATAAAAGGAAGAGTATTTGAAATAATAATAATATCTATGGCAAAGCCTTATATGACTATTATAACTGAAAACATATCACTTGAAGCTATGGCACAAGGTGGGGGGGACATACCAGAACAAGGTCCCTTATTAGTGTGATAGCATATTGCCAGCTGTGGGAAATCTTGTTCCCCATGGGTGACAAAGCACCTGAAAATGGGGATCACAACAAAATGATTATCTCTTGCCGGGGGATCATATCATCTCTACTGCTAAATACTCCCGGGCCTTCTTAAAACACATATTTATGTACATATAAAATGTACACAGGCTCAGGACTTGTTTGAAATGTTACAGCTGAATATGCATAATAAATATGTTTAAACATAACCCCTGAGTGCAGAAGCATTAATGCACATAAAGCAACTAGAGAACTTAAAGAAGGACATCGTATGTAACAGATATATGTAATAGATTGTAATGCTAGGAACACAAGAAAAGGTTGTTAGTTTATATAAAGCATTTATTTTAAAAATAAATTACATATAGAACATAAGTGGAGAAATGTAATAAAATGTGCAAGGCTTGCTACAGGTCTATTCACCTATAGGAATCATTTATAGGTCACCTGTTTAAAAACAAACATTTTATTGTTTGCCACAGTTTACTATACCTGGGCAATATATATTGCCTTTTGTTACATACAATATATAGTATTTACAGCATATTCTGGCACAACCTCATTCAAATAGCCCTTCACTAAGTAATTTTACATCAGTGAAACACTAGGACAGGAGGGAGCCATGGATGAGCCTGGATTTTATTCAAAAAATATATAGGCTAGCCTGATCATATCATTCATCAAGAACTCCTATTCCAGGCAGAGTTGTATTTGATATATAAACTGCAACTGATTGCTTCTTCAGTACACAGACTAGGTCTTTGAGGTTCACAATCAGTGCATGGTGGGTTTTCTTCCCGCAATGTTAGAATTGCATAGTAACAGTACCATTTCATAGTTATAATATAATCTTTTAAATAAAATTCCATGGTGCCAGAAATGAGATATACTGATTAGTGTGAAACATTCCTCAAAAACTATTTAACTGATTACTACAGAAGTTTCACTTTGTATTTATATATCCAACCTGACTTGAGGTAAAAATCATTTTCAGGGATACTGTCATGGGAAAACATGTTTTTTTCAAAATGCATCAGTTAATAGTGCTGCTCCAGTAGTCTTCTAGACTGAAATCCATTACTCAAAGGAGAAAACAGATTTTTTTTATATTCAGTTTTGAAATCTGACATGGGGCTAGACATTTTGTCAATTTCCCCACTGCCCCTGGTCATGTGACTTGTGCCAGGGAACTGCTTTCTGGCAGGCTGTTGTTTTTCCTTCTCAATGTAACTGAATAGTATACAATGGGACATGGGTTTTTACTATTTAGTGCTGTTCTTAGATCTACTAGGCAGCTGTTATCTTGTGTTAGGGAGCTGTTTTCTGGTTACCTTCCCCTTGTCCTGGTATTAGACTGCTGGGGGGAGGGGTGATATCACTCCAACTTGTAGTACAGCATTAAAGAGTGATTGAAGTTTATCAGAGCACAAGTGACATGACTTGGGGCAGCTGGGAAATTGACAATATGTCTAGCCCCATGTCAGATTTCAAAATGAAATATAAGAAAATCATTTTTCTCTTTTGAGAAATGGATTTCAATGCAGAAGTCTGCTTGAGCAGCACTATTAACGGATGCATTTTGAAAAAAAACTATTTCCCATGACAGGATCCCTTTAAAGTCTTAAAATGATATCAGTTCTATATTCCCAGTCATCATAGCAGTAAAATATAAATAGATAATTTGTCTCTTAGGCACAGCCTGTATACAATGACTGGTATTCATTAACGCAACCATCAGTGCAAAATGAATTAGAACAATAAGTTATGGATCTATTAAAGTGTTCTGATATTCACCCAATTTTACCATAATTTTATGTTTCAAGTTTATGAATATTCTGGCATTTCCCTTCCTTATGGCTGCATAGGTTGAATACCAAAAGGCCAGGTTTGTACCTTATCAACATAATATTAGGGTTATTGCTAAAAAATATCATACATTTTTTGGTTCATTTAGATATCCACGTTATGGTTACAACAAAAAGAAAGCTATTGAGTGGCAACATAAAATAACAGCTCACCTCCTCCTCATCAAGCATAAGAAGCTGATTTCCAGAGAGGACACAGTATCTTGGGTTCCAGGCTGGACGGTCGTATGGAGAGGTGACATATGGCATACGATGCATGGGAGGTCCTCGAGCATCTAAAAGATACAATGTAGAAACCCTTTATTGAAACCTACCGGGATTTCAAACACTGTTTGCTAGTGTAACACCACTTCCACATGAATGACAATGATGTAAAAATATCATATTCTCATCCATTTTACCATCACCATGGTATGAACAATGTATAGTAAATTCCAGGATGGTCCATTTTAGCAGTATTTAATGCAGAATAAACTTTATTATTGTAACAAGTCTACTTCTTGAGCAGGTCAGTCTGCATATTCTCAAGAAAATTTTTCAATAATTGTAAATATTTTCTATTTCTTAAAAATAAGGGGCTAATTAATCATACTCGAGGTCCATGTTCAGATGAAACAATGTACAAGCAGGGCACAAAAACCTGGCAAGCTTTCTATTTTTAAAAAAAAATCACAATTGTGGAAAACAAGTCCCAATTGAGAAAGAAAAAAGCTTTCTTACTTTAGCAATTATCTATCATTAACTCTTGTAACCGGACAGTGGTTTGAATGAGAGATGGGATTGTGAATAGGTGAGGGTTTGTATTAAAGGAGGAAAAAATGTTGGTTGCTGGTGTCCGTGACCTCTATTTGAAGGCATAAGAGGAAGGCAAATAATTTTACCTTTTCTGTATAAAAAAATAATGACAACCAATTGCAAATTTGCTAGAAATAGGGAATTTTAAAACATACGTAAAGTTAAGTTAAAGGTGAACCATACCTATAAACATTTGACTTAGCTTTTAGCATGTTATAGAATGTAAGCAACTGCCATTCATTTTTTCTTTTTTATTGATTTTGAATTATTTGCCTTATTCCTCTAACTCTTTCCAGCTTTCATATGGGGGTCTCTGACCCCATATAGTAACAAATGTTCTGTAAGGCTACAAATGTATTATTATTGCTACTATCATCTTTCTATTCTGGACTACTTCTATTCATATTGCAGTCTCTTATTCAAATCAATGCATGGTTATTAGGGTAATTTGGACCATAGCAACCAGATTGCTGAAACTGCAAACGAAAATGCTGCTGAATAAAAAAGCAAAAAAAGCTACTTTTCTCATGATATCACCCTCTACATCATAAGTTAACTCAAGGCGAACAACCATTTTAACAGAGAAACTGTTACAACTGATATTTCCTTGTATTTGCTGAGAAAAATCAACTCTGTATGGGTTTTTACATTAAGGAAAATGCTAGGCTTGTGAAAGTGTACTGCCCCTTTCAATCCATGGCCAGAGACTGTGGGGGAAATGTTGGTGCTTCAAAATTGTTTTGTTGGGGAACGTCACAGAAAGAAACGCAGAAAAAAATGATGAGATTCCCAGACAAGAAGTAGGCAATACTTTACTTTGCATAGAATTTACAGTAACAGCCAAAGCAATAACTATAGACTGTTTTCTCAAAAAGTACAAACATCACCTGACAGTATGATTATTTGGGTGTCAGACAGTCATAGATTGGAGGTCCCTAATTTAAAGATTCCAGAACTCTTAAATGTAAATAAAAAAGAGATACACACATATATGGGTATTAAACAAATTTATACTACTCTTTTAACGGGTGATACATCCATAAGCATTACGGTAAACCCATGTCTGAGGAAATGTAATACCTTAACAGCATCCATGTGTAGCTGGCATTCACACTTATTGAGGAACCATTATGTCTTAATTACACATCAGAGTATAATTGTTCCTATAAACTGATGAGGCATCAAGCTCATCATTTAATATCTGGATTCACTGACAAAGTTTGTTCAGTGCTGTTCATTTATGCTGGAGAGCACATACAAAGAGGTTGTTATAGATAGATCCCTTTCTTAATAACATTTGCAAAACAAGAATATACTTTCCTCTCTAGAAGAAAGGTGCTTTCATTAGCAAAATAATAGACTCTTCACTGTGACAGCAGAATAGTTATTTTCAGGTTGTAATAGCTAATTTGCTTGTTACCTTCAAGTAAGATGATATTCTGGAACAAGTGTAATATCCAGGGCTACACATAGCCACAAGAGATAGGGATGTATATAATAGTATATCTAGAACACCTCTTGTTTTAAAGCAGCAATCACTGCACTTTTCAGCAAACAGGAGCATTGGCCCTGGGTCTAATTTAAGCAATAATATAAACTAGGAGTGCCTAACACACTGACTTGACTTTTCTTTAAGTAAAGAGTATAAATAATAAAATGTTTTGCATGATAGATAACACAATAATAGGTGATACTATTTGGGAAGAAACTTCCCCTCTTTATACCACAATCCTATTATTTATGAGAGCCCAGTTTCAATACACGTATTTGGTATTCAGGAACCCACCCACTTGCGTCTTCAGGCTACTCTTCAATTCCAGCACCCAACAAGTCTCCAAGTCTAGCAAGAAGAGCTTTTTAAAATAATACATAATACAGAGGTACATTTCCTAATACCTAATATAAATCATAAGTAAAACTAGTTAACCAGAAGCAGTCACTTATGTGGCCATCCAAGCTGCAACTAACATAAAGAACAAAAAGACAATCATTTAGGTAACATTAGAGAGTTTAAATAGATGGTTTGCCAGCGACTATTTTATTTTTTATCTCTTTTATTTTGCATTTTAACAAAATGGGTACTATCATAGTTTACTCAAGCTTAATATAATATTACATGAGTTTAAGAAAATCATCAGGTTACAACTTTAACATTGCAGATTGGGGGAAGGGGAAGTCTTATACATAAATAAAGTAAAGAAAGTAAGGAAAAAGAACCGAAAATAACACCGTTATAAACAATATAGAGTAGAAAGAAGGTTACTGATACATATCTATAATGCCTAGACCTTTTACTGTTTGGATTTGCAATCATTTTGCCACAGGGACCATATCTCAGAATGTTTGTCCATTTGATCTGTCAATAAAGCATTTAAATACAATAGGTTTTGTGTATAGTTATTCTTCCCTCTAATTCTCGTATCGAAATACTGCTTTGCAACCATTGTTTTGCGAGGTTAATCCTGGCTACTGCTAAGATCTGAGATAGATGCTGGTTGTGCAATTTATTTAGCTCCTTAGTAGGGAGTGAAAGTAAGGCTAGGTAAATATATTTTTGTATTTGTTTCTGAAATACTATTTGTATGAGATTAAAAATAACTTCCCAGTATGCAAATGCCTCTGGGCGTGTCCACCAGGTATGTATAAAGTTGCCTATTTCTCCACACCCTCAAAAGCGCATAGGGAAGGAAGGGTTGATTTTATGCTTTTTTTTAATGATATACCACTGTGTCAAGACTTTATAGGCAGACTTTTCTTTGGCCGTATTTGGGGAGATCTTAGTAATGGAGTTCCAAATTGAGCTCCATGTTTTTGGTGATATTTCCTGTTCCAGGTCTTTTTCCCAATCTTTCATATATTTTAGTGGGCTAAGGACCTGTAGTATTTTGTGGGGTAAAGCAACAAGGTTGTTTTGTTTATTTTTTGGATTTGTGGTAGTTTAGAAAACATTTTTAATTTCCTGGCTAATAGTGTATCAGGTTTGTCCTTATGAATGAATAGTTTGTGTTTTGACCATCTGATGGATTTATCGGCTTCTTTCATTAGTAGGTTTGTAAGGGTTGACCGGAGGAGTTGTAGTTGTTTTGTAAGTTGAGGGTTGGGGCTTAGTTTGTGTGGGGTTTCAACTTGTTTAATTTCTTGAGTGATTTTTTCTATTTCTCCCTGGCGCTTTTTTTTATGTATGGAGCCTAATCTGATAAATGAGCCCCGTAATACTGCCTTATGGGCTGCCCATATCATGCCAGGAGATAAGGCATCATCTAGGTTAGCTAAGAAATATTCCTCTATTTCATTGGTGATTCAGCTAGCGATTGTTGGAAATTATGTTAGAGCTTCATTAAGGCTCCAGTTTGCCCTGGGGCCTAAGTTAGGTTGGTGTCTTAGAGACATAGTAATAGCTGCATGATCAGACCAAGTTATTGGTTGGATGTTGGTGTCAGTAATGGAAGAGATTAGAGAGTTTCGTGCGAAAAAGTAATCAGTAAGAGAGCATGTTTGTTTAGAAGAAAAGAGGTTCCGCCTAAATATTCGGAAGGGGTTTTTTACAGTGAGAGTGGAATTCTCTCCCTGAAACTGTTGTACAGGCTGATACATTAGATAGTTTTAAGAAGGGGTTGGATTACTTTTTAGCAAGTGAGGGAATACAGGGTTATGGAAGATAGCTCATAATACAAATTGATCCATGGACTAGTCCGATTGCCTTTTTGGAGTCAGGAAGGAATTTTTTCCCCCTCTGAGGCAAATTGGAGAGGTTTCGGATGGGGTTTTTTTTGCCTTCCTCTGGATCAACTAGCAGTTAAAATAAAAATAAAAAAAGTTAAAAAGGTTGAACTTGATGGACGCGACTCTTTTTTCAGCCTAACTTACTATGTATGTTATGTGAAGGTGTGAAAAAAATGTGTAGTTAGAGCTTGTTGGATGGAGAGTCCGGGAGCATTTGTCTAACTTGGAAGACATCACTAAATTAAAGTCGCCCATCAAAACCAAAGATTGCTCCTTGGTTTTCTGAGAGGACAAACACATTAACTAGAGTGTATTGCTTGCCAAATATGGTCCCTTGCAGAATAATAAACTAGCTATTTCGATCTTTGACTACCTTGTCTACATGAAATCCGAGAGAGGTCCTGACATAAAAGGCCACCCCCCGCCGTTTGGAGGGGAACGTAGTGTAATATACTTGAGAATAGCATTTATGCAAAAATGGGAATGGGGAGCCTTCCACAAGGGCCAGCGACTATTTTATATACATTTAATTTATATGGAGAGACGTAATGGGATAGTTTATTAGAAGGACTGGCAAAACAGAAGCAGAACTAACAATAAGTAGTGGGGACAGAACCATTCTCCAGAATAAATACAGAGGTTTTCTGACTGGGATTTGGTAGGTTCCATTAGTGCAGCAGCCACAGGTATCCATTCCCCCCACTTTCTTTACAATAATGAAAACACACACACATATTTGCTATAATACAATTTTATCTAATTATTCTAATGAAAAAAGCTCGGCCAAACTTCCATCCAAGATTTTGCCTCATTGATCATTAAAATAACTAGTATCAGGCAGCAGCCTGATCAGCCAGATTTGCAAATGAGGCACCCCTAGTACAAACGCCTCCTGCGCCCCCTACCCCCAACACATGGGCACATGTAACTATCTCACCTATTCCGGCTGGCTCCACTGCTCCCCATGTAACGCCACGCCAAGGGGCAGATTTACTAAAATTTGAATTCAAGGGTTTAACCCTTATTATTTCGAATTTAAAGGGGAAGTGTTCAAATTGCAAAAACAAATGTTTTTTAACGCAATTCGACCAATTCAACCGATTTCGATCGAATGATCAAATATAAAAAATTCAATCGATTAAATCATTTGAATCAAACGATTTTAACCCTTCGATCAAATTTTTTATATTCAACCACAAAGAACTGTAAAACACCTATGGGAGCTTCCCATAGGGTTTTAAAGCAATTCGGGGAAGTACTTTGACATACATAGTAACATAGTAAGTTAGGCTGAAAAAAGACTCGCGTCCATCAAGTTCAACCTTTTTTTTTATTTCGTTTTTTTTTTTAACTGCCTAACTGCTAGTTGATCCATCGAGTATTCGATGTGTGCCATTGGGATTTTTCTTTTGGGCTTCCAGGTCTGAGCCTGGCAGGAAGACCTGCACTTGTTATTGCCCTGTTTGAGGGAAGACTCTAGGAGGGGTGCCCCCCTTCTTCCCATTTTGACCCCTATGCCTTTTTAGTAGGTGGGAAAGTGCAATGTCACTGAATTTACAAAATAAATGAAACTGTGAAATAATGGTTGAATAATAGTAAACCTTTCACTGTTTAATAACACAACATATTTGGAGTGGAGCTCTTTATCCAAACACTTCAAAAAAGAGCTCTGCTCAAAACATATTGTGTTATTAAATGCTGAAAGGTTTGCCGCATAGACCTGCAACTGACCATTATTCCACAGTTTCGTTCATTTTGCATTTGCAGGTTTTAATGGACGGAAGCAGTAAATTAGGTCTAAAATCTGAAAATAGCAGTACTCAGCCCAGGGTTTAAGTGCTTTAAAAAGTTACTGAAATTACTCATAGTACAAAGTTGATCTAGGGAATACATGATTGTCCTTTTGGAGTCAGCATGGCATTTTCTATCCTCCATCTAAGACAAATTGGAAACTGCTTCAGATATTTATCCTTCCTCTAGATAGTCCTAAATTGCAAAGCCTAGCAGGAACAGTTGAGCTGTCCATTCTCAAAAGATTTTTTTTTTCTGCAAAACCATTATAGTATATTTTTATGATGTAAAAATGTATTCTTTATAAAAAAATATTATTCAAAATAATATCAAGTTCACAAAAAATAAACTTTATTATAAAATCTTCCTAATCAATTATCTCTTTTCACTCTTTCGGGTAGACTTCTCAAAATGTGAGTTTAGAGCTATAAACTCACCCACATTCTATTCATTTTTAGATTATTAGAATTGTATTTATCAATGGGTGAAAGTTACAGCTCAGTGCTTGATAAATACGGTTCTAAAAATTCCATAGGACTGAATAAAACATAGAATTAGCCTGACCTCTTAATGAAATGCTTATTAGAATACCTATATGTGTGGGTCTATGTACCTGGTAAACATTTAGCAAGCTTTATAAGTGTGATGTACTGCGTTCTTGTGTGCTTCAGCTGCACTCACTTTTCCTGATATATTTAAAATCAGTTAGAAAATACTTTTGGAGGAAATTCAAATAGATCTTTTAAAAAAGGCAAATCATATACAAGTATGGGATCCGTTATACTGAAACCCATTATTCAGAAAGCCCTGAATTACATGAAGGCCGTCTCCCACAAACTCCATTTAATCTTAATCCAGATATTAATTTTTTTTTTAAATGATTAACGTTTTCTCTGTAATAATAAAACAGTAACTTGTACTTGATCCAAACTAATATATAATGAATCCTTATTGGAAGCAAAACCAGCCTATTGAGTTTATTTAATGTTTACATGATTTTCTAGTAGTCTTAAGGTATGAAGATCCAAATTACAGAAAGATCTGATATCCAGAAAGCCCCAGGTCCTGAGCATTCTGGATAACAGACAAAAGCATATAAAGCACTATGCTAAATGCTTCAATATCTCTGTCTTCCTCAATGCAAATCAAACATTGTCAACAAAACACACACACAAACAATGTTCCACATCCATACAACAGACCACTTTGTGCTGTATTTAAACTTGTACAGCTTCATTCTGTAAGATGAAAGGTTATGCACTGCCTGGATATGAATATTAAATGCAATATATTCACATTTTCAGCAATTATGCTATATAGATTATAAAAGCAATTAAAAATAAAAGACTATCTGTAAGTGGGGTGAAAATATATTTTAGGTACAGTATATCAATGAGCAAATATAACAAACAGTCGAAGAAGAAATAAATACATTTTGAAGCCTAGGTTTAGGTGTCAATATTCATGCATCACAAAGAGGCCTTGGGAAAGTGTGATTAATGTTATGCCAGCTGATATAATCATATACCATTCTGACTATACCAGTAAAGGCCCAGTAATAATAACTGTTGTCTAGGATGATACAGAGCCAGTGAACCATTCACTAGGCTGCTCAAAATGCAATTCACAAACTGACAGTTACGTTGAACCTTCCCAAGATGATCTGTAAACAGTTATTTTTGCTTTGTGATCTGTAATATCTGTGGTCCTCAACTGGCTTCAACAGCTATCATTATGGATATGTGTCTTTCCTGATGAAGAGATCTTATTATGGGATTTTTACATCAAATGTCATTCTTAGTCTTTGGTTGTCATTCTACAGTATTAAAGGAAAACTATAACCCCCCCGGACAATGTAGGATATTATTGCATAAAACAACTTATATGTAAAACCCTGCTTCTTGTAAATAAACCATTTTCATAATAATATATTTTTTTAGTAGAATGAGCCTATTATCATAAATAGAAAATAGCAATTTTAAAAAATAATGACAGCCTCCTGGGATCGTAGGATTCAACGGTGCACACAAACATACCAAACAAACAATAAAGTTAGGTCACATGAGCCAATTAACAGACAGAGAGTTGTGTCTTTTGCTTCCACACTTCTTCCTGTTAGAGTTAGGGTTAAAAACCCTTGAATTCGACCCTCAAAATCTGACAAAAACTAAAATCGAATAAGTTGGATTTTACTGCTATTCAATATATCGAACGGTTGAATAGTGATAATCTGATTTCACGAAGAAATCGTACAAATTCATCCGATTTCATGAAAAAAGATTTTTTTTTTGAATAATCGTCTGATTTCTATTCGATCAAAAAAAACTTCCCATAGGCAAATATAGCAACTCGGTAGGTTTAATCTGGAGAAGTAGGCAATTTAATAAATTTTTAAAGGGCAAGTACTTCAACCATTGAATGGTCAACCAATTTTCTTATTTGAATCATACGATTTATCATTCGATCCGATTGAATGATTCATTCGAATCGATCGAATTTAGCAAATTCGATAGCTGAAGTGTCCCAAAAAAAAAATTTGAAAATTAAATTTTTTGCATTTGAATCCTTCACCTGAGCTTAGTAAATCTGGTCAGGTGATCTCTGAGGCAGCACACAGACACAGTTTGATAAGATTCTTTAATATGTCACTTAATTTGATATAAACTATCTGTTGCTCAAGTATTTATTTTGGGGGTATAGTTTTCCTTTAAAATATTCCAAGAAATGTTCCACTGAAAACAATGCACATGTAATTACAATATAAAGAGACCTGCAATGTTCCACTGAACATTGCAGGTCTCTGTAAAACATCTCACATAAAGAAGCTTATATGAACACATTGTTTCCTATAAACCAAAGGCCTTTTCAGGGAAATATATTTTTCTAATAGTTTGTACCAATGGATACACCCATACTGAAATACTGTAATTTTCATTTCTAAAGTCAGTTCCTCTATAAGGCTCATGTCAGGCACTGTGCTCACACACAAACCAAGGCACACATACATGCTAGGTTACATCAGCCAATAAATGGACAGAGCACAGTTAGAACCTGTCAGATGTTCAGTGAGTGAGCACACACATAACTTCACAAAATGGTGGTGAAGTTAAAAGATATAAAAGGGAAATATTGACTGAGATGTATATGCTGATTTGAGAAGATATGTGATTTGAGAGTCTGACACAAATAGCTAGGTGACATATGAAAAATATATGAAAATAGCGTAGGAGTAGGCGTAAATATCTTTGTGACTGCACCATTTGAATAAAAGTGTGAAGTTCCACTTTAATAAATATGATGATTTGTATATAAATGTGTAGAAATGACTTTGCACTAGTCCTCTTTTTACTTTAATCTAACCATTTATTGGCTAATTAACACTTTTTTTATATAGCCTGGATTCTATAATTAATTTTTTATATCTACTTCCAGTATAAACCCCACATGGGTTCTATATTACTAAATTAATCACAAACCATCCCAAATAATCTAATGATTTGTGCTTCATTCATTAAAAATTTAAAGAAATCTTTCCCACTAATCATTAGTGTAAACAAGTCCTTAAATGACCATGTGTCAACAAATATTTCCAATTTGGGTTTTTTTATTCACTGATGTCTCCAACCAAACCACATGAAATAATAAATGTAATATATTTTTGTGGACTCCTCTTTTGGCAATCTGCATGACGTATTTTTGTTTAGTGAGTGAGCACACACAAAACTTTACAAAGCGGAGGTGAAGTTAAAATGAAATATTTACTGACATGTAAAACTATACCTCAAAAATGAATACTTGAGCAACAGATAGGGGCAGATATACTAAATTCACATGAATAATATTCGATTGAATTTAAAATATATTTGAAATTTGGAATATGCAAATTAGGCAAATTCGACCATCGAATATTTGAATAATTTGAATATTCAAATTTAATTTTATTCGAATATTCAACTATTTGATGCTCAAAGTACTTCCCCTTTAAATTTTTATTTGACCAACTAGTTCGCCAGATCAAAGCTACTGAATTGGGTATCATTATTTTTGATTGAATAAAAAAAATTTGATAGATCGAAAAAAATCTTTCGAATCGATCGATTCAAACGATTAATCGTTCAATCAAATTTTTCCTTTTCGATCGTTCGACCAATCGAATGGCTGTAAAATCCTTCGAATTCGATATTCAAATTCGAAGGATTTTACGTCATATACTATTCACATGGTCGAATTTCAAATTTTTTTCAATTCAAAATTCGACCATTGATAAATCTGCCCCATAGTTTATGTCAAATTAAGTGGCATATTAAAGAATCTTACCAAACTGGTATATTTATTTAAGTAAATATTGCCCTTTTACATCTCTTGCCTTGAACCACCATTTTGTGATGGTCTGTGTGCTGCCTCAGAGATCACCTGACCAGAAATATTTCAACTCTAAGGGGCTGATTTACTAAGGGTCGAATTAAAATTTTAATAAAATTCGAATTTAGAAGTGATTTTGGGCTACTTCGACAATAGAATAACCCAAAATTCAATTTGAATTGAAAAAATTCGATTATTCGAATTTTCGAAGTACTGGCCATTTAAAAATACTTCGAATTCGACTATTGCATATGGGGGACCTCACAAAGGATTTTGGTGAAAATCGTTCAATAAAATCGAATAAGTTGAACAGATCGTTTTTCAATCGAAAACAGCCACGCTCGTTTTTCGATCGAAAATTACCCACAAAAAAATGTGAGGGTCGAATTTCAAAGTATTTTCCAGTTCAAAATTCGACCAGTAATAAATCAGCCCCTAACTGTAACAGGAAGAAGTGTGGAAGCAAAAGACAGAACTCTTTATTTAATTGGCTCATGTGACCTAACTTTATAGTTTGTTTGGTATGTTTGTGAGCACTGTTGAATCCTAGGATCCCAGGAGGCTGTCCTTAATTTTTTTTTAAACGGCTATTTTCTATTTAGGATTACCCAATGGCACATGCTACTAAAAAAAGGTATTACTGTATTATGAAAATGGTTTCTTTAAATGAAACAGGGTTTTACATATGAGTTGTTTTATGCAATATCTTTTTATCATTGTTCAGGCCCTGTATGAAGGATATTGCAGTTAAGAAACTGCATTCTTATTCTTCTTTAGGGTATCCAGGGCTGGAATGGAGGGAAGGATTTGGGTGGGCCTTCCACTCCAATCCAGACTGACCTGGGTGTGGTGTTAGCCACCTACCCGTAAATGAATCAGGTGTCTAATTTTAATGTGTGTGAGGGGCTGAGGAGCCTGCTGTGAACTCAAGCTGGGAGTGACACAGAAATACACTTACAGACTTACTTGTAACTGCAAGCCTGCGGCCATTGCTTTGCACACCAGACACTGAGGAAATTGAGCTGAATCAGTAAGTGCTGGACTGTGATAAGTTTTATTTTATTTCAACCTGCTGAATCCTTCTGTTTATGCTATCTGTGTGAACGGCTTCAAATAAAGTAGCCCAGGCTGAACTGGACTGAATTAAGGCCCTATGTATTGATTCTGTGCTACAAAAGGTGATGTGGTCATGATTCCTGCTACCTCAAATGTTTATGGTAAAAAAACAACCTTTTTTGAGATGCAGTATGCTCCAAAGCTGCTAAAAACAAAAATACTCCAGCTAAAACCTGTCAATGGCAGATGTCCCTTCTACAAGTGGAAGATGGTTCTTGCATTCGTGATCTTCAAGGGTTTTGGGCATTTTGATTCTGGTTTTTATTCGAAAATCCAAAAAATTTGTGGTTTTCAGGCAACGATTAGAAAACGTTGCACAAGTCAAATTGTAGCAAGATTTTGTCAAGACTTTTCCCCAACATACAATTTTCGTTCGGATTTTTTAGTAAATTAAGCCAAATCTTGGTTGGGAGTTAGGTCCAATTTTTATTTTTAAAATAATGAGCTAAATTAAAGTTTTAATGAATACTTCCCTTAGAGTTAGCTTTAGGCAAAAATCTTGCTTTTACTATGCAAAGCAGCATTGGATTTCTAATATTTCTTATTGCTGATAATTTAATAAATAAGATATGTACGTCATACAAATTACCAAAAGAGAGGTCCACAATCATCAATTAAAACAACTATGTATAATTGATACAATAGTTGCTGATATTCCATAGATGTTGCTGTAAAATGTATCAACTAACAAAAGTTTGAGAAGGTGACCACCTCTTTAAAGCCATACTGGTGACTCTGCCATTCAGTTAAAAAATTAATATTATTTTTTAAGTGTGTTTTTATAAGGCCTACACACAGAGAAAATGTGTCAATTTTTTTTACTTTATTCAGCTTTGATGCCTCCTCCCATGTGTGCAGACCCACAGGAAATATTGAAATCAATGTAGACTAGTGTAGTTGTATGGTGAAAAGCATAGAAATTCACTGCAAAACAAAACCCCTTCTAGGTTCCCAAAAGTTATAACTTTAAAGGGCAGATTTACTATTGGTCGAATTCGAGGGTTAATTAACCCTCAAATTCGACCAATTGAATTTCAGTCGAATTTTAACCCTTCAAATATTGAATTTGAAGGGTTTTAGTGAAATTCGATTGATCGAATGATCAAATAAAAAAAATTTGATTGAACGATAAAATTGTTAGAATCAAACAATTTTAACCATTCAATCTATTTTTCTTTTATTCAATCTAAAAATGCTGAAATATGGGACATTCCCATAGGGTTATACAGCAATTTGGTAGGTTTAATCTGGCGAACTAGGGATTTTAAATAAAATTTTAATTAAGGGCAAGTAGTTCGGCCATCGAATGGTTGAATAGATTTTAATTCAAATCAATCAAATTTTTTTAATTCGATGGTCGAAGTGCCCATAAAAGTTATTCGAAAATTTGAATCTTTTTGGAAATTTTATCGAATTTCTAATCATTCACACGCATTTAGTAAATCTGCCCCCAAAAGTCAATACAAATTAAGTGAAGTGGTAGTATTTTAGACAAAATTAGCATGAGAACTTTCCTTATGTAAAAGATGAAGCTAGTTGTGTTTCTGTACCTTTTCCAAGTGTAAAAGATCTAGTAAAACAACCACTTAAGGGCTAAAAATAACTGCTATTGAATTGTAAACACAACTTTTATGGGTATTTAAGATACTGAAGACCACAGTTTAACAACTTGCCAAAATCCATGGATGGAGGGGTGGTGGTGGAAAATGAGTTCCATGGACATCATTAATAATATGTTTTAGAGACCTAATGCAATAAATTGCAGCACTGCACTTTTATTCTTTTGCTTCAGTTGCTTCAGCATTGTCCCAGTGACAAATATTTGAGTGCTAGCTCAGCTATGGGAATCTCTGCCTGCTATGTTGAACAGCATGTGTTTCTGCTGATTCTCTATTGTGGTTGTAGCTTGGCAACAGCCATAATGGGCCCTGCCAGCCAATTTCCTTAAAGACGCTAGCCTGCATTAAATAGATGCAAACCAATACTATCTTGGTTTTTCAGCCTCAGCTTTCAATAAAAGTAATGCTGTTTTTCAGTAAGTTTTTGCCCGTAAGATCCAAACCACATCTTACCAAACAACTTGTGAAGACAGCCCTGGTCATGTGCTTTCAGAAGGAGCCAGTGCTGCACTATGGAACTGCTTTCTGACAGGCTATTGATTCTCTTACTCAATGTAACTGAAGGAGTTACAGTGGTACTTGGGATTTTTACTGTTGAGTGCTATTCTCATATCTACCAAGGAGCTGTTATCTTGTGTCAGGGAGCTGACACTCCAATTTCCAGTAAACTAAAGTGTATTAGAGGAAAAGTTACATGACTGAGTACCCCTGGGTTTTCAGCGTACAAGCTGCTGGAGCAACTGATGTATTTTGAAAAGTGTGTTTACTCATGACAGTATCTCTTTAAGGTATCCAAAACCACCATCATTCTTCATATTACTATGTCCTTTCATGGGTGAAATAGCTGCACACCAATAAGGAAATACATCCATATTTTCTTGATCACTAGATTAGAACTCAGACTCATCCAAGTCATTGCATAATACAAAGTGTTTTTATATTGAATGGTATGTTTTAACATCTTTAAATAATTCAATATAGTATACTTTATCAATTAAGTCTGTGTCAATAAATATAATATACTTTGTTTGTTGCCCCATAGACCAAGTTTTACACGACAGAGTATGACTACATTATTTTAATAGCAAATGTTATTAGCAGTAGATACCCACTGCTACTACATAAAAATAAATAGTTCTCCAAATCACCCCACTAAATCACCAACCAAAAATTTTGATATTCCCTGTACCTGCCAGCCGAATTAGGCCATGCCTTGTTTAGCTATGTCTTATTAATACATATATATATATATATATATATATATAATATTGCACTGTTTTTTTTTCAACCATTACAGCTTACCCTAGTGAAATTATTAAGTATGCTGATGAGAAAGCTCCTACATTACTAACCACATAATTATGGTTTCTGAACACCATCATTGAACCTTGATTAATACATTATCATGCAATCTTCAGCTTTAAAATGTTTAAACCTTTATATCCATGATTATTGCCGAACATTTGTCATAACCATTATCAATCTGTCATGATTACAATCACTAAAACTACATGTGAATTGTTGTCAAACCCTCACCATCAACATTTAGAGATTATCCTCAGCAGCATCAGGAGAACTCTTTTATCAATGCCATTTTCATCATCATAGTTAGGCTCTATGTAAACATGGTAGTGCTCAAAAATTCTCATTACAAGAGAAATTCGTAAAAGTGCTCTCAAGCAATGTTTATAGTGTCACCATATTTACCATAGTTATTAAACATACTTCTACCCATACACACCAGTTAGCCACTAGAATGCACTGTAAACTATTGTAGGTAGTAATAAAGTAACTGTATGTAACTGTATGCACAGTGAGAAATATGTACAGTTTTGCAGGTAGGAACAGTAATATTAAAAAATATTTACTCACATGCCATTTGCGTCCAATGTTTCCGTTATCAAGCATCTTTATAAGGAAGTCCTAATGCGGACCGAAATGTTGGACACAAATGGTATGTAAATAAACATTTTTTTTTAAAGTCTTTATTTTTGTTTTCAACGGAAGGGAAAGCAAAAAGAGTGAAGGGGAAAACATACTACAAAACATGGTTCAAAACAGTTTCATGGTTAAAAGCAACCATTAGTGTGCAGGGTTTCCAATGCACTATTCAGGAAGAAATCAGATAGATACATAACACGGTAATCTTACATAACACCATACAATCATACAGTAGTACAAGAATTGCCCTATCCAGGTACAGGGTCGGTCTCTAGAATCAGGAAGGTCAAACAAATTAACATCGAGCCATGGGGTCCATGTTATAGCAAATTTATCTGGGCATCCCCGGGCCATGTAGGTGAGTTTGATAGGGGAAGGGGTTTGTTAATTAGATTAATCCACTGGGTATCCGTCCAGTTCATTACTACTAAGTTTTTGGCATAATACAGAGTTACCCTCATAAGTGATGTTGCCCCTAGCCTCTGACTGATCCATTCTTTGAAGCTTTATAGGGGTAATATATAACTGATGAGTACATTCATATTGGATTAGCCTATCCCGCAGGGAAATTAGGTTGTTGTAGAGTGAGCCAGTGGCCTTGTCCCACTGCTCCTCACTCAGTGCTGGGAACAGCAGTTGGCAGTGGTGCTGGCCCTGGTAAAAGATGAAGGGTGTCTATGTCTAGAAGTGTCCAGTAGAATTTGGATGTCAGTTTTTTCTGCCCTGGATCATGCAGGATTATTTCCACTGGAGGGGAGAGAAACTGTGCCATAAGCACATTGCAGAATTGAAGGTAGAATTGTATGTCTGGCTTATTAAGTTTATCTTTAGCTTTTGGAATGTGATTAAACAGTGTATCCTCAAGAAAGACCCAGTAGTGGCCATAAAGACCTGAATGGATCTAGAGTGGGGTAGATTAGAATATCTCCACAAAGGCAGGTATGGGGAGAGTATAGGAGGTGTGTGCCCCGTGTGTGAACATGCAATCTTTCAGTCTCTAAAGGAAGTGGATGCCATAGTTGGATAATCATTGTAATTTAGCCTCCCGCATGGCAGGTTTTTGATTGCAAATATGGAAACCAGCCTTAAGGCCAGAAGCAGGAGGCCACGGTCATCTACATCACTGTGGAATCAACCGTGTATATAATAAATTTGGCTAGCCAAGAAATAGAAGCGGTGGTGAGGTAGGGCTAGGATATACGTGGGGACTTGTTGGCAAGCAAAAAGGAAGTAAGATAGGGTTTACCTTATGAAATTTCTGGAATCCATATGGGACAGTTGTGCAATTTATATAGCAGTTTAGGCAGGTAGATCATCTTATATAGGTTAACTCTCATCATGATCATATCATAATCCAACGTTTCGGTCACCATTACAACCTTCAAGGTCGTAATGGGGACTGAAACGTTGGATTATGATATGATTCAATAAATGACAAAAGTTTTCTACATATGGGAGTGCCGGTATCTTGAATATAACATTATACATATTTTAACCGTGCACCCCAGCTAATACAGAATATTGCCTTGGAGTGCTGATACTACTTGGAATTCGATATATATATATATATGTACACATACATACATATATCTACACATACATACACATATATACACACACACACACACATATAAACATTTGTTTAAAAAAAATTCAGAGACAAAAATCTAATATGAAGCTATTCTGTGTCCTGATTTTTCCAGGAAAATCTAAAATGTCAAATAATCTGCATAAAATAAGGTGATAAATAAGTATTTTCACCACAGATTTGATCAACTCCACAGTTGACCTAGCCTGCACAAAAAACAAAATAATGTATGTCTTAACATGTTAACAACTAATTGGTATACCTCAATCAAGTATGTGTTTTATTAAGTATTTTCTACAAGTCAGAAGCATATTAGAGACACACACAAGCAAGATGGTGACATCTAGTGGACATCAGAGGCAACATCAGCTGTGCATTGAGCTTGCCACCTTTCTATACACAGTATAGGTGTTGTATTAGATCTATACAAGATATAATAGCTAATAACACATGGGATAACCATAAATTTATCATGATTAAGTGATAATGGCATATTATTAAAGATACAAATGACTTTTTATGTATTAACTGACAAACCCAATCAGCTGAGAGAACAAAATCACTCTGACTGACAGCCATTTAATCAAACATGAAAAGAACATAATAATATCCATAGGGACCTCATTTATCAACACAGTGGACACAGTGATAGCTACACAGAGCGCTTGGGCCAACTTTGTTCAGCACCAGTTTCCTGGTTACACCAAGTGCAAGACATAGAATGCTTGGGCACAAGGGAGCTCTGTAGTTAACATCTGCCCTAATATACCTTAGTGTTTGTTATATACAGAGCATCATTTGTGTGTCATACCTATAGGCACTTAACATTGTCCCACTTGGAGCATGTGTTATAGACAGGTGTGTATGTGCAAGAGCATTTTCATTTGTACTCTTTTAGTAAAGAGCTTTAATCCAAAGCAATGAATTGAAGTAATTATTGGCCACAGCATTTTACCTTATACAGAGCTACTGTATGAACACACGTTTCTGACATACTAAGTAACACTATTAGTTTTGCATAACAATACCTTTCTACCCCTAGTACCACCCTATTGGCTGCCCAGTGCTCTTACCGGTAGGGTTACATAACAGAGCGAAGAGGGTGGCGGCACAGACTGTCACTTGCTGCAGCTAAAGAATGACTTGCAATGGCTTCTCAGAAGCTAGTAACATGCAATAGCAAAGGCAACAGCATGCTTATAAAGAAGCAGCATACAGTTTCTAGGACAAAAGATGATTCAAAAGTACAAGAGGGTGATATAAGAATTACCTGATTATAAATGTGAATGAATTAATACAGTAATTGTGGAGGGGAACATAATGAAACAACAGAAGTCTGATAAAATCTAGATGTTCTAGAATAACATTAAAAAACGGAAGAAGCAAACTGTAGAAATAAGAAGCAACAGACTCCAACCCTTTTTAATTATCAGTGAAAAACACAAAGTAGTGCGCTGACCACAGATTGCTCTCTATTATTGTAGTGGTTATATGTGAGGAAAAATTGCATGGGCACATGGTACTCAAATCCTATTTTACTTTTCTACTACTAAAATACTGTACAACCTACCATAACACACTGTGCTTACATAACCTCACCACAGATTTCAAAATATGTAATATAGATATAGTGTGATAAACCTGTATGTATGTAAATACATATATATAGATATATATATATATATCTATATATTTATTTAAACATATATAGACACACACATATGGAAGCATGCATACAAAATGGTATTTGTGCTCCTGAGAAAAATGACATAACATACACATAGTTTATATGTATCTAATTTTATTCTTAATATTATTTTTATCTAAATATTTTTTATTCTACCTACTGCAGGAATTAGAAACTGTACAATTTGAATTAATCATCAATATTTATAAACATATATTATATAAACAAACACATATATATGTATGTAATCCTACATACACAGAATAGAATAACTGTACATGTTATTTGCCTGCCCATGTGGAGTGAAAGAGGCCATAGGGAGGACTCAGCAGAGAAAAGAAAAAAA
>CM044445.1:55346520-55357081 GCA_024363595.1 Xenopus borealis
GGCTGGCAAATTTGGTGGCTGGTGAGCCTTCTTAAAATACTATGACAATTGTAAGTCACCCATCACAAGACAGCTGTGGGAAGAAGCTAGAATTTATTCTTGGTTTCATATGTCTGTAGCATAGAACTGGCCTTGAAAGGTTAGCCAGTATACAGAACATACATCTAGCTGATATTTCTATACCAGTCACCTTCTGTACAGTTTTTGCGATGGACATCTACTGGTCTGCAGTCCAATATAATCTAAAGCTTGCCATAGACGCAACGATCCGATCGTACGACTCCTGGATTCATATGATTTTCAGATCATGTGTGGAGAGTCCTGACATTTGTTGTGCCATGCCGATTGGACAGGTTAGAAAATTTCTGTCAGCCAACGATAATATCTCTGCGTGTATTGCTGATCGTACGATTTTCAGTGGGAGACTGTCACTCGGTTTTGTTGGACACAACTTTCATACGATCCCTGTCAGGGACAGAACGTCGGCTGATCTGTGCTTTTACTACTCTGAAGTTAGTGGCAGGTCGGGAGATGGGGATATACGGGGATCGTACAATTGGATCTTTGTGTCTATGGCCAGCTTAACCAAATTGGCCTACTATACCTTACATTGTAAGCCTTTACTGAAACCTTAAATAAATGGAGTCTCAATGTGCACTTGCACCTGAACAATCAGGCAACTGCAATTGCTGGCCAGTCACATTGAGTATTTAGATGAAATAAAGCTGCTTCCTATTGGCCGACCTCTGGTCAGGGTCAGTATTACAAACTTACCAGCAATGTAGTAGCCGGTAAATTTGTATTACACTTAAATTCAGACCCTGAATCTAGTGGAAGCTTAACCATTCGCTTCCATTCTTCTTTCCTGATGTGCCTGTGGTTTTATGGCTCGGCCACTTTTGGCATCATCCTGCCCATTTGACATCACTGACTACCCCCTGTCACCCCTACTGGTCAGTTAATAAGATCTAAACAATGGTGGCAACCCTACAAATGGGGATGGCAACACAGATGCCAAGTAGAGAGACTTCATCATGTCAGATGTGTCATTGGTGGGAGAGAAACTTTGGAACAATATTAAGCTAGCTAGATAAACCAAATCTTCCGTATGCATCCGGTATATATTATAACTCCATTAAGTTTTAGGTATTAAGCAATTGGAAAGGTTACATTTCATTTAAAGATAAAGGAGAGTGGCAACTTTATGATTCATACATGAAAAATGACAAGAGAGAAGAACCAGAAAACACTCCTTTATGCCAGAGATTATGAATTAAAAAAGAAAGATACAAAACAGACATGGTAATAAAATGCTGAGAACAAATGTTTTGCTGAAACTTCACTAGACATCACAGGCAGCCATCATAGGAGTTAGAGGTGCCTTCTCAATAATTTAAACAACTTTTCCTATGCTGTAGCACAATCATATAGAATAACTTGGTTCCCTATTCTTATATATGTCAAACAAGTACTTTCTGTACATTCAGAAAAAATGGCTCACAAGGTGAAGTAAGATTATAATGCTGGATAACTGTCATATGGTAACAAACATTTGAATTTTACTTTAATATACAGGCCATCCCTGCTTGAAGTAAATGACATAGGATTAAAAAAAAAAAGATAAAAGTTTTGATATTACTGCCATGTAATATATCCCCATGTGCCCTATCCTCTATAGCACTTATATACTGGAACAACTGTAGATATTCTAAACCGTGGACTTTTAAGTGTGACATAAGTTTAAGTTGTGACATACATTATACAGGTAGTGTGTGAATCTCTGTAAAACAGAATGAGTTATCTGATATTGTAGGTGCAACATTTCCAAGCTGGCATATGAATTAATCCTTTAAGATCTAGAATCATATCCTACAATTCAATTGTAAGAGCTCTACTAACACCCATAGTGTGAGGCTACAGAATACACCAATCAGGAAATTCAAAGATCAGTTGTATTGCCATAGGCTGGAACAATACAATGAATGTCAGACTTGCTTAAAAGCAGATGCCTAGTGGGACAAGGCTTCAAAAATCTACCGCACAGGTGTGCCTAAATATGCCTTTAACATTGCTTCCCAAAAAGATACAAAGTCCAGTCCTCAAAATCTACAGAACTGCAAGGCTGGAGTTAATCCCACTAAAATGTCCTGAAATAATAAAAAACAGAACAGGCATAATATTGAGATTTTGCTCTTGCAACAGACTCTCCTATTATAATGTAGTCTTTTGGGAGCTAACACTGCAAATAACACACATGACATAACAAAAAGCACAGGCACTGCTATATACATGCTTTTAGAGGGAGAGTTCAGAGTAAACCATGTAGAGCAGCAATGTGCAGGACATGGGATCTTCACAGGAAGAGAATGCAAGACAAAGCAGGAATTGAGTCATCCATGTGCAAGTTCCTCATCCGCTTATATAAGCTTTCAAATGACTTCTCCAGCTCCTCATTCAACAAGGTACTCCACTGCTCCTTGAGCAGTGACCCTGCGTGCCAACACACGCTTGCCTTGCTCTGCAGATCCAAGCCATGCGCAGCCCTCTGAAGATACAGATGAGGGAGGCAAAGGAGGGGTGACTTGGGGGCTGTCATTGGAGGCAGAGGCTGCTCCAGTAGTTTCCATCATTTCACCAAGGAGTGGAGGGTCCTGAACTTCAGAAGAGATTCCACTGCAAGATGCAAAGAGGAGGGGAAAAATAAATAAAGTATTGAGCAAAAGAATTGCCCAGTATGAGTATAACTTGTGCAATTAGTAATATCCAACATTTAAGTTGTAAATGATAGGTTGTGCAAAATAAAAAAGCTTTTCATTATAGTTAGGTAGCCAAAAAAAGGTCACCTGTAAAGGTTGGAGTGACTAGATATCCAACATACTAGAATAGCCTTCTTCCTGATTTGCAGCTCTATTGGTTTCCACCGATTGGTTACCAGGCAGTAACCAATCGGTGACTTGATGGAGGGAGCCATATGGGTCATAACTGTTGCTTTTGAATCTGACCTGCATGTTATGGATTAATTGTAAACTCACTGAACTGTTATGTCCCATGTGGCCCCCCTTAATGTCACTGACAGCAGGAAATTGGGTTTTGTTTGGTCACTCCAGCCTTAAAGGGGTTAGTCACCTTCCAAACTTTTTTTCTGTTCAGTTGTTTTCAAATTGAAATAAAGACTTTTTTCAATTACTTTCCATTATTTATTTTTTTTACTGTTTTTCCAAAATCTAAGTGTAAAGTTGAATGTTGGTGTCTCTGGTGTTTGAGTCTGGCAGCTCAGTAATTCAGGTGTAGACTCTAAACTGTTACAATTTTGCAACATTTAATTGATACATTTCACAGCAACATCTCTGGAGTATTAGCAACTATTGTATCAATTCTAACAGCTGCCTGTAATGAAACCCAGAGATTCTGCTCAGCAGGGACAAAGATAACAAATGTATCCATTGAATGTATCAGTTTTAGAACAGTGGGGGGGAAAGAATTCTTTGATGCCTCCAACGCTTTTAAAATTAAAACGATTCTGTCATGGGAAAACATGTTTATACCCTCCCTGCCCCCCCCAAGCCCATCAGCAGAACAATGGGAAAGTAACCAGATCATCTAGAACAGTCCTTAATAGTAAAAAAATCCAACTTGAAACTGCTTGGTTTAGAAGAAACAACAGCCTATCTGAAAGCGGTTCTATTGTGAAGTGCTGGTTCATATTGTGAAGTGCTGGTTCATATTGAAAGCATGGAAATAACAAAAGTCCTCCAGAGAGCAAATAAGTGCAATTTCTTCCACCAGAAGAAGGAAGCATGAGGCTCAAAACATGTAGCGTTGTGCATCTCAGAATAAATTCACAATGATATTTGCTCTCCAGTGGACCTTTGTTATTTTCATGATACATTTAGCTTGGACTTGGCAAATCTGGACCACAGTCAGTGTACTAGACTAAACCAGAACACCCCAGTGGCATCAAAGAATGAATAAGATTTTATATGGTAGAATAAATTAAAGGAAAACTATACCCCTGAACAATGTAGGTCTCTATAAAAAGATATTGCATAAAACAACTAATACAAATATGTAAAACCCTGCTTCATGTAAATAATTTTCATAATAATACACTTTTTTAGTAGCATGTGCCATTGGGTAATCATAAATAGAAAATTGCCATTTTAAAAAATAAGGACTGTCTCCTGGGATCCTAGGATCCAACGGTGCACACAAACATACCAAACAAACTATAAAGTTAAGTCACATGAGCCAATTAACAGACAGAGTTCTATCTTTTGCTTCCACACTTCTTCCTGTTACAGTTAAAGTTTAAATAATTCTGGTCAGGTGATCTCTGAGGCAGCACACAGACCATCACGAAATGGTTCAAGGCAAGAGATGTAAAAGGGCAATATTTACTTAATTATATATTCCAGTTTGATAAGATTCTTTAATATGTCACTTAATTTGATATAAACTACCTGTTGCTCAAGTATTCATTTTCTGGTTATAGTTTTTCTTTAACTTGTAGTCTCATGACATTTCAAAGGACCAGCAACATCAAAAAATGAATTTGTTTTAAAGTAATAAAAATATAATGTAGAGTTGTCCTGCACTGGTAAAATGGCAGTGGTTACTTCAGAAACACTACTATTGTTTATATAAATAAGCTGCTGTGTAGCAATGGGGGCAGCCATTCAAAGGAGAAAAGGCTCAAGTTACACAGCACATAATCTCTGTAGAACATAATGTTATCTGTTATCCACTAATCATCCTGTGCCATTTATCCGTTTTTCAATTTCTGCCATTGCTACTTAGCAGCTTGTTTATATGAACTATAGTAGTGTTTCTGAAGCAAACAGATCAGTTTTAACATCGGAGGGCAATACTACGTGAGACAGGACTAGTCAAGAGAGAGTTCAGTGACAACTGACTAGGGTTCAGGCAAATACACTATAGGGTAAGCAAAATGTGTTCTAAAGTATAACCAAAGCACAAGATATTTTTTTAAAAGGAAATGCTACATTATGTGCTGCTTTTCTGAACAATTGATCATAAACAGATTTCAGATTTATGTTGCGATGCATTAGGGTCATTTGAAAAGATCCTTGCATGATATTTAGAAGCCACCCGTAACACACTTGACCTTGCAAAATCTTTGTCATAGGTACATTTACATTTATACATTGTGAGAATGCTTTACTTTTAGAGAGGGCAAGATGCCTGATTCTCTCTCTCTCTAAATAATTGGCTGTGCTTTCGGCTGAAGATATGCACTTTTTCTTTTTTCATTTGTCCTGGAACTGTGATTTTTACATGGATGGCAAGAATACTAATGAAAACTACTACTGAAAACAATGCTTACATGGCACAGGTATTATTTTAAAACACAATTTTAATTCAGTATGTAAAAAAACAAAAAAACAATATTGCATATTTTGCTCAAGCTCCTTTCTGCTTCTCATTAAAAATAAACTTGTGAAACAAAACATTTACTAATTACATTTTTACTCTCTCACCTGGACTGCAGTGATGCAGCCACAGATCCTGAGGTGTTTGCAGATGGATGGAAAGAAGCGAACATCCTAATTGGAGGGCTAGCAAACAAAGAACACAATTAGATCAGCACAATCACAGAGGGCAATGGATACTGCAATACAAAGTAAAAACCCGTGAAATCCAAAAATACAAGACACTCATACATATTATATGTGTAAATGTCAGTAAAGAAGAGTACAACAAGCAATCAGTTAAGCACTCAGCATTGTTTTGCATTTGTTTCGGGATACACTGTTGTTGTAGCCTACAGGCCTGGAGAAAAGTATTCTTGTCAAATAAGTTTTCTTAATTTTCTTGAAATTGATTTTACAGTGTGGTTTATCCAGCTAGGCTAATGGAAGTGCAACACAAGGTGCCGTGGCAATAAGAAGGTGTTCATATTTGAGCACTACTGGTGGCAACCTGATGGCACTTCCCATCCAAGGCAAGTTGAATGATGAAAATTCTGAAAATGGGGCTTCAAAGCCGTCACCTTGGGTTGCTAGAAAAACGTAGCAGGCAATATTTTTTTTTAATACAAAGACAGTAAAGAATGTACGAGTACCAGCATTTTTGTGGTTTATTCTCACTCTATATTCCACTCCAGGTTTCATTACCTGTAGTTATCAGCTTATGTTTGTATACCTCTATTATAGTCTGGAAGTCATGAGAGTATAGCTTAAATTTTGGTGGCAGAAGTAGGTAGTTCCATTCTATTTCTAGTCTTTTTCAAATGAAACTATTCTCCTAGACCAGTGATCCCCAACCAGTAGCTCACGAGCAACATGTTGCTCTCCAACCCCTTGGATGTTGCTCCCAGTGGCCTCAAAGCAGGTGCTTATTTTTTAATTACTGGCTTAGAGGTAAGTTTTGGTTGTATAAAAACCAAACATTCTCTCCTGTAGGCTGCCAGTCCATATAGGGGTTACCAAAAAGCCAATCAGAGCTCTTATTTGACACCCCATGGACTTTTTCATGCTTGTGTTGCTCTTCAACTCTTTTTTTAAATTCAAATGTGGCTCATGAGCAAAAAAGTTTGGGGACCCCTGTCCTAGACATTGCACGTCTCTATAAAATTAAATCACATAAAATAGCCTGTATATTAAGCACTGTTTCATAAAATATACTTTTCTAGAGAAGTAGCATGGGGGAGCACAGATCAATCCAGTTCAATAGCAAAATGTTGTCTATTTAAAGTGCCATATACAACATGTTATGTGGCCCTCAAGTACTCATTATCACATGTACATACAAAGCCCTTCATACAAGGGACTTGCCATACAACATGCACTCTGGGTCAAGTAACTACTAGCAACTAATCAACAGGTAACAATTATTGGTCAACCAATGTATAAGGAATCATTAAAAACCTAAAATTGAACACTGGTATGTAAAGGCATCCTGAAAATCAACCATGACCCCACCCTTATTCAACATCTAATAACCTTTTCATAATCTATGATCTAGGACAACTCCCTTTGTGAATTTACATGTAAAAACTAGCACAGAGGCAATGGCATATGCCAATGTCTTTATCTGTGATAATCCTGCTGTCCAGCATCTATTGAAGTGGATTAACCATCTTTACATTGAAGAAACCAAATTTATCAGCGGAAGAAAGTAAACCAATGAAGTATTGTTCCACTTGATACATTTAATGGGTTTATGTGCATGAAGTCTACAGAGATTACATTTAAAAAATCTATATCTATGAATTATACAGCAAAATCTCTTTTTTTGCAGCGTCACTTTCACATTTAAATAAAAAAAAAAAACATAACAGAGACAGTTATTTTAAATACATATTGTCTCATAGCCTTACTTCTGCAAACAGCGTGCTCCAGTTCGCCTGAAGTTGTATGCGCTCCCACGGTATCCCTGGTACTCCTGGTTAGAGCTGAATGGATTCTGCACAACATCCTATAAATTAAAAGACATTAAAAATGAAAAAAAGCACCACAGAATAAGAAATTCCCTATCAAATATACAATTTCATTCATGGATGGTTGAAAACAACTATCTGTAATACATTGCCACCATTCTTTTTTAAATGAAGATATTTTATAGTTTCTTTTCATTAACATATAGATCTTTATACGGTAAGCCATATGTTTTTAAATTTTGTAATTGCAGGTATGGGATCCATTATCCGGAAACCCATTATCCAGAAAGCTCTGAATTACAGAAAGGCTGCCTCCCATAGACCTCATAGAATTTCATTTTTCTCTGTAATAATGAAACAGTACCATGTACTTGATCCAAACTAAGATATACTTAACCCTTATTGGAAGCAAAACCAGCCTATTGGGTTTATTTAACGTTTACATGATTTTCTTGTAGACTTATGGTATGAAAATCCAAATTACAGAAAGATCAATTATCTAGAAAACTCCAGGTCCAGTGCATTCTGGATAATAGGTCCAATACCTGTATTTTGTAATTCCTTTTTCTAATAGTTCCTGGAATATAAACATTTCTCCTGTTTGAATTTAAAAAGCCTGATGTTGCTGCCAGATGGGTAGTATTTCCTGAGTGATTGCTAGTGGAGCAAATATTATATAACGGTCTCAGCTGCAACACTTGCAGTCTTGCCTGGACAATGCCTTAGTTCCACGGATACCTGGCTGAGAATCACTATATACGGATTTGTAGAAAACAGAAGCATTAAACTTCAGGTAGAAAGGTATGGGTCTATTGCCCCAGAAATGTTAAATTCACTCCACACAGCTTAAGGCAAAATGCATGAAATTTAATAGGACTGCTGTTCCTGTTTTTCTTCCTGAGGAGCAAAGCAAGGGAAGGATTCTAGCCAATCACTATGTGAAGTTTAGGGCTACTTTATTTAATACAACATAGGGTCTCTACATAACAATACATTTAAATATCGGTTATGTTAATTTAAATTCTACAAAATTAAAAATGTAATAAGTAACCTTCCATATTTTAATTAAAATTTAGAGTTTTAAAGTTAGGCATGCTTCCGCTATATTTTGTTTTAATAGTTAGGACCACCACTGGTACTGAGTACCAGAGAACAATTACTTTTTTGAAATAACTTCTTCAAAATATAATAGCCTGGGTTATTCTTGCTTGGCACCACACCACAAATCTTCTGCTCCTTAGGGCATCCCATTCAGTCTACATGGTGAATAGGAACAAAAGATTTTTCTAGATTGTGCATGTGCCCTGCAGATTGGCTGATGTGGAGCTCAGAGGAGAAAGACAGTGGTGGTGTGTGTCACTCTGCAAGCAGTTCCCAAGGCTGGTGGGTTTTTCAAAGAATATTATCAGCAAGCTTGGGATAAGAAGTAAGCAACTAGAATGACGAATGTCCATGGTATAACAACTTGGCAAACTCCAGGTGATTTACCTATCAATTAGGAATGTTTTTCCCCACCGGAGATGTGAGCTAATGGAGCCAGATGTTTGATAAAAAGTAAAAGATATATAAGAAACAGTCAAGGTGTTCAATGACTATATAAATGCACCTGTGTTTTTGTACAGGTCACAGAATTGTGAGGTGCTTTTGCACATCCTTATATTTTACAGGTATGGGAGGTTTTTGCAATATTTTTGAGTCATGTGACACTAAGAATAGTAGGATACATTTGCAGATGAATCTTTCTGTTTTTACATTGCTGGTTTCAAGTGTTACTGTATGTATCTATGCATATTTAATTTTACATGTATGCAGCACTGTACAGCAGAACAATAAACTAATGGAACAAGAGTGAATACAGTAATTACTGTAACATACCATGGTATCTTCACAAAACAGAGTCCTCGAAAACGAATGTATTTGCAGGATATGGTCAACCTCTTAGGCCATAAAGCACAGGGTTAAATATTTAAATGATTACAAAAGAATAAAAAACGCATTCAGAATACCTGGGTAACAGCTTTGCACAGCTTCTGCCTCTCTCTTCCTGTCTGCTTCTCTATGTTCTGGGTCCTCTTCCTGTGTGTGGAGCGTCTCATGAGCCCCATCCTCCCTACAAGGGAACTGCAAGAGATCTTTATATCCGCTCGCTGGGGAGGGGAAGGAAGACAAGCAATGCAATGATATATAAAGTGAGTTCTGGAACGCATGAAAGCTTTGTATGTACACAAATGAGTTTTCTCACCTTACACATGGAGTGGAGGTTCTGTCCTTAGATTCTTGCAGTCTTAAGTGAGACTCTGTGCTTTGTGGGGCAGGAGGTGGTACACGGGACTGAAGGCCGAACAGACACTTCTTTTTCTTTATTTCCTTCCCAGAAATAAACCTGAAGGAAAACAAAGCCTGAAAACTACAGAAATTGCCCTATTTGATCAAATTCAGTATGTTTATACATAAGGTAGTTATTTACACATCAATGAGATTTGCATTCAAAAAAGACAATTATAGACATTAGGACAAAACTAAATTAATGACCCCACTTCAATCAAAAGAGAGACTCCGTACCTATCCTTCTGAGCTGTCAGGGCGTGGAGAAGGTGAGAATACCGTTCAGAACGAGGAGTGTCGGTCAGCTGAGTCAAACATAAGGAAAGAAATAAGTATCATCATAGAAACTCAGCACTAAATCAATAACTGATCCCAGAGTCCTAGAAACTGTATTTTTTTAGGATAGCATCTGCCATATTAGCTGTGTGTGACATCACTTCTTGCCCGAGTCTCTCCCTGATCACTCATAGCTCTGAGCATAGATCACAGCAGAGAGGGGAGCAAACTGAGCAAGCTCATGCCCTGCCCTGGAGGTTTCAGTTGAAAGAAGGAAGTCTGATACAGAAGCCCATGTGTACACAACAGAAGGACAGCAATGCAGTGTTTCATTTGATAGATGACTCAGAATAACATTACTGGTGTATTTATATAGGCTTTTCTGATAAAGCATACTTAGTTTTACATGCTGACATGTTCCATAGTGTGTTACAGAGATTATACATCATTCACATCAATCCCAGCCTCAGTGAAATTTATTATCTATGGCCCTCAACACTCACATCAGTATTATCTGCAGCAAATTAACCTTCCTGTATATTTTAGGAGTGTGGGTGGAAA
>CM044445.1:55427232-55443030 GCA_024363595.1 Xenopus borealis
AAATGTGAAGGTCTTATTTGCTGACTGGAATATAGGTGGGTGTTGTGTTGAGTGGACATAGTTCTGGGCAGGTCATGGGTGTGTTTAGGCATAATCGGAGGCAACCAGCTGTGCAACTAATTTGGACTACTTTTTAACTATTGGGGCCCCATTCTACCTAGTTGGCAAGGCCGACCAACCAACGAGGGTTCATTGATGGGCAGCACTCTAATAACCTGGACCCTTTTGGGGGAAGGTCTCTGCTAAGGCATCATCATTTATATGTGTGGTTCTGGTGGCAGTAGTAGAGGGTTTTAACAACTCAGAATTTTATTTGTATTTATTTTGCTTATGTTACAGAGGTGCTTGCTTGGTAATGAAATACATACAGGTTCACTGGTAGTCTTTCCAAAATAGTTAATAGCTAACACTGTGCCACTTGTTGTTAGCCTAACCAGTTATTCGTTTTCTGTTAGAGGAGGACTGTTTCTTTAATGCTGCCTAGGGTTGCCACCTTTTCTGGAAAAAAATACCGGCCTTCCTATATATTTATCCTTTTTTTCCTATTAATAACATTGGGATCAACCATCAAAAATACCGGCCAGGCCGGTAAAATACCGGCCAGGTGGCAACCCTAATGCTGCCCCACATAATAAAATTAGGACTATGATTGTTTTATAGAAGCCGAGGCATAAGCAGTACAATAAACTGAATCTTTACTGGTCAGTTTTTAAAAAAATATATATTTTTTATATATTTATTAATTGAATACAATGTAATTTTGCAATGAATGTCTTAAAATTATTTCTCAATAAAGCTGGACGCTGACACCACATCCATTATGTTTTATCCCTATTATTTATTCCCAGCACTTCTATTTACTAACGATTATATTGGCTCTGTGCAGATGATTGATAGGCTTGTTTTGGGGGTTGCTTGATTATCATTGGTAGAATGCGCTTGATACAGAAAAATCCTTTTTTTGAATACTGTGGTGCTGCTTTGATGTCTGCTGCCCAACTCAGTGTGTTGGAAAATAAAACGACGTTCATGTTTTTGTCTCTGGCAAGGAAGGGGCATGACTTGAGAACTGTATAATTGCATAAACACTACTGATATAGGCTCTGTTCTGGCTGGGGTGTTATTTTAACCAGTCTACATTTATGTAGCTAACAGAGTTTGTGCGGAACTACTGTAGAATTGTTATGCATTAGGTTGCATTATGTCGTTGCCTGTGAGAAGCCAATTCGTCACTCCCACAAGGAAGCTACGTGATACGTCACATCGTTTACGTATATCGTGATGCCAGTCTCGTGTGATGAGACTTGGGGCTTCGGGATTTTCTGCAAGACAGGTCTGGAAGCCTGGAGTAAACATTTTTGTGGGAGATGTAAGTAGCGATCCGGTTAGGAACTGGGCAGTAATGTAAGCAGGTTAGGGGGCAGAATATACAGGTAACCTAGCAACTAACCTTTCTGCTGGATTCTGCAGCTCAATGAAAGCAGGGGCCCGGTTATCCAAGTAAGTGCAGCATAGCTGCCCCCTCCCCCTTAAGACCTAAAACCCACCGGGCCGGTAGCCCCTTCTTCCCACTCCTCCGTAATGGTGGCCCTGCGTGTACAAATACTTGGAGGGAACTATTTAATGACGTCGTTTCAAAAAGATTAAGAACCATAATTTTGGCTCTACAGAAGTATTTGTATGCGGGAGTTCCTGTCACATATAAATATACTGACGTGATTTGTGTTGAAATAGACACATACATACCTGTACTGGCATTCCCAGCCACTGTACCTATTCTATAGGCAGCTGTTTGTTCCTTACAGGTGTCTGTGTGGCAGCACTACAAGTCCTACTCTGGCTTATGGCTGTTTTAGTGGGATAGCAGCTAAACTATCAATGCCTGCCTAGCCCTGCATTATATTTCAGCTGTTGCCTTGTCAGTGATACTGTGCTCCAATACACTTTACATTATGTTCTCAATTTTAAACCTGTCTCCGCGGATCATCTTCGCATTATAAAACTGCATACATCTTTTTTGTTTGAATATTTTGTCTGTTCTCTGCTTCTGACTTCTAAAGAAATGAAATAGGAGTCCGGTATTTTTTAGGTTTGTTAATTGGCTTTTATTAACTGACTTGCAATGATGTCTCAGGAGTCTGGTACAGGAGTGCAGAGAATGTAAATAAAGACTGCTTTCAATAGCAACCTTTAAACCGTTGAAAGTGTGGAATGAATATACAACAGGAAGTTGTTCAATACAGCATTTTATTTCGTTTGGAGGACTCCCTTTTTATTTTGTTTGGAGGACCCCCTTTAAACGTGTTTTAGTGTTTCACTTGCTGTACCCTAGTTGCAGAAAAATGTAAAGGCTATTCAAAATACAGTAGAACCCCCATTTTACTTTTTTTCAAGGGACTGGGAACAAAATATGTAAAATCAGGAAATCACTTCAAGTACTGAAAGGATATAAGCACAAGTCTGTTTTACTTTGAGATACAATACAAGGGTTAAAGGGGTTGTTCACCTTTGAGTTAACTTTTAGTATAATGTAGAGAGTGATATTCTGAGACAATTTGCAATTGGTTTTCATTTTTTATTGTTTGCGGTTTTATAGTTATTTAGCTTTTTATTCATCAACTCTATAGTTTGCGGTGCCGGCAATTTGGTTTCTAGGGTACAAATTACCCTAGCAACCCTGCATTGATTTGAATAAGAGACTGGAATATGAATAGGAGAGGGACTGACTAGAATAATAAGGAATAAAAAGTGGCAGTAACAATACATTTGTAGCCTTACAGAGCATTTGTTTTTAGATGGTGTCAGTGACCCCCATTTGAAAGCTGCAAAGAAACAGAAGAAAATTGCAAATCATTAAAAAACTATGAAAAATAAATAATGAAGACCAATTGAAAACCTTCTTAGAATTGGCCCTTCTACAATATACTAAAAGTTAACTTGAAGTTGAACCACCCCTTTAAGCAGTGCAGTGTTAATGTTACACTATGGGGGCATGTGCAAACCCTCTCTGTCTCAAAAACAACCTAAAGCAATAAGTGATTGGTGCAGGACTGTATAAGGGTCACACTAATTGGAATTGACCGTTTACAGGCAGAACCATGGCAAACTATACATCTGGTTAGTATTTTAAACCTTTTTATTTCACAAATCATAACATTCATAGAGGGGGGAAAGCAGTTTTGTGTGCATCTGGACAACATTTTGATGTAAAAACCAGGAAGACTTTACTTAAAATCAGGGAAATGCTCCCATCGAGATGCATCATAAATTGGTGGGCCCACAAATAAAACATTTTAAAATCAGGGGACTTAAAATTGAGGTTTCACTGTATCTTTATTTCCTTAGAGTTTAATAACCATGGCAACTCCAGTGACTGCACAGTGTTCTAGTAAGACCTGGGAGCTGAGTCTGTATGAGCTGCATCGCACCCCGCAGGTATTAAGGTTATGGAAATATTTTAACGTTTTTGTTTATATTTTTTATGTGGAATGTTGTTTTTTATTTTTGCGTCACGCCACTTTATTAATGTAAAGTCCTGGTCTCTCCATCTATAGTGGGGTTCTCTAATCATGTTTTTTACCTGTAAGCGACATTCAAATGTTTAACTAGTTGGAGAGCAACACAAGTATGAAAGTAATTCGAGAGGGTGTCAAAAAGGGCTGTGATGGGTTATTTGGAGGCCCCTATGTGGACTGACAGCATACAACTCTTTATGCAATTAAAACTTGCCTCCAAGCTTTGGGTGCACTGGCAGCAACATCCAAGGAGTTGGTAAACCTCATCCTGCTTGCAAGACACTGGTTGGGGATTCCTGCTATAGTGGCTAATGCCTCATCTCTTGTAACCACCTGACAAGCTTTCAACTACAACCTTACCAATATGGATTTCTTTCTAGGAGGCTATTATGGATGGAACTGAGATTGCAGTGTCTCCACGCAGTCTTCACAGTGAGCTCATGTGTCCCATCTGCCTGGACATGTTGAAGAACACAATGACCACCAAGGAATGTCTCCACAGATTCTGCTCTGACTGCATTGTCACAGCTCTACGAAGTGGGTCAGTGTTTGTCTGGGCATTGTAAAGATCAGAATTGCTGCCAAAGGTGCAGATTGTCTACATTAAAACTTATGTACAATTTAAAATAAAATTGCTGTTGTAAGGTTGAGAATATTAGAGGGCACGGAAGGGTGCCATCACTTTTTTAAAAGCATTTGGTCTGCACTCTTGTGCCTTTCGGCTCAGGACGCACAGGCTACTTTCTGCTTGCATTTTCCCTGTAGGCAGAAGGAAACCAATGCACTCCCATCTGCACAGCTGTTCTTCTGCACTGGCAGGTACAGCACCGGCCTGCAGACACACTGAATTGATATCTGTGTGAAAATGCATAGTTTAGTGTTTTCACAGAAATATACCCATCCTTGTGTTTGCATGGGAAACCACAGGTGAAGAGAAGCCTGTGCCTCATGCTCTCAGCCTTCTATGTACAGTATGGGATATCTTATCAGAAAACCCAATATCAAGAAAGCCTCAAATTACGGGAAGGCCATGTCCATGTAGTCAATTTTAAGCAAATTATTCATATTGCTTTTTTCTTTTTCCTCTAACAATAATAAAATACCTTTTACTTGATTTTAAGTTGCATGCCCTCATAATGATGGAAAAAAACAACCCTTTTGTGTTTATTTTGCTCCCACGCTGCTTCCTGTTACAGTTATAGCTGCAATATTTCCTGTCAGGTGATCTCTGAGGCTGCACACAGATCATCACATGATGATGACTCAAGGGAAAAGATGCAAAATATTAATATTTACTGATAGATTCCAGTTTAAGATTAGTCAATAGACCTCTTAACATGTTAGTTGGGTATTCGTTCTGGGGGTTTAGTTTTCTTGTAATATACCATACCTTAATAGTGATCCAGATCATGACTATTATTTCTAGTTACTGAGCTGGGCAAGCATGGATTCTGTCCATGACATCAATATCACTGTTAAACTACATAGCTGCATTTCTGTTATCCTCCTTGATCAGGCAATTTTGAAACTTTTATCTGCCCATGACCATGTTGCCTAGTGCATTGACGGCTGATGAATTGAAGAGCAGCTGCAACTTCATGCTTTCATATTATTACAAGCTGCTGTGTAGCCATGGAGGCAGCAATTCCAGCTGGAAAAAAAGGCACAGGTTGCATAACACATAAGCCCCGTCCAATACAATTTTTTTTATCTGTTATCTGCTATGTAACCTGTGCCTTTTCACCAGCTTGAATGGATGCCCCCCTGGCTACACAGCAGCATTTATATGTACATGTATCTTAATCCTAATTGTTTCCTTGTAATAGAATTTTGCCTCTGCACTTTTAGGAACAAAGAATGTCCTACATGCCGGAAGAAATTGGTCTCGAAACGTTCTCTTCGTCCAGACCCAAATTTTGATGCACTGATTTCCAAGATTTACCCAAGTAGAGATGAGTATGAGGCACATCAAGATCGTGTTCTGGCAAAGCTAAGCCGTCTACATAACCAACAGGCACTAAGCAGCAGCATTGAAGAAGGACTTAAAATGCAAGCAATGCACAGGTACTTTACTGGGAGCTGACAAATGACTTGCCTGGGCAAATGAGTAGTCATGTTAAAAATATAAGACGATGATCGATGATTGTATAGGAGTATGGGAAGGTGACGCTGTCACACTGGCTTCAGTTGTCCAATATTGCAACAATACGGTTAAGTACCTACAATTTACCCATGAGACCCATATTTCAGAGATTGCGTTTCTAGACGTGATTTTTCAAATACAGGATAATACCATCCCTACAGATTTACACCGTAAACTGATCACCCGTAATACATTGTTACATGCCAATAGTGCTCACCCCACCTCATGCCTGAGGGGTATCCTGGTGGGACAGTTCCTGCGTCTCCGCAGGATATGTTCCTCCTGGGATGCCTTTAACAGACAGGCCATGTTACTGTGGGATAGATTCAATGAAAGAGGCTACAATTTTGTAGCTATCAAAACAGCCTCGCCAATATTTGCTTGAACAAAATTGTAAGTCCCTAAAGAAAGATACCACCTTAACAAAAGTGACAGGTAACACAAATAGAACACCATCCAAAGTCCGTTTCTGCACGACTTATAATCGCGGTTTTCATATAATTCAGAACAGCTTTAAGAAATACTGGAAAGTTCTGTTCCAGGATCCTATCCTGAAAAACATCCTGGAAGATAAACCATCTTTCGTATTTAAAAGAGGTAAGAATTTGGCAGCTCATGTTTCTAAGAGCCTATATACTACTAAAGTACAGAAAAAAGATAGCGCCTGGATTAAATATAAAGGTACCTATAGATGTGGCCGGAACAGATGCAAAGCTTGCTCAGTGATTAACGTTTCTAAATCATTTAAAAGTACAGTTACAGGCTTTACTTTCCCCATTAAACAATATTTCAATTGTACTTCCAAAGGGGTCGTGTATCTGGCCTCTTGTGGATGCGGGGCCCAATACATAGGGAAAACTATTGGAATGATCGGTACCCGGGCCCTAGAGCATATATATCGGCCGTAGATCGGCTTGATAAAAAATCTGCCATAGCTAAAAATCTAATAGAAGTACATGATGGAACTATTGAAGTTTCTTTGCAAGTTATAGACAGACCGCGCCGTGATATAAGAAAAGGAGATTTTGATTTGAAACTAAGTAGATTAGAGGCTTTTTGGATTTATAAATTAAAAACCATAGAAAGCTTTGGGGGATTAAATAGACAGTGGGAGTTAACCTAATTTGATCAAATTGAATTGAATTAAATTATTTACTATATGAGTTATTTAATATACATATTTTTATTTATTATATTACGCTTGGTTCATTGTTGGGTTGAAATGTACTCCTGCCATGTACCCATAATCGCATTTGTCAATACATGGTTGCTCCAATGTTGCCATTGTTTCTACAGAAGCATTAGGTGATACTTTTGAATGAATTTTTGTATCAATGAACTCTTTGTATCAATGTTTTTACCGCATATGTTTCATTCACCATGTTTCACTTATGTTGTGCTATGGAGTGTTACACTTCGAGGGTTAATGTTTTTATGGGCGGTTTTGTGGTTATGGGTGGTCCCTATGCCTTTATGAGTGGAAGGGGGAGCTCTGAATCTCCATGCTTCTGAGGAAGTGGCGTGATGCCACGAAACACGAGGTTTTGTCACATTCATGTCCAGTGATTTTTAATGCTTTCCAAAAAAAGAAGATTTTGAATTTTAATCAACCTACTGAGTGCTCCGTTAAACCCATTCTTAAAAATATAAGACCTTTACATATAAATATGGATTTGGGCATTGGATCTGTGGATTTGAGCCACATGAACTAAATGCATTAGACTTCTGATCAATGTTATTTTTGCCTATCATTTTGAGAATTATATGTTTTTGTTATTTCTTGCCCTCAACAGGTCAATTACAAATTATAACCTTTTACGGTCCAGCTTACTTTGGTTCTTGCAAGAAATTGTGTGAATAGGAGATGGTAGTCAAATTTCAGTCTGCTAAGCTCTGGATACGAATCTCCTTATTTCAAATAATGACACAAGTTGCAACTGGGAGAAGGGAGAGGCTTGTTTTATACAGAACTAATTATTTCAATTTACTATCTTACTAATTACAGGGGGGGGGAGAGAGGGAGGGTGGATTAAGGTTAAAACAATTAGTCATTAGTACTTTGTAGCAGCAAAAGTATGATTTATGTTAAATTAAAAGAAATGTATTGTACTCATTTTAAAGGTTTAAATTGCCCCTTTAAGTCTAATAAAACATTTTAAAATAAACTTATGATGTTGCACTTAGCATACATTGTTTCTAAAATAAGTACAAGGTAATTAGTGGCTAATTAGAAGTTACTGGGCCTCACCACAAAATCATTTTTGGACCCACCTGAACTTTGGGTTTAAGACCTTTTCCATAATATATATACCTGTATACCTCCTTGGCCTACCAGCAGTTGCAGGGTCTGTGTCCTCTGTAGTCATGTAGTCATAAGGATTTATGAAATGCCAATTGATTATGCATCATAATGAATAACTTGATTATTCCTTTTTTACATTACTTATTACCAGAGCACAACGAGTTCGTAAACACCAGCATGAATCGGATAACACAACATTTAGTGGTGGGGAAGACAACTGCGACAGCCGCTCACATGTCAGCAACCCATCAGTGCACAGCAATCAAGAAGCAGGGCCTAGTCGCAAACGATCTCGAGCTTCTGAAGATTCTGGTGCAGAACCTGATCTTTCACATGAAGGTGGAGTAAGGAGTCCTGATCCTCCAGGTGGAGGAGAGAATGGTAGTGAGATTGAATTGGTTTTCAGAGCACACCCCCTACTAGTGGAAAAGGATGGTTATAGTCAGACTAGGTAAGAATGCATCTAAATCAAATGAGTTTGTTAAAAGCTAGGACAATGCTGGGTAATCTAATTTCATAAAGGGATTCTAACTTATTTAACGTTATGGTTTCCTACCAGGACAGTCACGTGTATCTTGCAGGAGTTTCATTAAAATCTTTGATTCTTATGACCTTAATATTCCTCAGGTATGTAAAGACCACTGCTAATGCTACAGTTGATCACCTATCAAAATATTTAGCCTTGCGCATTGCTCTGGAGGAGGAGGCTCTGCGTGGGGGAACAGAAGGTGTAACAGTGGGAGAGGTTAGCGAGAAGCAATACACCATCTACATATGTACAGGAGCTGCAGGTGGACAGTATACTGTGAGTATATATGCAATACGCATTTCTATACATTTGTAATGGTCTAGGAGACCTTGTGTGAGAAAATAAAATGTCCCACTTATTGACATGGTGAGTGCTGCTACTCTGTTAAACATTTGTATGTTTTTTTTTTTAATGTGCTTACCATACAGCTTATCTGGTGGCCCAGGGCCCAGTGTTCACAAAAGGGTTTGGAAAAGGGTAGGTGGTGGAGTTGGAGTGGGTCTGGCACTACTGGTAATTCATCCACACTTGTATTGAACATTACTGTACCTTAGAACATAAAGGATTTTAAGGAATTGGTTGGGTAAGGCATTTGATTCAGCCAAATCCAAATCCTGCTGAAAAAGGCTAAATCCAAAACTGAATCCTGGATTCATTACATCTATGCTTCACAGCACTTGCTTCAGTATTACTTCATTTTACTCCTTTGACCTTTAGATCCTAAATCTATATTTACTGACTCATTTTGAGTTAATTAGCTTGTCTCACAATTTGCTATTATTTTCAGAAGGAACAAATGAGAACTGTAATGTTTTTCATGCTTTTAAAAGACAACCATTTAATTGTATTTTGAGTGCAGTGTAAAGGTGGCCCCACATTCCCAGATTTGGCCACATTGAATTATATCTTATCATGCAACACAGATCATCAGACCAACCTTTACAAAGGAAAACAAACAATACTGGACTGCTTCTATAAAATATTAAACAAAGTGTTGGAAGAAAAAAAACTTAAAGTTAATAGGATAGACCTATTTTAAGAAATAGATGGCATAATAATGCCTCTAAAGCAATATAGGTAATATATCAAACTTTGAACAGACCATTTATATAGTGTATATAGTGTATATAAAATTTTGCACTCATAGATCCCACAAGCAGGCTTGTAAAAGAACTGAGAATTTTATTTAGGCCACAAAAATAGTTATGCAGCCTTACCTGCCAATAGGCACATAATCATAGGCTGTTCAGATTATGATTAAGTGTCTGTTGGCATGAAACGCATAAGGCTATGTAACTAAATAAAGATCTCAGTTCTTTTACAAGCCTGCTTGTGGGATCTGTGAGTGCCTGCCCCTTTTCTCCTTTAGTTGGATACCTCTACCTTGAGCTGTAGGTCTGGGGCATAAGCACACAAACCCTAAGTATTACTGGTGAGATAAAAATGAAAAAACATCTTTGGTTTTTACATTGGGATTCTCTTTCTAAGATGTTATATAAAATCTTGAACTAGGAAATCGGGAAGCTCGGCTAGAAATGTGGGATAAACTAAAAGAAGTTTTAGTGAGGTTATAAAGTGCACTTCCATTGGTATTTTATATGGAGGCATTGAAAACTGATGACCATATTATACTGGATAAAAACTTTGAAACTTTCAATTGACTACATAGTTGGATAAATAGTAAGTAGTGGGCTCACACGCTGAGATCTGTTGTCTGCCAGGTGACGAAAGGGCAGCCAAATTTCCCTGATGTGTTTGTTGCCCATGTATCTTTTATTTTTTATCAGACCCTGAATGGCTCCTTAACACTTGAGCTGGTGAATGAAAAGTATTGGAAGGTAAGCAAACCGCTGGAGCTTTATTATGCTCCCACCAAAGAGCAGAAATAGACTCATGGATGAAATGACATTAAAGATGCTGCCGCCTGTATAATGACTTCTGCATTATATGCTTGTGCCAAGCATTCCACAGGGAATCTACCTGTAATGGTAAAGGGACAAGGCTGCTTTCTTTTTCTCTAATCCCAATAGAGAGTTTAGCAGCTATGGCTCCCTTTTCAAATAAAGCTATACCAGAGTACCCTAACAGATGGAAGGTTGTATTTAATTTATATGGCTAAGCCGACACCTCTTTATTGTATGGGTTACTGGTACTGGATATCTTGAGAACCAAGCTGGTGGAATTGAGCAGGGACTAATGACCAAAACACTGAAAAGTACCAGGCAGCCGGTTTCCCCGTTCATTGCATAGCCCCACAACTGAACAATACTCTTATACTGGAGAGGGGCCGAATAAAGAGATATTCTCTAAGCACACTGAAAGGAACTGCAAGTATGGGTCTTCCCAATGAAGCAAAAGAACTCACCACAGAAAATGCCCATAAAAGGATACCACCAAGATGTCTGCAACAACAGTAAGGAGCACAGATCCAAGAAGGAATTAAAAGGTGGAAGAGTGGCAGCTCTACTTATTAGATGTGATACGTCTGATTTGCAAGGCTCTTCACGCAAATCTACCCAAGTTTCACTAGCAATATGTTTTCATTAGTTTTACCACATGGCACCCCACAATATAAATATATACACAGTACATTTAAATATTCTGCCAAAAAATATATTTATCAATTTAATTTTACTGTCTGGAGTACTGTAATATTCCTGAAGAGGCAAAAGAACTCTCATGTTTTCTTTTTCATTACATATTTTTTATATTTTGCTAATGAAAGATTTGGCCATGAATCTTGCTGGGTGTTTATTAAATGTTATTCAACCCTATTCCTTCCCCACTCTGTTAAACAGACAGTATCTGACTTGTTTAAGATGATTTAAAAAATAGGGCTGAACATAGCCTCTTGTTTTATTCATGAACAACCTATGCTTTTCGTTATTGTTTTTCTTCACCTAAACAGGTCAAACAGGAAGATCGAAGCTACTCTATGTTTAGGTCATGCTGGGTGTATAATTATATTACCAGTGCACAAACCTCCTGCAATACTTTTTTCTAACAAAACAAAGGGTCGAGGTAGGGTACAAAGGGTTTGTATAATGGTAATCTGTACCTCACATTGCGTTGCTTCAATTTCCTTGTAGAGCACAGGGAGCAAAAATCATATTTAAAACAAGACAAAAAGTATGTTTAGCTTAAATGAGAATTCAACCTGTAATAGAAAAAAAATCCTCCCTCCTTCACCCCCCCAGCCTACCTGCTCACTGGGCAAATGTGCCTAATTTTATACTTACCCCCCCTCCATTCAGATTTCGGCCATGCGGGTTCACGGGCACCATTTTCTTTCTTCGTCTTTTTTGGAATCAGACTGCCGTTTTTGGTGTATGCGCATTTGGGGTACGTTCATAAAAGGCACAAAATTTTTTCGGAAGAAAGAAGATGGTGCCCGTGAACTCCTGTGGCCCAAACCTGCACAGAGGGGTAAGTAAAAAATTAGGGCCATTTGCCCAGGGGGGCAGGTAGGCTAAGGGGAAGAAGGAAGGGGCGTGTCTACCCAGAGGAGGGTTTTTTTTCCCCGATCCTTTAAGCCCTAATCATTGCTTTCATGTTGAACAAAGGGTAGTACCGCCCCTTTAATAATCCATTTTAAAAGAATTAAATATGGGCATCCATATATGTAGCATTCAGGGTGGCTAATTATGTAAAAGAGTGGGGAAGAGGCTTTTACCCTCTTTGAGAAATTAAGACTTTAGTTTGTTTGCAACCATAATGGGGATTGGATAACATGCATGTAACATTCCAGTGTAGTAAAAAAAAGCCATGAATTTTGTTTCTGTATTCAAGCAGCCTGCAAGGCTCTTCCTTGTGACATTCTCATTGGACTGGCGAGAAGAGTGCCCTGGTCTCATTATAGGCTTATTGGAACCACTGAAAACAGCTACAGAATGGGGTCTCAGATGTTTCTCTTAAGCCTTACTTGCACTTAAATGTTAATGGAAAGTGATGGAGGGAACTCGAAATATTTGTATTGTATGTTAATCGCTCTTTACACAGAGCTTGTTTTTCTTTTGTAACCTTTTAGTAAATGTGGCTTTTAATACTGGTTTGTATCTATTTTTGCTTAAACTGTATGGATAATTTAAAAAAAAAGATGTGTGTAGATATATACAGGTATAAAAATGTAGCCATAGTGCTCTGGAACCCTTGTCTTTTATTGCTTAACTCATTTACAATTAATGTGTTATCAAAGGACTTCAGTTTGTAGCATTTCATATTAAAAGCCCTATGCATTTTAAATGTATTACTCCTGCATTTACTCCTAGCTCAGCTAGTGGTTTCCATCTGCTCAGGTCCATTTCAGCTGCTGCCCTGTAGCACCTCAGTGCCAGATCCAAGGACAAGCTGCATCATTTCCATTCATATGACTGCACAGGAAATGATAACGTAGCTTTATGCTGTGAGACTACAGAAAGACATCCATATTTTATCCAAGATTTGTAACCAATCGTAAACTTTATTTGCTCCATACATTTAGTTCTGGTATGAATCTACAACCAACCATTCTCTATCCTTATATGAGAATGCTATTAATCGTTAAAATTTCAAAGATTTGGTGGAGCCCCTGCGATACAGGTATCTTACGTACACAACAGCTAGAGAGCAAGTGCTTTTGTCTTGCTAAGAAATTAAAAACTGGGATCATCCTGCAAGACAAAGTATGGATCGTAACAACAGTCTTCCAATTTTTGATGCATCTCAGATTAGTGTTTTACGTACAGCTTACTGAACCAGTTGTATACCTAACTCCTATAGAGGGAGGCAGACTGAAAACATTCTTGGGTTCAGAAATTAGGCTTATGTTTTTTGAGCTCAACCATCAGATGATGCAGGTTGATTAATTCTGAGCACACAGGCAGATTCCTGAGAGGCGGCTGCGAGAGTATCTTATGAAATCGGTGATAGTACTGGATCAGCTGTGTGAGCGCACCCTGTAAAAATAAATTGTGTGTTAATATAAAAGGGAGAGCTCTGATTAAATGTCTCTCTTAAATGGTATGTTTCCCCTTACTTGTATGATGCTAGTTCCATTCTTAAAGTTGGTAAATGACCTCATAACATCCTGACTCAGATTCTCCACTGCTTGTTTCCATGTTGATGAGAACCCCCGCACTAGCTGCGCAACACGTGCTGCAAGAAAATCAGACCATTCATTTACTCACTGAATGACAAAACAGAAAACTTGTCTTTTTTTAATGTATACATCCTTTACCCTCGTCACTTCTGAGTCGTTCCTGTTGTCCCTTCTCAATGAGAGATTCAGACTCCTTGACAAAAGCTATCATTCCTCCAAATGATGGAGCGAGTATCTCTTCAATAAACTCCTGGGATTTTAAACCGTGGAAGGACAACCACAATTAACAATGTGAAAAACATGGAGTAGAAGCAATAAACAAAAAAAAAACAAAGATGGTGCAAACCTGTGTTCGAGCAGTTAGCAACTGTTGAAAACTTTCCACTTCTTTGCTGTCAGAGGATGCTCGTTCCTGGGGATGGCAGGGAAGTCAGATTATTTCAGACCATTTCCCCCACTAATTTATTAGACACGTTTGACTAGTGTGAGGGCCCCTAATTGCCACATTTGGAATTTATTCTGTGTGAAACCAACTTAAATTGGACAAGGCTAATCAAACTGTAGACAATCCGTAGTCAGAAATGTATAAACTCATAGTATTAAACCTTCCTGCATGTGAAATGCTACACCTGTTCAATGTGTTTGCAGATATCTATAAAGCCCCATAGTTGGATCAACACAGGCAGACCTATATGTGCTGCTGTGAGGACAGAATGAAAAACTAGTGATAGCGGGACTCACCATAAGGACACCGAGCAACATATCATAGTTGTTTATCAAGAAAATCAACTGTTCTTTTCTTGAGGAGAACTCTGCTGCCATTCTAAGGACGAAATTCTCCACTTCTACCTAAAAGAAAGCCAAAAGGATGTATTACCTATAGGCAGCCACCAGTGCTCCAATCAGAACCTTATATTACTCCAGCAACACATTTAGAGCACTATCATCCACATACTAGTTATTGGGCACTGAAAACTCCACAATATAATGAGCTTTTGAGTAAGCTGATTTGGCCTATTCATAGTGTGCAAATACGTAGCATCTACAACACTCAAAACATAAATACTATATATAAAAATGGAGGACATCTTCTCCTGCAAACAAAAGGCACAACCTAGGTTTTACACTTAACATGTTGACATTAATGGGGCACTGGACAGTTGTTAGTCTGTAGACAATAGAAGGCTTCTTTACAAACACAGGCACTAAACAAAACCAGTGCAGTTGCCCATAGCAACCAACCAACACTAAGCATTAAACATTCTTGTACCAGTTAGAAGGTGAAAACAAATATTGAATTTTGCTATGGGTAACTACATTAGTGCAAATTAGCATCTATCTTGGTAAATGTAAAATACAGAAAACAATGGGGATTTAAAAAAGTGCTATACTTCATATACATGGCTAATACTGATGGATAATAAAGCCATCATCAACTAAGGGGGAAATAACTTTATGATGATTGAATCCCTGATTAGAAATCTTCTCCAAATTCACTTCAGATAAAGTTAGTACCTGTAACTGACCAAGCAGGGCATTTGTCTTCTCATTTGGAAATGTCTGGTTTATGCTGACGATGGCGGAGGAAAACTCTGCATAACGACGGGTTATCTAAAAGGAAAAAAACTGAATTTTTGTACATACATTTAACTTCATTCTAAACTATAACTGAGATCTAAAGCTCAATTCATTTTATGTTCTGGGAATTTGCACCAACCCAAGACAACCACAGCGCATTTTGAAGATCTGTTCCAGTGAAGATGCCCCAGTAGCACCCCATCCCCTTTTTTTAGCGGATTTACTGCACATGTGTAGAAAGAAAACACTTTGTCCAGAAAAGACACTTTGCGTGGGACCTGAACCCCCAATGCTACACCAATCTTCTATTGCTTACATTTCTGACTTTCAAGAACGGACGTGGAATAAAAGAACTTGTGCACAGTATTATGTATTTGTGTTACACTAGTACATTTACAGACATTTACTGCTTACATAGTGCGGTCTTGTATCAACAGTGCCCAGCCTTTGTGGATCTGTGTTCCGAATACTTTGAATGTTTAATTCTAGGATAAACTGAAACCTGGGCCACAGCATGTCCAGCAGGGCATCCCAGTACCTGCAGAATATTTACGCAGACAGCATGTAAGCCTAATGTCTTATTGCAGCTCATATACAGAAGCCAATATAAAAGTATAATAAATATATTATAAAGGTACTTGACAGGCAAACATA
>CM044445.1:55467258-55484084 GCA_024363595.1 Xenopus borealis
TAGATTTTCTTTTTTCCTGTTATGAGAAGGTTCTACAGATGAGTACTCTCAAGGTACAAGTTTCAGCCATTTCAGCACTAACAGGAGTATCTTGGGCCGAGAACTGTTGATCCAGCAATTTTTCAATGCCCTCATGAGAATAAGTCGTAAAGTTTGAAAATGTTCTTCACCTTGGGATTTGCCTTTTGTGTTAACCAAACCACCCTTTGAGCCACTAGAAGAGACTTCATTGTGGAATCTTACACTGAAAGTAGTTTTGCTAGTTGCATTAACTTCAGCATGTAGGGTGGGTGAGCTGACTGCATTATCTTCTGCAGAGACATTTAGGGGCAAATTTACTATTATTCCCCAAAAATCTTGCGAATTTCCTCGATATTCGATAAGCATTCGACTATCGAATGCTTATCGAATAGTTTTAGGCTATAATTTTGCTCGATATTCGATTTCTCAATGAAATTGTGCGATCGAATACCAATCGTTCGATTTCACGAAAAAATTTGTACTTTTTCCTTCGAGTCTCCGAAAAATAATTTGATTCGAACGATTGAAGAGTTCCATCGTACGATCATTCATCATTCGATCTATTCGATAATTCAGTATTCGATGATCGAAGAGGCCAAATTTGTATATTCGAATATCCGAAAAATCGTACGATCGGTATTCCATCATATTCGAACTTCGATCCATTCATGTGAATTTTGTAAAGTTGCCCCTTAGTGTTTTCTTCAAGGATAAAGTGTGTTTAAGCTTGCTTTAAAATGTCTACCAAAAGTAGTTTCAAAGTTTCATTTGGAATTGTCTCTTCCCTCCTTTTGTCCATCACCAAAGTCAAAAAAGAGAAGCAGTGGCACATGCTTGACTTGGTCAGAGCTCTCCCTATATACCTGGAGAGAACAAAATCATGGAGAAAAACTGAACATTTGTTTGTTATTCCAGGTGGATTCAGGAAAGGAAAAGCAGAAGACCGTTCCTGGGTTGAAGGCACATTCTACCCAAGTGTTGGCAAGTTCCTGGGCGATGGAGGCCAAAGCATCACCAGAAGCAATCTGCAGGGTGGCATGATGGTCGTCCGTCAATACATTTATTATACTTTATACATTGGATGTCCTTGCCTCCCAGGAAGCGAGATTTGGGAGGAAGGTCCAATGTAGTCCATTGTTCATGTTACTGAAGAAAGTGTTTTGAGTTATCTGCATTATGTCTAAACTCCCTTCCTTTAGCTTTGATAGTTCCCATTGGTGAATGGTTGCCATGGGTGACGAGGAAAACAGGAAATTGTTTCTTACTTACCATAATTTCTGTTTCCTGGTCACTTTCCATGGCAGCATTCACCAGGAAATTCCCACCCAGCTGACAAGCTGTATAACTAAGACAGTGAGTAGGATGGTTTTATTTTGCTTGGGGGAGGAGCCTGTCTGTCGGCCCGGTGGGAAGATTAACCCATTGGTGAATGCTGCCATGCAACGTGACCAGGAAACCGAAATTATGGTAAGTAAGAAACAATTTCCTGTTTTTACTACAGTCCTTTAATATGCATTTGAATATGCCCAGTAGTTCATCTTGGCTGTTTACACTATGGGAAGACCTACTGTATGTTCTAGTACTTCAGATTCAAATTGATAAAGGACAAGTAATGTGAAAATCCATGATTTGCACTTTAGTTGTCCTTTATCAATTTGAATTATTTACTATACTGTTACTAAAACTTGAGGACAAGTAAAGTGCAAATGAGTCTCCATTCAATACAATTAAGAAGCCACTTTTTTGTCTGCTCAATTGCTATGAGCCAATAAATTCACTTGTTTGAAAAAGCATTCACTCTACAGTGTGCTGCAGTATATTGGACTATTATAATGAATTTGTGATTTAATACTGTTCGAGCGCCTGGTCCCAAGGGACTCATTACGCAAGGTTGGGACTCACACATTATTGTGTGAGTCTCCATTCAAGGCAACCCCTCTCCCTAGTGACTGCAATCTCTGTCTTTGACCCCGGGCCAGTGGTGTTCATCTTCGACTTGGTTATACACTATCTTCAGCCCAATAGCTATTTCTGTTGTCCAGGACCATTTGCATGCTTAGTATAGTAACATTTGTAATTGTACATTTTAACCTTTTCTTTCTAATAATCAACCTATTTGCTTCAGATGTAACACTTTTTTATATGATTTATCTAGTTCTGCAGCACTTTACAAAGATTATACACCAGTCCCTGCCCTAGAGTAGTTTGTAGTCTTAAATTTCTGTTATGCACACTAGGCCAATTTTACTCAACTTGTTTATTTTTGGTGTATGGGCAGGAACCAAAGGAAATCCATGCAAGTGTGTGGAGAAAATACAAAAAGCATTGGTGGTATATATTGTTCAGTTGTACTGCCCTGCTCTTTTACTTGATTTTCAAAAACCTTTATTAATCGCTTCTCATCAGAGCCCAGAACATGCTGAGCATGTGCAGTGCCACTCTGAAGATGGGAAAACAGTAACAACTGGGAGGCATTTGTGTTTTTTTTTTAATTATTTGCATTCGTCTTCTGACACTTTCCAACTTTCATATACAGTGGTGTGAAAAACTATTTTCCCCCTTCCTGATTTCGTATTCAGTGAACACTGACCTTAATTGAGGCAAGTGAGGCCTGCAGTTCTTTAGATGTTGTCCTGGGGTCTTTTGTGGCCTCTCGGATGAGTTGTCTCTGCGCTCTTGGGGTAATTTTGGTCGGCCGGCCACTCCTGGGAAGGTTCACCACTGTTCCATGTTTTTGCCATTTGTGGATAATGGCTCTCACTGTGGTTCGCTGGAGTCCCAAAGCTTTAGAAAATGGCTTTATAACCTTTACCAGACTGATAGATCTCAATTACTTTTGTTCTGTTATTTTTTAACCAGGGGGGCAATCACTTTTTCACACAGGCCCAAGTAGATTTGGAGTTTTTTTTCTCCCTTAATAACGTAAACCTTCATTTAAAAACTGCATTTTGTGTTCAATTATGTTATCTTTGACTAATAGTTAACGGTTTTTGATGAGCAGAAACATTTAAGTGTGACAAACATGCAAAAGAATAAGAAATCAGGAAGGGGGCAAATAGTTTTTCACACCACTGTAGGGGTCACTGACCTCATCTAAAAAGAAATGATTCTAAGGCTATACATTTTTTGGTTATTGATACTTATTATTGCTACTTTTCAGGTCCTCTTATTCCTATTCAAAAGAATGCGTGGATGCTAGGGTAATTTTGACCATAGCAATCAGATTGCTGACCTTGCAAACTGGAGAACTGCAAATAAAAAAAGCTAAATAAATAAAAACCGCAAATGATAAATAGTAAAAACCAGTTGTTTTAGAATACCACTCTCTACATCCTAATAAAAGTTAACTCCAAGGTGAACAACCCCTTTAAAGCAATCTGCTTATATATATTGTCTCACAATGGATGTGCGTGCTGTGATTGCTTTGTTCTTGATTTTATTAATTGGATGAAGGAGGGAATGCCTAAAATGTGTTGCATACCGATGGTTTAGACTGGCTGCATTAACACCAAAGGTTTTAACACTGTACTGACAGCCTCTGATAATCTTTAACCAATCTCTACACCTACATAGCATGTGGACCAACAGATAAAGCAGGTACTCTTGTGTTACCCCAACAAAAATGACCCAGAGGGTTATTTTTTGTCATGCCATCTTAAATTAGCAATATGATAAAAACAAACTGTGTAGGATGGTACATTAAAGAAAAAAAATTGTTGTAGAGAAGACATAAGAGAAAATATGAACATTCAAGAAATTGAAGGAAAAAATTGAAAGGAGAGTAAATTGTGAGAGCGAAAGATGAATGACTTGCAAAATGGAGAAGGCAAAAAGCACATGTATAATTAGGGTTGTCACCTGGCTGGTATTTTTGATGGATGATCCCAATGTTATTAATAGGAAAAAAAGATAAATATATAGGAACTGGAAGGACGGTATTTTTTTTCAAGAAAAGGTGGCAACCCTATGTATTATGGAGGAGAAAAAAAATGAGTAGGAAAATGAAGACAAGGTAGAATTCCCAGTGTCCAAGACTGTTATGAAAGAGCTTTGGGTAATCGGTGATGTGGCCAGGGGTGTTTCAAGGATCAGTGTTGACTAGCATGCTGCCAAATGCCACTTTTTGCATGGGGGGGGGGGGGTTCACAGCTGCACAACTGATGCTAAGTACGGCAAAGTGTCTCATGCCAGCAGTTAGGGATACCACCTTTTCTTGAAAAAAATACCGGCCTTCTTTTTTCCTATTAATAACGTTGGGATCAACCATCAAAAAATACCGGCCAGGTGGCAACCCTACCAGCAGGTCTCCTGGATGTGGCCATTTAGGCATAAGGGGTACCACTACTTTATCCTCATCCATTCAAGGAGAAAATACAGTATATACCTCTTTTGACATGCGCTTATTCAGTTGGGTTTATGCAAAAAAAAGGTAAATACACGTGAATGTGAATTTCAGAGGTAAATATCAAAGCTTAGAGTTCGTATGTTTTACACAGACATACATGATGAGAGAGAGACTATCAAGAAATTGCAACCCCCTCAAAAACATCCCGACCGAGTCAGTGCCACACTGCCGTATAATGATTATAAGCGGGTGGACACAGTCCTACTTTTACTGCATGTTCTTCTCTTTAATTAAAACACAATTAGCATTCAACACTACCAAGATTATGTTATAAAACGAATAGAGTCTTTTTTAAATAAACGTATACTTCTGATATTCTGATTGGGTTTTACATTAGCTAAAATAACGTACAATGCTCCATTTGATAGCGTTTCAAATAACATGCCCTTAGTCAAAATGGCGACCGACTGGCAGTATTAGCGTTCAAAGAGGGCTCTCTGCAAACTTTATTGTTTGTCATCACTTCCTTCGTATGTGTGTGGATGTAACTTTATTGTTCAGCGTTCCGGGAACAGAAATCCAAAATGGCTGCTGTCAAGCCTGGTAAAAAGGTAAGTAACACGTGGGTCGTCTAATGCTACATAATTTACTGCAAATGACATACATTACGTTATTGCTCTCGTGGTAATAAAGCTGCAGTCAGCCCTGTCAGATGCGCCATTGTATTTTTATTTATAGAGCCTTTATTGCGCTTACATTCTATACGTTTTCCAATCACTGAAAGTGTGCTCTAGCTTCTAGCCCAGTGTACGCTTTTTTTTAACCAATCAATTTACTTCTGCAGTTATAAGGAGTAAAAGCTGGGTAAAGTAATGATACAATAATTTTAAAGGATTGCTGGTATTTTTATTTATTTTTTGTTTGATACAGTGTTTAGGTTGAAGGAGATGTGAAAACGTTATTCATGTAGTTACATGTAGCTGTAGAAATAAAACCACTGTATCAATCCAAGCTACCGAATCTGGTTTTCATAATTGTTTTATTTACATTCTTACTGGAACCAACCCACAGCATGTTGTGCCAACACTGTCTTCAGCCTTTTATGTGCCTTATACCCCAGAGTGTATGGCATCATTGCTCAAGTTCTAGTTCGGTTGAATCAATGTTCTTGAGTTCCATATTAAATGCAATTGTGAGTTGCCTGTCAACTTTGTATTCCCTTCAGTGAAACATACACATACAAGGGGTTTAAGAGAATTCTTCTGAAAGTTTTCAGAAAATTCTTCATGGAAAACTCTTCATGGAAACATTTATAGAAAAAAAGTGAAATAAATCCTTACTAATAAACCGTAAAAAAAAGATAAGATGATTACATGGTTTATTACTATATTATGTATTTAGACCTTAACATCTATGGAACCTTCATCCAAAAATACACCCACTGCTCAATGCAGTGAATATATTATGACCTAAACTGTCCTGGCTAGAAACTTATATATAAAGGTGTAATCAACTGAATGCTGCTGAATAGATTTGGACATCAACCACCGCTCACCAGATAAAAATTTTCAACTGGAAACAAACCTCCCTTGGCCTCACAGTCTGTTTTCAGTTTCCCCATGCCAATATATTTATGGGAGCCGTTATTTCGGAAACCCGTTATCCATAAACCCGTTATCCAAAAAAGCTTATCGAATGTCTCCCATAGACTCACTTTTTATCTAAGTAATGCAATTTTTTAATAATGATTTTCTTTTTCTCTGTAATAATAAAACAATACCTTGTACATGGTCTGAACAAAGATCTAATTTATCCTTATTGAAGGCAGAGCCACTCTATTGAGTTTAATATTTATATGAATAGACTTAAGGTATGAAGATACAAATTAAGGAAAGATCCATTATCCAGAAACCCCAGGTCCCAAGCATTCTGGATAACAGGTCCCATACATGTATTAGTAATCCATGTTCTAGTGACAATCCACTGGCCCACTGTGCAGCCACTCAGAGTGAGTACTGTGAGGGTCCAACAATTCACATGATCCAGGCCACGCACACTGAATCACTAACTGCATAATGCAAATGCAAATTGAAAGTCTGTCAGGCACCATTGATTTTGTTTCACTTTTTTCTTTTTTATACCATATGGTGTTTGATGTCATAGGGGGGGACTTCACAAAGGTGATGGCATAATAAAAGTAGAAATACAAATTTCAAAAGATTTCACTCAAAATTCACAAACTTCTATCTCCAGTTTTGTGAATTTGTCTTTTAAACAGACAGTTTTCAGATTTTTTCTTTCTCACAACATTTCAACATATTGTTTTCTGAATTTGTCTTTAGCTCTTACTACAGTAATCAGTCATACATCAAATTGGAATTTCTGGGGAGGGGTTTATTTTACCTAGGAAAATTATACATACTTTTTTTCAGTATAACGTGGCATTTCTAAATCTGCCTACATGTTTGTGTAATTCCACTTCTGTAACATGATATAAGGGTCTAAATACAAAGAATGTTATTTTTCATAAAATAGGGATTTTTATCAGAAATATGTTTTATTGTCTTAAAGTGTCTCAGTGCTGCTAAAACTAAAAAAAGGGCTGGGAAGCTTTACTTTTCCTTTAGATTTATATGGTATAGTCACTCAAATTGCTAATATTGCCTTATTCATTAAGATAAAACTAGTGAAATAACACAAGTGTGAGTTAAAAACTTTTACATAGAAAATTGTATACAATACACTTTTAATTTAGTCAGTGTTTTACTTGTTTTGTTAATGAGGCGTGACTATAAAATGCTAATCCCTATTAATATGATAATAATTTACCAATGGGGCACCTAACGAGGTGTGAAGGGTGAAATGTCGTTTGAAAGACAAATTAATAAAAGTGTCTGTAAACTGTCTGTCTTTCACTAAAAAATGCAAATTGGTGGTCGAGTCTGAATTTAGGCGGATTTCTGTTTGTGAATATGGAGAAAGTATTTTACGCCAGTTTACCACTTTTACTCCAAAAATGGGCTATCTCCACTTTTGTGAATTCCCCCCATAGAGTTCACCATGGCTACCAGGCAACCAGTTAATGCAAAAGTACATTCTTCATAGCTTTTTGGAATGGTATGGCTCAAAACACAATAATTTTTATATAGAAAATGGTACAAATAGGTATTTTGTAAGTCTAACGGAGAAAATGACTGAACATTTAATGCGTGCTATTTTATGCTCAAATTAGAAATCCCTGCAAACAGTCTCAATCACTGTCTCTTCCAGAAAGTAAAGAGGTACTATGAAGAACAAGATGAAGATCATACCCCAGGAGGGAATGCGGAGGAAGTAGATACCCAGGCAGAATCTCCTAAAAATGTTCCACATCTTCCAACAGAACAAAAGAGAGAAAAAAGAGACCCAAAGAGTAAATTTATCTCAGGAGTAAGTCCTACAACTCAGCTTGCAATTCATGTTATGTTTCCTGCAGTGTCATTCTTTGGCACACATAGGGACAGATTTACTATTGGTCGAATTCGTCACCAGCTGTGACTTGTGACTTGAATTTCCTAAATGACGGTAAATGAAAAGTAAATAAAGTCACATGCCATATCCCTTTTCACCAAAGTGATTTGTTTTTCTGTTCACAGGCTAAAGATCCCTTTCCTGGTTCAGTTTCTGTACCTCAAAATCATCTTTTAAAGTATGAGCGGGCAAGAAAATCAAAACTGGTGAGTAAATAGGTTGTCAAGCTTTGCACCCCATATAATTATGGACTGATTGACAGGGATATTTCCTGCCAACCTAAAGTATGAACATTTGTTAGTTTAGTGGTTTTCTAAATAATTTAAATAGTACTCTTAAAGTCCTTTTAAATGAACATGTTTCTTTATATTTAATAAACTTCTTTAGTGAACTAAAAATCCTAATCATATGGCTGCTCAGAGCCTGTAAAGAACATTTTAAAGGGGACCTGTTACCAAAAGAAATTATTCTAAATTCTTTATTATCATGTTAGTTGAGCACCATAAACTTTATTTACAATGTATAAATTATTTACATTTTGTTTCCTTGAGTCTTGAAATTAACAAATACAGCAAGCAGGCAGGCTCCATTTTGTGAACACTGTTATTAAAGCAAGTTTTGTATCACCCCAAAATGTGTATGCACTTGAATGGGTGACCTAATGCCTATACACAGGCTTCACAACTATCGACCCTTAAAGACCAGATTTTTTATATCTTAATACAGATATGGATGTTCTAATAGAAAAAAAAAGAATTAGGGTCTCCTGTTTAATTTGCAAAGGACTTTTATTGCACTGCTTTTTATGTGTGGGTGTCGGGTCACCTTTAAAAGTAGAAATATTTTGAACTATGTCTGTTTCCACAATTCATTCCAGGACAGGAAATATTCCCCATATGTTCAGCACCGCTTATATACCCAGGAGAATGATGTGCAGACAGCACTGGGGCAAGCAGCCAGACATGATGTACTTCTGCCAGAGGAGGAAGGGTAAGCATGATCCACAAAAATGCTGTTGGTGTTTTTGTATCATCTGTAATATTGCGCCATTGTCTTACAAGAGACGATGTCATCTATATTTTTCCCTTTTGTGGGAGACCTTAGACTGCTCCAATGCAAAGTTTTAAAGAAGACATAACCTCTTAAAGGGGTTGTCCAAAATTACCATAGCAACCATGAATATGAGACTGGAATAGGAATAGAAGAGGGTCTAAATAGAAAGAAGAATAAAAAGTAGCAAAAACTACATTTGTAGCCTTACAGAGCATTTGTTTTTAGATGGGGTCTGTGACCTCCATTTGAAAGCCAGAAAGAGTCCGAAGAAGAAGGTACATAATTAAAAAAACTATGGAAAATAATGAAGACCAATTGAAAAGTCGCTTAGAATTGGCTGTTCTGTATCATACTAAAAGTTAGATTACAGGTGAACATGGCTAAAGATTCTATTGATCTATTTCATCTGCTAATTTTTCCAGTTCAGGGTCCTGTTAACGTAATGATGCAGGCCTTCAAAGTTATGCAGTGCAGCTCTTCATCTTCTTTGTTGGGCCTTCTTCTAAGTGTCTGTTACACTGTTCAAGCTCATTTTATTGTGGGCTTCTGTTGAGAAGCTACAAATGTCATCAATACACAGAACATGAGGTCCCATCTATCATAGAAGCTGATTCAACAGGGCTGATGTTGAATGGTTTGTGTTGTCATGCAATGTGAATTTGAATTCATATCTAATCGGTGTGGTGTTGTATATTTTATATATTCCATTGTGAGTTGGTCCTATGTTCAGGTAATACAGGCCAAATCATTTGTTCGATTTAGCAGAAAATATCCCCCACAGTTGTGGAGTTACTGGGGACATTTTCAGATATTTACAACTAAAGGGCTGTGGTGAACTTGGGATGGTACAGAAGCCTAAAACATAACATTTAAAACCTAAATTTGTCTTGAGTTTTGGTTCTCCTTTAAGCATTAAATTAAATGTATATAGAGTACATCAGTTTTAATTCTAGAGATGCACATTGCTGTACATTATTTCCTTGCATGGGTTCAGTCAGTCTATTCTGATGTTTTTTATTATTCCCTTTGCTTATATCCTCTTACTTTTTTACTTGTACCTGTTTTACTTACAGCAAACCGGAATGTATGCATATAACAAGCTTCTGATTCTGATTTAAAATTCAGAAAAATGTTTATAAATGTAGCCACTAGGTTTCTTATTTGCCTTTTCCTGCCAGTGAGATTGTTGTGCATTTGTTTATATATTCTACAACTCTTGCAGCAGTTCTGGGGTCAAATGAGCAAATTTGATAACCCTTGATTGCCGCAAACACCAACGTGTTGTATGTTTAATACATTAAAAGGGATATTGAGCATCCATTTTTATCTTCATGAAGTAAGCACAGAGGCCACAAAGGACTGGTGCTAGGGGTCAGCACTCTGTACCCAATGAGGAACATTTGCTCAGGCACCTGCATGAAGGGGAGGTGGCAGGTGCGACAAGCAGTGACAAGGATCTAGGGGTTGCCTACTAGGTAAATCCACTATAAAGTTACAGCAAATGAATGTTTTTGTTTTTCCCTCAGATTTCTAGAGGGGGATGAGGGCCAGGACACATGTACTATAACTCAAGAAGACATTGCTGAGGTAGTGGACATCACCAGTGGATCAAAGGTCAGAGACTCTCTTGCATTATTGCCCTACTTAAATATGAATTCTATTTACCGATCTTTATTCAGATCAAATCCTGTGCTCCCACTATCATAAGTTACTTATGGGTTTTGTTCTTTTAAAACTCTTGCAGCATTTCAACCTGAACCTCAATCAGTTTGGCCCATACAGAATTAACTACACTCGCAATGGCAGGTATATATACTTATGTAAAACAATGAGCTCTAATGTTCATGCTCTTTATCTGTTATTCATTATAGCAACGTAAAATATATATATTTTTTTCCATTTGCACAATCTCTCCCCATTATGCTGTATCTCAGGCTTCCTAAATGGTCCTACTTATCTAAGTTGTTCACTCACAGTCTTGTGGCGCCTATTTTTTTTAGACACCTTTTGCTCGCTGGGCAGCGGGGCCATGTTGCATCCCTGGAATGGCAATCAAAGAAGCTCGGCTGTGAAATGAATGTGATGGAAACAGTTAATGATGTGAAGTAAGCAAGTCTTCAGAAAAAATTATTTATTATGAAAAAATGTTGTGTTTGTATAATATATAAATATATAGTGTAAAAGGCTATTGACATCTTCAAATTGACTCTGCCATTGACTCCTTCATGACTTCAAGTTTTAGATGGTGTACTTTTGGGTTACAGCCATTTCCATGGTTGGGGTATAATACATTTAAAAAAAAAATTTTTAACCTGAAAAATTACCTCGAAAACTGACATTTTTGTGGAAAACACAGCTTGATCCTTAATAAATGTGCCCGTTAGTGTCCTTCAGGGGGTTGTTCACTTTCCAAGCACTCTTACAGTTCAGTTACCGTTTTCCCAAAATATAAGTTTAATGTACCTGTCTCTGATGTTTGAGTATGGCAGCTCAGTAATTCAGGTGCAAGTTCTGAACTGTTACAATTTGCTACATTTAGCTGACACATTACTCAATAGCAGTTATGGAATGTTAGTTACAACAGCTGCCTCAACCTTTCTGCTCAAGTAAATGTATCAATTTAGAACAGTTACAGAGTCAGTGACCCTCCCAGAAAGATATAAGATGGTGAAAAATGAAACTTTAGACTTCAAGATTATAAAAATGGTCACACATAGAAAATAGAAAGTAATTGGTAAAAGTCTTTATTTCTGGTGATCTATCTGAAACAAACGGAACTGAAAAAAAGTGTTGAAAGGTAAACAACCCCTTTAAGAAGAGCATGGATTTATTCATTACCTGCTTTGCTGTTTAAGGAAAACTATACCCCCAAAATGAATACAAAAGCAACAGATTATGAATACTAAAGCAACAGGTTATATTAAATTAAGTGGCATATTTAAATCAAATTGGAATATATATTTAAGTAAATATTGCCCTTTTACATCTCTTGCCTTGAACCACCATTTCCTGATGGTCTGTGTGCTGCCTCAGAGATCACCTGACCAGAAATACTATGCAACATTTTCATAATGGAGATTTTGTCACTTCTAGTGTACTATCATATAGTATCACTGTGAACGTTTTTTGACAGAATTCTGCTGTTCCGGTGTTCCTTTCAATCTAAGGCACATTAGTGCACAATAGGATGAGTCAAGTAGACAAAATAACACTTAATGCATATATATAAAATAAATCTGTTTGGACGTTTTTATTGACATTATCCTTTTAAATCCTTTTAGCCTGCGCTGCACTATATATATTTTTTTACTCTTTGAAGCTGAGGATATGAAAAATAAACAGTTCAGCCATTATAATGGAGTACTTTGCCTGAATGTCTTTAATGATGTACACTATTGTATTGTCATGCTCAGTGCTTCATGTATATCTGCTGTATTTAGCAAGTTGGTGACACCATTTTTTCTTTCCCTGGAGGTGGTTGCACACATATACCATGTATGCCGTGGCTCAGCGGCGTTGGCTTTATATTTACGACTCACAGGGTGTCGAGCTTCACTGCATAAAAAAGTTTAATGATGTTTTGCGTATGGAATTTCTACCTTATCACTTTCTGCTAGCAACATGTGTGAGTATAAATTAAGCACCATGTATTTCTTCTATTTCCCTCTCTTTTTCCTTATATACTAATCTCTGTTCCTGATTCTCCCATATTTTTTCTGTCTATTTGTATACTCTCTCTTCTTTTTTCCTACAAATTCTTTGTCTCTTTGCAAGTTATGCAACAGTAATAAATGAGTTAATAAAAAAGAACTGAAACCCAGCCTTGGTCTGCATGTATTCAGCATCTACTGATAATTTGATTGCCAGAAGCCTAATTGGAACCTGGAATACCAGAGCCTTCATTAGTTAGTTTGGGTATTTTTTCTGCTGGGAATGTTCTTGATGCTCTTACATGATGCTGATGATATTGCCTCCCTTGTTTGAATTTGCTCATCTCTCTTCCTTTATCATATCTCACACTTTTTCTTTCGTATCTCCCACGTTCTTTGGCTATCTTTGCAGAGTTCCACTGGATTTCTCCAATACTTGGATGTCTCTGTTGGGAAAGAAATAACAGCTACATGTGTTAAATCTGGAAGACTAAATGTGATGTGCCAGAATCCTAGCAATGCAATTATACACCTGGGACATCACAATGGTAAGTGACATGGAGTTACACTCTCAAAGCTCTTTTTTATATGGATCAGCTGGTACCAGACCAGTTTCTTTTATCTTGGTAATGTTGAATACTTCCTATAATTTAATTTAGGAACATATTTATGACATTTGTGCTTGCTTTGTGCTAATGTTCCTTCCTTAAATAACTCAAAAACCACAAATAATAAATTAAAACCAATTGCAAATTGTCTCAGAATTTCACTCTGTGTCGTACCAAAAGTTATCTTAAAGGTGAACCACCCCTTTAATAGTTAGATTTCATCAACGCAAGGGAACAATTATAGGATTTTGGCCCTTTAACTGCAGTTTCAAGGATTGCAGTTGGTGGTTATAGTTTACACTTAGGACTAGTCATGTTTGCACCATACCCTGTTTTTTCTTAGTACTCTGTAATTACTTTTTTTTAAATCTTATGTTTAATAGGGACCGTTTCTCTCTGGAGTCCATCCATGAAAGAGCCACTTGTGAAAATGCTGTGCCACCGTGGGGCAGTGAGAGCCCTGAGTGTTGATAAAACAGGAATGTAAGTCTCAGTCTCATGTATTCTTCTGTTAAATCACTCATCTGTTAGCCCTTAAGGCCCCCATACACAGGCCAATAAAAGCCGCTAACAGAGAGTCGGCAGCTTATTGGCCCAAGTGTGGTGCTATGCGACGGCTTCCCAGAGCGATATCTGGCCGATCAGGACAGGTTAAAAAAATCCCGTTGGATTGTAGCTGCAATCTGACCAGCCATATCAGATGCATTATGGTCTGATCATTTGGCCCTAGGGCTGACGATTGGATTGGCCTGACATCACCTCATACGTCTATGGCCACCTTATGATTCAGTTCAATTGTATTTCAACCAATTGTCTTATGACTTTTATGTTCACTTAATATCTCTTAGGAGAAGTAAAGCTTAACTAAAGAAGTAGCTAGAAATGTTGTAAATTATGTTTTGGGCTTCTGTACCAGCCCAAGGGCAACCACAACCCTTTAGCAGTAAAGATCTGTGTCTCCAAAGATGCCCCAGCAGCTCCCCATCTTCTTTTCTGCTGATTCACTGATTCACTTGCTCTTTGCTACTGTCACTTACTGAGCTTAGGGACCCACTCACAATATACAGTACACATAGAATATATATGCATGTAAATCAAGTTGTTTTAGAATTACTTATATCAGATATACCATGACCTGGATGAATGAAAATCTTCATAGTCAGTATGAGGCTGATTAATACAGAAAATTATTACGTCAGCATAGAAACCAGTGCAACTAGCATCAGAATTTAATAATCAGTCTTGTAGCATCAACGTATATTACAGACCAACCTCGTTTACTCCTAAGCTTAGCTTCTAAAATGCTGCTCAGAACCCACTGAGCATGTGAGTGTCCAAGATGGTGACCCCCTGTGACAAGTTTGAAATCCTGGATCATTGCTACTGTTGAGAAGCTGAAACTTAAGGCTGGTGCAAAAAGTTAATTCTATAAATTATGGAATTTTTAGCCATATTCACTTTTTTTTTCCTTTCCCACCCCCGTTTACAGGTACATGGCTTCTTCTGGTCTGGACAGGAAGCTGACCATTTTTGACCTCCGTACTTACCGTCCACTCAATTCCTGTCGTCTCCCACTTGGTGCAGGATCCCTGTGTCATAGCCAGAAGGGGCTGTTGGCAGCAGGAACAGGGGATATTGTGCAGGTAAAGGTATTTTAGCAACTGCAGTAGCCCCTTACTACAGTTTGCTGTCCAGTTGGTGTGCCATAAGCTTTAGATTCATTATGTCCTGGCTAAGAGGTAGAAGACAAAAAGTTTGTGATGGATAGGAATGTTTTACACCCCTGAAATGTTGATTCTGCACACAGGTCACATTGTTGGCAACAAATTGGCAAAAAGTCTAAGTGAGTGAAGTTGCTATTTTTGCAATAATCTTGGGATAGATGTCAACAGCAATAAGGATATTTTGGTTTACAAAAATGTTCCTTGATAAACAAAACATTTTGAAAATCTGAAGGAAGATATCAAGCTGATAATTCTTTTTCTAAGCAGACATTGGGAACCTCTAAGTTTCTAAGCTAGAGGCCTTGGTATCCACAGCTATATTCTTGTGTGCATATATAAATATTTAACACATAGCTGATTCTTTGCATTCAGGTTTATAAGGATACGCACCTCACTCGTCCTCGCTCCCCCTATATGTGTCTCCAAGTCAAAAGCCCTATTCATGGGCTTCAGTTCTGCCCCTTTGAAGATGTTTTGGGTATTGGGCATGGAGGAGGCTTTACAAGTATGATCATACCAGGTCAGTGTTAGAAATTTTGACTTTTCTCTTCTGTCACTGTTCCTTTCATATCTGACTTGGCCTTTACATCTACTTATATACTGTCCACATCCGCTTTGCATACTTGCTAGTATTTTTTAACTGCTTTTCATGTTACCAACTTGTTTCCTGCTAGTTGAACATTACTTCTTAACTATTTTCTTTCTAGGCGCCGGAGAAGCAAATTTTGATGCTATGGAGTGTAATCCTTATGAGACCAAAAAGCAGAGACAAGAATGGGAAGTCAAAGCCCTGCTGGAGAAGGTGAGAAGGTTTGGGTGGGAGTGTAAAGCTCTGTGTGAAGTAATGTGTTCCCAATAGCTGAGAATGCTGCAAAGTAAAAATGTTAGGCTAACAGGGTAATGGAATTTGAAGCCAAAGACGGAATGTTTTTCAGATGCATTCCAAACACAGCAAAAAAAAAAAAACACCGTTCCACAATTTCTGCCTTTCAGATCCAACCAGAACTCATCACTTTGGATCCAACTCAGCTGGGAGAGGTTGATGCCATCACCATGGAACAGAAGCACAAAGAGAAAGTGGAGAGACTGGTGAGAATTTTTGTCCTTGTTTTATATTCTTTTGGTCACTTTCACATGCTCCATGTTTTGCATTTTTTTTACAGTGCTTTTTCACTTGCTTCTATATTGCTCCCTTTAGTGTATTTGCTAATGTTTTTTTTTTCCTACTTCTTTCTTAGGGATTTGACCCTCATGAAAAAACTCCCTTTGTCCCCCGCCACAAATTAAAGGGTCGGAGTTCTTCTGGGAATTTGCTCAAACGCAAAAAGAAAGTGGCACATGAAGAACAAAGGGTTAGTTCCAACAGAGAAATACGGGATATAAGCAGATACGGGTGATAGTGGGCTTTCATTGATACCACTCTCATAGCGTCATCGTGATAGGCATAACAATTACTGCACCACAATCTATGCATTTTTATATAAGCAACTACAGGCTGATAATGACTGTTTTAACACAGTTATATGGTGGTAAACCCATGCTGTCATGGACTGTTAACAGACAACCTAGCATTACATACCTGTGTTTCATATTTCTTTATTACTATATTCACTAACTTTCTTTAATTTGCTATTTTAGATCTTTTTAATTGTCCTAATTTCTTCCTCACAGGAACGGATTCGAAAAAGTATGGAAGTTAGAGACAAACAGAAACAAGAGAAGAGCAGTGAAGGAATAATATCCCGAGCAGAAAAGTCAGCCTTAGACAGATTCAAAAAGTAAGCAGCAGTACAGAGGACTTGGCAGAGACTTTTCATAAGCAGCACTGCAAGAATTCCATCTATTTCCAATATTTTTTTTTTCATTGTGCTCATGGCATTTGTATTTTCCTACTAGGGTTGCTGCCTGTCCCATA
>CM044445.1:55486965-55506108 GCA_024363595.1 Xenopus borealis
GCTACTGGGAAACGGACCAGCGATGAGGAGATTTGCAGGTGACCTGTGTGTTCTGGTCAGTAGGAGATTCATACAACCAGTATTGCTTCATTCATGCATATTCTGCACTCATCCAATGTGTCTAGACCGGGGGTTGGCCTTCATGTAAGGGCCCAGCTTCACCTTCAAGCAAAATTGGAGCAAATATACTACATAGCCAAAAGTCTCCAAACACCTTTAACATTTGTAATCAAGCCGTACCGATCATTGATGCACCAGCCTAAAGTTTCAGCTGGTCAATAGCAGCAATGATCCAGGACTTCAAATTTGTCACAGGGGGCCACCATCTTAGAAAGTGTCTGCTACACTCACATGCTCAGTGGGTGTTGAGCAGCTAAGCTTAGGGGTCGTCGCAGATAATCAAGCAGAAAATTAGGTTGGCTGATGCTACAGGGCTGATTATTAAATTCTGATGCTAGTTGCACTGGTTTCTGTGCTGCCATGTAGTAATTATCTGTATTAATGACTAATCAGCCTTATCTTGTGACATTTCTATTCTATGTGTACTGTATATTGTGAGTGGGTCCCTAAGCTCAGTAAGTGACAGCAGCACAGAGCATGTGAATCAGTAAAAAAGAAGATGGGGAGCTACTGGGGCTTCTTTGGAGACCCAAATGTTTACTGCTAAAGTACTGGTTGCCTGGGGTCGGTACAGAAGCCCAAAACATACATTTCTAGCAACTTCTTTAGTTTAACTTTCCTTGTCCTTTAATAACCAATTGCATTCTTAATTCTGTGCTTCCTAATTTGTGGCTGTCATTTTAGATAATGTCCCTTCCTGTTTTAGCAAGGAACGATCCCGTGCTCAGAGGTCCATACAGTATTGCTTTGCAGAGATCGGAGTGAAAAGAGGACCTGCCATATGTTAAAATTCTTGGTTTTGCAATGAGACCATCTGGTGTTCAAATTCCTTTGGTCATATAGTATTTGTTTGCTGTTCTGAATACTCCAGCCATGCAATAGCAGAGTATATGTCAATTTATATAGTGTATTGTCTTATTTCTATGATTTACATATCCTGAGCAAATTGGGTACATTAAACCTTTAACATCATTTGGCATAGAGGGTACACAATTATGAACACACATACGAGGAAAATCACAGTGTAAATTGGAAAGCCAGATAGAATGAAAGAAAATGAAGATGAGATTTTTAAAAATCCATGTTTTTAAAAAAACAAAGAAAAAAAAATTGAGGCAGCTAGAAGAGGGGATGTGAAACGAAGTAACCACTTTGCTTGGTATGCTGTCAGCATATTACAGGCATGGGACCTGTTATCCAGAATGCTCAGGACCTGGGGTTTTCCCAGATATGGATCTTTCCATAATTGTTTCTCCATTAGTCTACTAAAAAATCTTTTAAACTTTAAAGGGGAACAGTCACCCAAAAGAAATTCAGAATCCTATTTTATCACATTAGTCAAGCAAAATGAACATTATTTACACTTTATAAATGATTTGATTCTTGTTTCCTTCAGTCTGGGAATTCAAAATTATATCAAGCAGACAGGAGCCATTTTTGTGGACACTGTTATTAAGACAAGCCTTATACCATCTCCGAATCTTGTTTGTGCACCAGAATGGGGGACCCAATGTCCATCCCCATGTCCTGGCTACACATTTAAACAGTGAAGAGAATGGGGGAATGTGTGGAGAGCAGTGACATCTAGGAAGTGCTGAATGGAAAGTGAAAGTAATTGTCTGCCCCACGAGGGGCAGACAATATTTGATTGACAGCTGAGATTTTTAAATGAGCTTACAACAGCTATGAACCCCTTAGTAAAAAATAGAAATTGGATTTCATGTTTAATTTGAAAAGGATTTACACAGATTTGTGTGTCTGGGTGACAGGTCCACTTTAAATAAACCCAATAGGCTCGCTTTTCCTCCAATAAGGATCAATTATATCTTGGTTTGGAACAAGGTACCGTTAACATATTAGAGAAAAAGAAAATCATTTTTAAAAATTGTAATTATTAGATTATAATGGAATCTATGGGAGACAGCCATCCTGTAATTCTGAGCTTTCTGGATATCAAGTTTCCAGATGTTAAGGTTGTCTGTATACCACATAATTATATGTTATATACAATATATAATCACATATCACTTTAAACTAGAATATTTCTCTCTCAGCACATACTCATAATTTTATGTCAGCATGACCCAGGAAAAGTAACATCAGCAAACATACAATGTTTGCTTAGCCTTGGTACAGGGGGATATCCATACCCGAGAACTAGGTAAACGGTTACTCATGCTTTCATAAACAACGCTCTTTTCTAATTGGTTGTGGTAGGACCACCACCCTAAACCACCTTCTAATAATTATTGACTAATTATGTATGTACTCGACCTATAAATAAACGGTCTGTCCACCAATATGGTAGAACAGAACAAATAGATACTCCTTTGTGTCTCGTGTCTGCTCTCTCGCAATTGCGATCCTTGTCTCCCTGCAGTCGACGTCTGTCCCGGCTCACTTTTGACCTCGACACAGATAACGGATACCATACCTGTAGTAGGATCAACTTATATGTTGTTGAGCACCCCAAAAGCTTACAAAAAGTGCACACAAAAAAAAACCTCCCTTCACTCTGTGCGTGAGAGTTCTTCCAGAGACACCTGCCATGCTGTTCCTAATGATTAGCTCGACTTCAGTTTGGGGACTTCAGATGGGGGCTCTGGGGATATATTTAGAGGCTCAGTCCTGTAGGTTTCTTGTTAAGGAATGCAAGCTAAACTGAAGGTTGATGCTCACCGTCACATTGTACATACTTCATGGTATGTGGGTAGTTTAGGTGCTCACAGTCCTTAATTTTTATTTAGTTTGTTCTGTCCTTTTTCTTAAATGTATAATGCAATACACTGATTTCATTGTTCAAAGCAGACACTGCACAAGAAGTATTTTTTTCTATATTTTACAAGATAAAATTGATTCACTTTCCTAAATTATGGTAGTGCATAGGTCAACTCTGCACTATTCCAATATCCCAATTGTCAGTTGTGTTATTCTGAAATACATTTATGGATCCAGTGTATAGTTATTAGCGAGCTGTTAGAAGTGGAAATCATATCGGTCCAAATCCTCCGTTTTCGACCAAATTGCCTTGCACCTTACAGAGCAGCAGTGCAAGTGGGCACCAATCATTCCTTGCTTCGCTCAACATTTTCCAAGCCTCTTTCATGGCCTTGGGTGTTACACCGTGGGAGGTGAACATTGTGCTGTAACAGCAGCGGTTGTGAGGTGTATGCATGGAGCCAGATATCCTTGCTGAATGTTTGGGGGATATTCCAGCTGCCCATGCCAATATTCCCACATAGGCATCCTCCAATGAAAGAATGGGACTTTTGCCTGTTTGCTGCAGCAGCCAGTCAACTACTTCATGGGACAAAATATAACCTGTACCACTGCAGTAGGGTGGGAAGTGGTTTTCGGGATACACATCAGTAGAAATGTAATGCCTACTGTCAGGATTACGGTCAGGGTAGACATTCCAGTGCACCCTCCCTAAAAAGAGAGGTCCATGTTGTCCCTGAAGATATCTTGACATGGAAAATGTATTTACAAATACATCATCATCAGTTTTCAGCAGGAACTTAGCACCATGACACCTTTCTGACATCCATGATAGTCCAACCAAAGTTTTTATGGTCAAATTGTGGTAACTGTCAGTAAAGGCAGCTTGGATGATGTCCCCATGGATCTTTGCCTCCTGCAACAAAGCAGCTTGATCGTTCTGTGACTGAGGAACCCCTAGTACAAACAAAGTGACCAGTGAAGAACCCAAGTTGGAGGAAGACCCCCATGTCTGCCTGATGGCATTGCGCTGCTCATGGTGTAAGGTAGAGCTAGAGACTAAGATGAGAAGCAAGGGAGGTGGTGAGCAAGCTTTAGCAGGAGAAAGGAGAATAGCTGGTGGTTTAAATGGAGTGGCTGAAAGTGGAGAACGAGTCGGGTAAAAAAGTGGAAGTGCATAGGAAATAATCTCTTCGTGGTGCCCTGAGAAGAACAGAAGAATTAATATCAAGAGGAAAAAACATAAAAAGAGGAGAAATAAACGCCGACGAGGGATACACAGGCGATGTACATTAAAAGCAATACGTGAAAACATGGCAAGTGAAGGAGTCTCTTTCGGCTGCTTATTCCAATTGGGCTCCTGTTTTGTTTTACATTTGCCTCATTTGAAAATGTATGAATGAATGACTGCAGATGAACACGGGGTGCAGTTCCACATGAGATATGCCCAGCCAGCTAATCTGAAACAGCAGCAAAGTCATAAACCAGTTGTTTGATTCCATGCGAGAGATCAATCTCAGACTGTTGCTGGCTCACTGGTGAGAACACTAAGATGACATCATTGCTGAAAGTAGGGCATTCTAGTTGTGTTCACTCAACCTACAAAACAAAGAGAACAGAATTTGAGAAGAAAATGATTTGAATAAAAGTCCATTATTATCACGGAAGAGAACAAAATAAATGGTTACATAGGAAAGGGCTGGAGAAGTTTAAATGAGCGCTCACTATTGTTGTACAAATTAATGGTCATGCACTGAATCCAGGATTCAGTTTGGGATTCGGCCAAGATTCTGCATTTTTCAGCAGGATTCAGCCGAATCCAAGTATCTGGCCAAACTGAATCCGAATCCAAAAAAATTACACGACTTTTGGTCACACAAACAAGGAAGCCATTATTTTAAGCTGTGTGCTGCACTCGTGGTTCTCTTTGCTCCTTCTTTCCCTAATTTACATATGCAAAGTAGGGTTCAGGCTCGGTTCAGGATTCGGCAGAATCTTTCACAAAGGATTCTAAAAACAGCCAGCTTATCTGCCCATGTATGGGGGGCTTCAGACAGGTCTTACCAATTGATATCTGGTCACGATATCCTTCAGGAAGGTTTGATTGTCCCCCGACCGACCCGTCGGAGCTCATTGTCCTCGTTGTAATCCGACCATAGGGCCGAACTTTCAGATTGCCCCCAATATAGCCCTGCTGTTAGGGACATATTGGGGAAAGATCCACTCGTTTGGTGATGTCGCCAAATGAGCGGATCTAAGTCTACAGCCATCTTAACCGTGTATTGTATATTACTTTGGACCAGGCCCGGACTGGCAATCTGTGAGTTCTGGCAAATGGCAGAGGGGCTGCTGTAAGATGCCATAGAACAGGAGTGCCCATATTTTACTTATGTGAGGTCTACTTTTACTGATGTTGTCCCATTATGATCTACATCCATAAAATCATTGTTAGCATTATGTTCCATGGAAAATAGTACTTACATATTAATCTGGGAGAAAATGTTAATTGCTATATTTAACAAACAGCTATTTCTAATGTAACCTTAACATAACAAATATGTGAATGAAAAGCATGAAATAAGATGGTGCTATAGACAAGCTGTTTGTTCTTGAGATCTACTGATCATCAGCTAAAGGTCTACTGGTAGATCCCAATCTAACATTAGGGCACCCATGCCATAGAAAGTGACTATTAGGCGAGCTGGTGAGGGCTGTTTGGGCCTCGGTGTAGTAAGAATTGCTGGGCCCTTTTTTGAATCTCAGTCCAGTCCTGCTTTGGGCCATTAGGTTAAGGTCTTCAATAATGGTTAGACTAAAATGTACCATTATTTAATTTAAGGGGGTTGTTCACCCATAAGGTAACTTTTAGTATGTTATAGAATGGTCAATTCTAAGCAACTTTTCAATTGGTCTTCATTATGTATTTTTAATAGTTTTACAATTATTTGCCTATCTTTTCAGACACTTTGCCACTTTTAAATGGGCGTCGCTGACCCCTTCTAAAAAATGCTCTGTATGGCTACAAATGTATTGTTAGCGCTAATTTTTATTGATCATCTTTCTATACAGGCCCACTCCTAGTACTATTCCAGTCTCTTGTTCAAATTGGTGCATGGTTGCTAGGGTAATTTGGACCCTAGCTACCAGATTGCTTAAAATGCAAACTGGAGAGCTACTGGATACAAAGCAAAATAACTCATAAACCGTAGATAATAAAAAATGAAAACCAATTGAAAATTGTCTCAGATTATCTCTCTCTATGTCAGTGATCCCCAACCAGTAGCTCGTGAGCAACATGTTGCTCTCCAACCCCTTGGATGTTGCTCCCAGTGGCCTCAAAGCAGGTGCTTATTTTTTAATCACTGGCTTAGAGGCAAGTTTTGGTTGCATAAAAAACAGATGTCCTGCCAAACATTCTCTCCTGTAGGCTGCCAGTCCATATAGGGGCTACCAAAAAGCCAATCAGAGCTCTTATTTGACATCCCCATGGACTTTTTCATGCTTGTGTTGCTCTCCAACTCTTTTTTAAATTTAAATGTGGCTCACGAGCAAAAAAGGTTGGGGACCCCTGCTCTATGTCACACTAAAAGTTTTCTCAAAGGTGAACTACCCCTTTAAGTGCTGTTACTGTTAGTAGTTTGGTCAGTGAATGATGAACTATGGCCAGTATTAGGCTATGTCTCACAGTCTGTGTGCTTTTTATCTACCAAACAGGTTGTTGGCTTTTCTTTGTCTATAGTCAGTGACAGACCCACTCCCATCCGTATCCAGCACTTTCTATGTATATATCTATATATTGTCCCACACCCTAAACTCTGTAGGTAGGTCCAATGCCCTTCTAATAACTAGGAACTAGACAAGGGCAGAACAATCGCAGCCGTTCTCCGTTTCTTTACAATGTAAAGAGGCAACATACCCATTAGCAGAGATCCAAGACAACACGAGGCAACAAAGGCGCTTCCAGCTATAGAAGCTTACCCAACAACGTTCTCTTAAGGGTGTGTCACAATATGATGTCTACATAAAGTTGTCAAGGTTCAAAACAAGGGAAAAAAAACTCAGGCGATCCTGATCCCTTCTATAGCAACAGACTAACCTATTGGATGGAACAGAAAGGCGTCGAGCGGAAGCTTATTACTATTGCTTCCGGGTGAAAGGCGAATTCGTCCGCACGTTGGTCTTGATAGTGACACGGTAAGTGTGTTTATCCGGATGGGTAGAGTGAAGGGAATTATCCGCCCTACTGAGTAATGGGAAGATGCTTTTGTTTTCTACTTAATTTAATTGTCATTGTTACACTATGGGTAGCGCAATCGCTTCTGTTTTCGTTCTGAGATCGATTGGTGAGTGTGTAGCTCCGAGTGCTGCAGCTTGGGCTTCCTGTTGTCATTCAGAGACTCTGCAGTATATTAGCTTGGCAGGTGTCAAGTGTAAGGTTTGAAAGTCAACTGCGCCTTTATACTTATTTGGCTGAGACGTTAAATAGCTTTAAGAAGGGGTTGGATGGGTTTTTAGCAAGTGACTGAATAGAATAAAGGGTTTCTGAAGATAGTACAGGTTGATCAAGGGCCTGGTCCAATTGCCATTTTTGAGTCAGGAAGGAATTCTTCCCCCCCCCCTCAGATGGGTTTTCCTTTCTCTGGATCGGGGTGTCCAAACTGCAGATGGATATGAATACTGCTCAGCTTGAAATGCTCGGTTCCTGAGGAAACGTCATGTCGCAAAGGATGGGGGGTGGGGGGGCAACACACAAGGTGATGAGGGCAAATATATTGTACCCTCCATAGCTAGGGTTGCCACCTTTTCTTAAAAAAAAAATACTGGCCTTCCTATATACTTCACTTTTTTTCCTATTCATTGGGATCAGCTCTCAAAAATACCAGCCAGGTGGCAACCCTATCCATAGCCCCACACAGCTGATTGACAGCAGCATGCCAATTAAATAATAATGCTTCAAAGAATGTCAGGCTAAGGGATGAACTCCACGGATGCATGTGTTTTTGCTCAGTGCGTCGGATCATGCGCAAATCTTCCGTGGAGTTCAGCCCTGAATTATCGCTCCCCACACATTTTCACCTCACCAAATCATTGCAAAAAGTTTGGACACGCCTGCTCTGGATCAGCTAGCAGTAAGGCAGATTATATATTCAAGAACATGGAGCTTGATGGACGTAACTTACTATATTAATTTCTAGTGATAACACAGTGTGTTAAGATGTTTGCCTTATTTGGTATATTAGCCTTCCACTTCTGCCTGTATTCTATACCTCCTAACATTTTGCAAATAAAAAGAGGGACAAAAAAAGATGCTGCGCTTAGTGAGGTGATTGTGCCCACACCTCCCAACTACCATGTTCAGTTTACACAATTTGGCAGGTTGTGAAAGTTTGAACATATTTCTGTGTTTTTTTTTTTTCCAATGATTATGCTAATGAAGGTGAATTGCCCTTTAAGCTGCGAATCTAACTTTTGACAATGGACCTGTTATCTTATATTGTTACAATTACTTGTTTGCTAGAAATTTTTACAAAAGTATCTGTTCTGGGCTCTCTGCCAAAATACAATTAGGTTAGAAACTTTGTTTCTTTTTCTGGCTGTTCAGTGCAGAGAAAAGCGGGACTTTCCCGTACAAATGAGGGACTGTGGGTTGAGCTGTCAGAAGAGGGACTGGTATTCTGTCTATTCAATCTATTCAATGCGACCGAATATTCAATATTTGATAGTCGAAAATACTTGATTTGCATATTCAAATAGTCGTACAATCGAATAGAGGCTATTCGAGCGAATATTTGAATCCTTCACACGAATTTAGTAAATCTGCCCCATAATCTTTTTCTTCTGTCAGGTCAAAAACATTCCATGAACATTCCGGAACATGTGTATGTGTTCATGACTTTATTATTTGTGCTTCTCTCTGGTTTAGCATTCGTGTCCTAATAAAAGCATAAAGTCATGTGAACCCGTTGGAGGAATGTTGTCATTTGAAACAATATTAAGGGGTCCGTTTACTAAAGTGCGGTAAATTTGACTATAAGTTTCTGCATGTTATCGATGAGAATATTTTTCCGCCAGAATATTCGCAGCGACTAAGTTTACTAAACAGCGATGTCCTCAGAAGTCATTACTTGTGGTAACTACGTTAGCGAACCATCTTACGTTAGCGGTAATTTTAGTGAGTTGCGAATTTTGTGGCGACAAATTACATTTGCAAATATTTATTCTAAGAAATAGTCTTGTTTTATGCGTTAATAATGGCGTTAATTATGGCAATTTTTACTGTGACATTTATGGGCAGAAATGCATCTTTCAAACCTCATAAACTTTATTGACTGATGATTATACCATCCAACAGCATTACAGAGTGACACTAATCAAACATGTATCATATAAACCCATACTTCATCCATCCACTCACACACACTTCTGCCAATAGAATCATATGAACAAGAAATCATACCAGTTATCTCTTTGTATCATTTAACTGCACAGTTTAATGAGAACTCCCCTTGAGAATTTTCTGGCCAAAAAAAATAAGTTAACGCCATTATATAGATGGTGGTAAAATATTGCGAATATTCTGGCGTTAATTTTGTCTTTAACACATTTCGCTGTTTTAGTAAACCAGTCGTTAATGTGTACGTAGCTTTATTTTCAGCGAATGCGATAACTGGAGAAAACATATTCTTGTACAAGAATATTTGCAAATTTATATTTACCGCATGTTGTTAAACTCGCGAAAACATATTCTGCGTTAAATTTGTCTATTTTATGCGCAAATTTTTACCGCACTTTAGTAAACTGACCCCTCTGTTCTAGTTTCTAGAAACACTAATGTAATAGACTGAAGTTTGGTAGCGAGAGCAGCAATGTGCTAGCATTTTACCTTGGGAATTTTCTTTGCTCTACAAATGTGTTTTTTTGTTTTTTTTGTACAACTTGTCAGTTTTGAATATTCCCCAGTGTGGCCAGATTAGTTACAGAAGCACAAGGTTCAGCACTGGCTTTTAGAGCCTGTATCAGAAGTCACTAATTGTGCTTTATGACTGTGCAGTTTATCCAGGTAATCAGTCAGTAAGGACATATAGTGCATGTTGTTCTCCATTCATGTTTTACTTAAATCAGGCTCCTTGCGTTTTGCTATTTTATCTTACTTTTTTTCATTGTAGTTTGGCTCTCGGTACTCTCACTGGCTGATCAGTAAAGTGAAAAGACAAATTGGTGGAACTACCATATATTGCAGATCCCAACCATAGAGGCAAGCTGTCCCAGGCAGAATATGTATTGCCTGTAGTAGTGTAGGGTGTTGCTGTGCAGCATTGTACAGGTATATGGGATCCGTTATCTGGAAACCCGTTATCAAGAAAGCTCCGACTTACTGAATGGCCATCTCTCATAGACTCATAGACATTTTATCCAAATAGTTCACTTTTTTTTTTTTAATGATTTCCTTTTTCTCTGTAGTAAAAATATAGTAGCTTGTACTTGATCTCTAAGATATAATTAATCCTTATTGGAAGCAAAACCAGCCTATTGGGTTTATTTAATTTTCATTATTTTCCAGTAGATTTAAAGTATGAAGATCCAAATTACAGAAAGATCCATTATCTGGACAAGTCCAGGTCCCAAGCATTTTGGATAACCGGTCCTGTACCAGTGCTAGCAATGGCAGTTTTTTTGTCAGTCTGTATGTTTAAAGGTCAGATTATATAAAAAAGAATGACTTGCAAAGAAGTCTGGAACCCAGGTGGATAGCTCTAACTGTAAGCCAATATACCTCAACCCTGAGCAAGGTCAGATAGGAGATGAATGGACATAAAGGTCTTGTACCCCTTCACCCTCTTCCCAATAGTGAGTTGAACCTGTATGTTACTATCACATTCTGTGAAGTCTGATGGGGCCATTAACCTGATCTAAGAACTGTGAGTAATGGTTTACAGTATTTGTACTGACAATCTAAGTATTTTATTTCTAAACAGATGGCAGAACAATTACAAGAGAAGTTACAGGCCGAGATTGCCAAATACCAGCAGCTCCAGAAAGGTAAAAATTCTACTTGTACACAATCTCTCACTCTATTGGCTCTGTGCAGGTGTCAATCTTTTGTTATTTCATGGATCTATCACAAATTCTATTGATGTTCGTGATGTGTATGTATGTGGGTACAGGTAATTTTATTGTACTTCTGTAGTCGTATTGGCAGCCCCAGAGACGTGTGAGCATAATGTTGCCTAGCAGGGCCGCCATCAGGGGGGACGGAGCCTGGAGGGGGGCCCGGCCGTGCTGCAGTTTTCGAAGAGCCGAAATAAACCGAAGTCCTGAAGCAGCGGAAATTAACGAAGTCACGAAAGGAGCCGATGCTGAAGTCCTGAAGCGGTGAAAATACCCGATAGATGAAAACAGCTATAACTGAAGTCCTGAAGCCACGAGTTCAATTCTACTGACGCCAGTGTGGTTTTTTGTTTTTTTTAAATTCCCTGGCCACCAATGTTTTATTTTAATAATCTATAGACCCCTGCCACCATTTTTTTTTATTTTTTAAATATTTTTTGGGGCCTCAATTTTTTTTTTTTAACTTGCCCTGCCACTAATAATTATTTAAAAAAATATTTTCAGGGGCCCCAATTTTTTTTAACTTGTAAGGGAGCCCTGACCATCAATAGCTTTTTATAACTTGTGTGTGTGTGTGGGGGGGGGGTTACCTTTTTAGCACTGATGTCTGTGTGGTGTTTTAACTGTGGTGTGGAGTGGGTGGGATCTGGGGCGGGGTTTGGGGGACTGGATAGGTGGGGCCCAGGGGGCCCCGAAAAATGTTGTTGTGTGGGGCCCCGTGATTTCTAATGGAGGCCCTGTTGCCTAGGTATAATGTGTATTATAAGAGACATCAGTCAGCAGTGACTCCCAGACTGTTGAGCTAGTTTCCTTATACTGGCCCAGAGCAGCTTAGTTAGGGTGAGATTAAGAGAGAGTCTGTTTCATATCATTGATGCTCCTGGAAGCTCAGTCAGAAATAATGTTATTTCAAGTAAGAACAGATTTGCTGTGCTAGATATTTGTGGGACTATGGTTGAATTACTGATGCTGCAATATATATATATATATATATATATATATATATATATATATATATAACTGTTGGCTAAGGGAGACCTGTGGAAAGTTCCAAACAGTACACATTTAAACGGCCAGTAATACTAAAAATGAAGGTGCTTTGTGTGCATTTAAAATCTAATCTATTGTTACCATGACCTGGTAAAATGATGTTTGCTTTAGAAACTCTACTGTAGTTATATAAATAAGCTACTGTGTAGCCATGGAGGCAAAGGTTTTTATTCACATGACTAGATCAACAGATATAAACTTTAAAGGGAAACTATACCCCCTGAACAATGTAGGTTTCTGTAAAAAGATATTGCATAAAACAACTCATATGTAAAACCCTGCTTCATGTAAATAAACCATTTTCATAATAATACACTTTTTTAGTAGCATGTGCCATTGGGTCATCCTATAGCCATTTATATAGCCATTTTAAAAAATAAGGACAGCCTCCTGGGATCCTAGGATTCAACGGTGCACACAAACATACCAAACAAACTATAAAGTTAGGTCACATGAGCCAATTAACAGACAGAATTGTGTCTTTTGCTTCCACACTTGCTTTTGCTTATCAAGGCAAGAGAATTAAAAGGACAATATTTACTTAAATATATATTCCAGTTTAGTAAGATTCTTTAATATGTCACTTAATTTGATATATACTAAGTGTTGTTCAAGTATTCATTTTGGGGGTATAGTTTTCCTTTAAGGGGCCTGTTTGGAAAAATATTGGAGAAAAACCAAGAAGCAACCAATCAGCAATTAGATTTCAACAGTCGCCTACAAGAAAACAAGAGCAAAGATCTGATTACCCTGTCATGCTTCTTTCTTTAGAGATCAGCACTAGTATGTCAGCCAGGCAAAAGCTTGAGGCTCAGTTGACTGAAAATAACATTGTGAAACAGGTGAGTTTGCAGCGGGGGAACATTGTTAGCAAATGGGTGCAGATATTTCTATGTAAGGACACTAGCACAAAAGCTTTCCATAGTTTAAAGGAGTGGTTAACTTTTAGTATGTTATAGAATGGGTCATTCTAAGCAGCTTTTCAAATGGCCTTCGTTTTTCTTTCTTTACTGTTTTCTTTTAATTATTTGCTGCCACCTTCTGACTCTTTCTAGCTTTCAAATGGGAGTCACTGACCCCAAATTTAAACAATGAAATGCTCGGTATAGCTGCAAATCTATTGTCATTGCTTCTTTATTACTCCTCTTTCAGGCCTCTCCTATTCATATTTCAGTCTCTTCTTCTTCAACTTAGTACTACTTAGAAGTCAGAAATTTAGTAAGCAGGACCTCAATACAAGAGGCTACACAGTCTAATTAGAAAGTTGTGAAGCCTGAAATTTACCTGATCAAATAATAATTCAGTTTCTGAGCTGTGTCTGACTTGGCATCTGCATAAGAGAGCAGCTAGCAAATACTGAACACTACCACAACACTCACCTTGGCATCACACATTAGCTGTGATTGTACTTTCCTTATGTGCTGGGTAATACCAGTAGCACTAATAATGAAAATAACTTCAAACTGTGACTGTATTCCCTTTCATATAAACTACAGTAGGGCTGTCCAAGTGGAGGCCCATGGGCCGGATGTAGCCCTTCAAAGGATTTTTATAGCCCCCAAAGGCTCCATACGCCTCAGTGCATGACATCATCATTTTCATTTAATTTGGCCCTTGAACATGTTTTAATGAGTAATGACTAATCCCAAAGAACCACAATCCTTAATCTTTCCAGTATTACACTATGCTGTACATGCACCTTATAAGAGAGAGAGAGAGGGAATGTCGGTTATAGAATAATTAAAAAAAGAGAAAAAGGAGAGTGAGCGGATTCTAGAGGGAAAAATAATGTGATTCTTAAGACTAAAAGCAATTGTACAAACACCCAGCGCCCACACACACACACACATTATTTTATTGCTGAGAATATTGATCCCTTTTACAAGGGAATGTGTGGATGTGTCTAAAACATATAAATGAATCTGAATGTTTGTGTATATGTGTGTGTAGGAGCTGGCTTTCCTGGATGACAGTAACACTGTATATAAACTCATTGGTCCAGTGCTGGTGAAGCAGGACCTGGAAGAGGCAAAGTCTACTGTGGATAAAAGGCTGCAGTACATTAATGGAGAAATGTGAGTAGACTGTTTTTTTAGATAGTATTTTTCTTTAGCTATTGTTCAATTTTTTTTACCAGATTTGTATAATGTTTATCTGTTTGCTTCTCAGCAAAAGATATGAGACCACACTTAAGGATATGGAGCAGCGTTCAGAGCAACATAGAGGGTCCCTTACCAAGCTTCAACAAGATTACCAGAGAGCTCAAGGAAAGGGGCCAGTGAAGGCCTGAGGGCATTGAAAACAATTGTACAACCCTAATGTGGCTTCCATCTTTCATTTATGCTCCAGGACTGTGTATTCAAAGCTTTGGCAACCATTCAACTTCCCAGAATTTGTCCTGCCATGTATATCTGGTGCCCCCGATTGGACAGATTGTTTGTTTTTGAATTGTGTGGGATAATAAAATGCTTTGACTTGGATACTCCGAGTGGCCTATCTTATCTTTCCTGGGGGGGGTCAATAGTTATAACAGAATATTTCTTGTAAGAAATGTAATCTATAGATGGAAAGAATGCAAAATTTCTGCACAGCAAATGGATCAACTCCTGACTCATGAGTAATAAAGACCAGGCTACTCTCATAATAAACATGAAAGCAGTGAAGGGAATATGAGACAACATATCTTAAGAGTTCCCCCATTTGTATAATAAGATGCTGGAATTCTAAGCAATTCACTTTAAACAATACAGTAATTCAATAATTATTTGTAACCCCCGGAGGGGTTGAATTCCCCTTTAAAGAGAGTGTTGGCACAAAACAATTTTGCCTAATAAAATATTATTCAGACTGTTTATACAATGTAAAGACAAGGCAGCTGATTAACAGACCTGTCTTTTTACTGGGAAATTAAGACTTTTGCTACATTGTTTAAAAAGCAATAGCTAGGAGTTAACAGGGTGGTTGACCTCCAGGTTAACTTTTAGCTTGTTATAGAATGACCAATTCTAAGCAACTTTTCAATTGGTCTTGATTATTTTTTATAGTTTCTGAATTAATTGCCTTTTTCTTCTGACTCTCTCCAGCTTTCAAATGGGGGTCGCTGACCCCATTTAAACATCCAATGCTCTGAAAGGCTAACCATATATTGTTATTGCTATGTTTTATTACTCATCTTTCTAATAAGGCCATCTCCTGTTCATATTCCAGTCTCTTATTCAAATCAGTGCATGGTTATTAGGATTATTTGGATCCTAGCAACCAGCTGAAATCACAAACTGGAAATGCTGCTGAATAAAAAGCTCAATAACTCATAAACCAAAAATAATTAAAAAAAAAACGAAAATCAATTGCAAACCAATTGTCTCAAAATATCACTTTCTACATCATACTACAAGTTTGTTTAAAGGAGAAGTCTACCCATCCTGCACTAAACCCATCCCCCCGGGCAAATGCCCCTAAATTGCTACTTACCCCCCTCAGCGTAGGTCCTGACCATGGAGTTTGCAAGCTCCATCTTCTCTCGTGCAGTCTTCTTCCAGGATCCATCGGCATTTGGCAATGTAGGGGCTTTTTCCGGTTCAGCTCTACTGCGCATGTGCCAAAAATCACTAAGTTTCAACCGGAAAACTTTGTGACTTTTGGCACATGCACAGTAGAGCTGAACCGGCAAATTCTCCTACTGTGTATGCGCCTATAATTGATGAAGAATCCAGGAAGAAGACTGCACGAGAGAAAATGGCACCTGATAGAGCCCGCATTCTGGTTTGGGGTTCGAGTAGTTAAAAAAAAAAAAAATCCCCCTGCCTGCGCTGGCTTGCTTGGGCCGGGAGGGAGCTGCCGGTGCGAGCCGCTATGAAACCCCATGCGCAGAATGAAAGGCTGCCTGAACTTGCGGCGGCTTTTCATTCAGCTAATGCGCATGACGTCACATGCACATACTGCGCCTGCGTATGGGGTGTCATGGCGGCTCGCACCAGGAGCTCCCTCCCGCAAGCCAGCGCAGGGTGGGGGAATTTTTTTTTTTTTTAACTAATAGAACCCCAAACTGGAATGTGGGCTCTATCAGCCCGCATCTTCGGTTTGGGCAATTTTTTTGGCCCATAGGTGCCCATTAAGAAAATGTGGCCTGTCTGAAAGGCAATGTAATGTATCCTGGGCAAAACAATTATGTATACTGATTCTATATGGATACTGTAGTTGTATTACCTATAGCCTTGCTGTGTATTACATAGTTACATAGTAAACATTATTAAATCTACACACCCTTAGTGAAGTTTCAGTGCATTTACACATGTTCTTTTTTAATGTATACCCACACTATGAAAAAGGTATGTTAATATGCATACAATCTAATTACAGTTAACAATAAATATATAACCATTACAGAGTTGTTGTCTTTATACAGGTGTATGTACAGTAAAATCCACATTTCCATCATCATACAAATATAATAGTGTTCTTCCAATAGTGTATATGGAACTCTCAGCAGCACAACAACATTATACAGTCTGATGTCACTTCCAGCACAAGATCTGAGTTATTGCATCACTCCCTTTGGACAGGCACTAGAGGTTTGCATTAGTAGTCTTGGCACTTGAGATTATTGTAGGCCATAGTGTACTGGGGCTTCTTATAGGGCCATACGAGTGTGAGGTCTCCTTAAGTCATTTGTAAAGTCAATAACACACTCGTGTCATATTTATATTTCAGTATAACACCATTCACTGCAGATTTACTTCAGGTCTTTTGGTGCAGATGAATGGCGAGCTTCAGAAAAGTGCTCTTGCGAGGTCTCCTGCCTTTGCTTTGACCTTTGGGATTGTGGCACTGATGAACATTTTGGTGGGCGCCTGGGTGTCTGTAGAAGATGCTGGACTTGTAGTTTGGCGAGGACGGAGAAGAAAATCCAAGCTTGCAGAGCTCATGGCATAGAAAACGTTTGCTTTCTCTGGGATAACCAATTCTGAGGAGACCAATCATAGGACAGTTAGTGTACAAGTTCAATGTCCGTAACATCAGGATATTCATTTAGGACATTATGCTTTAAAGGGGTGGTTCACCTCTAAGTTAACTTTTAGTATGTTATATAATGTCCAATTCTAAGCAACTTTTCAACTGGACTTCATTATTTTTATTATTTGCCTTTTTCTTCTGACTCCTTCCAGCTTTCAAATGGGGGTCACTGACCTAATCTAAAAACAAATGCTCTGTAAGGCTACAATGTATTGTTATAGCTACTTTTTATTACTTATCTCTCTAGTCAAGACCCTCTCCTATTCATATTCCAGTCTCTTATTCAAATCATTGCATTGTTACTAGGGGAATTTTGACACTAGCTTAAAAATAAAATAGCGCAAAAAACCTAAAATAATAAAAAATGAAAACCAATGGCAAATTGTCTCAGAATATCACTTTCTACATTATACTAAAAGTTACCTCAAAGGTGAACAACCCCTTTAAAGAAAAAGAACCAATCAGTGGATGAGGAAATGTATATTACAACAGCAGATACATTCTTTTTGTATAAGCAATGAATGAGTATGACCAGCTCTGGAGCACTGATTTGCTTTTAATGCCTTGCAGACACAAGGCTGTATTCAATGTATCACACGTATACAAAGTACCAGCCTCTGCATCAAACTAAGGTGGGAAGCAACCCACTGTACTCACAATTTAGATCTCTTCCAAGTACCCATTAATGCTCTTCAACTAAAGCTACACCAAAAGGGGAGGTCGGAGGGGGCTGTATAATACATTTGCAGGCACAGAAAAGGTAACAAATTTCTCTCTACATCCAATATTACTGATAGATACTGATCTATATTCACACATTTCATAACTACTATTCCCCTTGCTCCTAATGTTTGAGTGCACAGACTGTTTCACCTGCTTGCTCAGAGATAATCTGATCCATCTTCTGGGGGATCGCTCATATATAACCTTATTTTTTTGTTGAAAAAAACTGGAATTTTTGTAGATTTATTATACCCCAATGCTACAAAAATACAGAATTTGAAACTCCGACCTGTCAGACCTGTTGAGGACCTGTATAAGTCAACGGGAGAGGCACCTATATCAATTTGCCGTTTTCATGGTTTGCGCTGCATGTAGCCTAAGAATCTGACCTTTTTAGGAAAAAATTAGAGCGACTCTCGAAAGAACCCCAAAAAATTTGAGCACTTCAGGGTTTTATGGAGTTTTTCTGCGATCCGATTAGATCAAGTTTTTTTTATTAATAAATAAGCTAAAATCGGGCATGGGAGTTTGGTCGTGGCTTTTTTAAAAGGGGAAATAAATTTTAAAATAGAATAATACAAAAAAGGGGGGTTGTGGGTGCACACCTAAGGCCAAATTTCAAAAATATTTAACCCTATCTAAATAATTCAGTAAATATGCAAGTATTTAAAAAAAGTTTTTTGTTGCAAAGTTATGATGATAAAGTTGATAAGCCACAATGCTACATTAAGGTAAGCCCCACATGTTGGTCCCTAACTTATTCAGCTCTAATCATAGTATAAACTGTATTTTACCTCTCTGCTTAATATCTCCTGTGCCCTGGTTTCAAACTTTGAGCTAAATCCTCCCCACTAACTGCTCATGTGGCTTTTAAGAGGGAGGCACTGCCCAAACCAACACCCATATTTGAAATGTCATAGTGAAGTGCAATTAAAATCAAGATGGAATGTGATATAATGTTGCACGTGGGTGTGTGTGTGTTTACAAAAGCGAATATTGGTGTGTGTAGCGGTAAAAAAGAATGCTATTAAGCAGAGAGGTAAAATACTGTTTATACTATGATTAGAGTTGAATAAGTTAGGGACCACCATGTGGGGTTTACCTTGACGTGGTATGGTGGCTTATCAACTTTATGATCATATCTTTGCAATAAAAGAAAACTTTTAAAAAAATACATGCACTAGCACAGGGCTGTCTGGGCCGCACCCCTTCTGTTACCCTGTGCTGTGCTTGCTTACCATGTGTAAGCTTTAAAAGGTATCACTACAGAGAGTGACTGGCCTCTGCATTGTTTAAGACTCCAATTCAAACTAATCCCCTGTATTGCTCACACCTGTGATCTCCCTGCATTGTTCACATTTGTAACACCTCTATTGTTCACACCCCTAAAGCCCTGTACTGTTCACCTGT
>CM044445.1:55530575-55557392 GCA_024363595.1 Xenopus borealis
TCAATAATTACTCAGCAAGTCCAGTTGTTTTAGAATTACTTATTTCAGATATACCATGACCTGGATGAATGAAAATCTTCATAGACTAAGGCTATAGTTCAGCAAGAGCTAGAAAGCTACCATTTGGCTTAATAAGTCTTATAAGACTCATAAGTTATAAGTCTTAGAAGTTTCAGGATTTAAATATTCACCATGTATATACACACAAAAAATCATACATTAACAAGCAGGTATGTTTCAGTATTATATTATGTGTTTTACCTGCTGTGGATTTGTGTTCCGTAGGTACACAGCATACACAGCTCCATCCTGCTCCTCCTCACCCACATACTGCAATGCCTAAAAAAAATATATATCCATAGAATTAAACACGAGTAAAAGAGTTAACTACCAAGTTATACACTCCCTTCTTTTAATTAGAGACCTGACTGTTTTCATATATATATATATTACAATTTCATGTTTGTAAAATACTTCAGTACTTAATACATGTATCTATATATTGAAATGCTATCACCCCATTGTCTTCTGCAATATGTCTATCTTATATTACACTGAACAGTTGTACAGTATACAAATCACACGCACAGAAGTTCTCAGAGACTCCTACGCAGAGCAGGATGTAGACAAACAATATACAATGACATGTTACTCACCTTTCCTGGAAAACAGTACCATTTTGTTTTGGATGTGACACAGGGCTCTCCCCGCGACACACAAAACCCAAGGGCCACATTCATAGAAGGAAGCCTTGAACTAATATGAGTCCCTGGAGTTCAGATTATAAACAATAAGAGGGAAGACAGAAGAAAGAGAAGAGACTGTGGGGGAAGCTGTAGGGAGAAAAAGAGAAGTGGGTAGGAGAAGTGCCAACAGCAAAAATGTTACTGCTGAAATATACGTAAAACAAGGGAGAAGGGGTGGTGGGGATATAAAGAAGGGGAAGTGTTGTAGTGGGGAAAGAACACAAAGAGAAGACTGCAAAAGCAATATCATGGGAAGTTGGTGTTATAAGAGAAAAGTGAAAGAGAAAGATCCAAACAACATAATAAAGATATAAGGATAAATATTTTGCCAGGATTTCTGCCACTTCCTCACTCAAACGCTGATAGGTACACAGGAACTAACATACACCTTTGCACATACAACCTGATAAACCTGTTTGTGGCATTAATATTAAACCACATGCAAGCACATTCCTTCAGAAACGTATATCCTAATCCCAGCTTCTCTCTTACTCATTTGTCATTTGTGACATCTCCTAGATGCAAAAACGTACCAAAACCAGATAAAATCAAAGAGTAAACTATAACTGGGGGTTTAAAACAGGATACAGGCAAAATGTGTTCAGGGGATGTCACACAGAACTGTAGTGGACAAAGAATGTTTGTGGAGTACAAGTCTCCTTCATGTTTTTACATATTGTGTTAAACTTTCATCTGCACTAAGTCTAAGCTAATATAGTAAAAAATTCTTAAGAACCACATTTAAATGAAGATGGTCGTGGGGTGCCACACCAGTGTAAAAACAATTCCTTGAGTTAATCAATACAAGTTATGAATTCATGATTATATTGTGTCTTTGTGCTTCCAAGAATTCATGCTTAGAATTTTCAAATGAACATCTGTTTTGAGGTGAAGTAATCTCTGCTCACATGACACTGGTTGGGGATCGCTGCTGTAGGGTCAAATTTGCAGTAATTCCAATACAAGATAAAACCCTGCTTATCTTGTTGAACTACTCTTGCCATTAGCTGAATAGTTTTGAGGCTCTTGCAATCCCTTCAAATAACTACTGTGGCCATATGGCATTTGCTACTGTGCACCATATACTTCCACTGGCAATAGTATACATGTGAATAGACCAGTGAGAAAAAGTAGAATCAGGGGACTCACAGATGCACATCTGGTTTGCATATAAACTAACCCAATTAAATATTTAGAGAAAAAGGAAACATATTTCAGTTTAGCACTACATTGGTAGAGGTTATATGATAGAAATACTGTGGATTTCTTCTGGGATATGCATGTAGCACACTAAGCACAGCCTAACATAAACAGCCAGAACTGGATACACAACACTAATGTATTATATTCTACATACAGTATAATTTAAAAATAGTAATGTCAAAGATGGACTTATAAAATAATCAAGTGAGATCTAAAATCTTCAATCTGCTTCAGGAATCTTTTAATTTCCCTCAAGAAAACCATTTATGTTATAAACAGTGAGCTCAATCTTATAACTCTCAATCACTTTAACATGCTATATTAGAGGGCTCTTTTTTTGAAAAATGCTATAGACTTCTGGTAGACAGTTGCCATATGGCTACAGTACTCTCTCAACTGATTGAAAGTGTTTCCCCTACTTCTCATTTTTATATAAAAGCATGGGAATCAGACTTAAATTTTCTGTTTCTCTTCAGAAAAGTTGACTAAAATTTCCTGTAATTTTGAAGTTAAAGGACCAGTAACATCAAATTAAAAAAAAAAATTAATTAGTATACTAAAAAAAAAAAGAAAAAACACCAGGAAATAACTTACCAAAACTCCACTTGCACTCCTCTTCTTTTGTCTTTTTGTTTTTTTCTAAGTATACTAACGAATGTTGCTGGTCCTTTTAGTAAACATCTTATAATGTGTTTTACAGGTGGTATATTACACCAGCCAGTATGTTCCTTCCTTACCAAGTTGTTAGCTTATTGGTCCATGTATGACAACCCTGCCCAGAATCATGCAGCTATCAATCAAGCAGTTTTGGTTTTGCTGTCCAATTGGGGACTGTGTCTGTGTGTTGATGCAATCCTCATCCCCACACCCTGCAAAGCTGTAATTATGATCCAATTGTTTGCCAAGGGCTAAATGGTCAAATCAGTCTGATATTGCCCACTTAAAGGAGGAAATATCGGTGGAAGATATTCTCTCTCTCTTCCAACAGAGAGAATGTTCAATTAGAAGAGATTATTTCTTGTGTGGTGGCAGTGTCCAATAATCAATAACTTTTAGCCAGTAGTCTTTCAGATGGCTTCACTAATTATTAAAAAAAAATAAAAAATTGAACCAATTTTAGGTATTTGAAGTATTACCTCTATCTTATCCCAGAATATTAATTAAACAAAGGAAATCTGGATCTCAAATGCTTGCGGCGGCATCCTGAGCTATAACTTGAATTGTGAACTCCCTCTATATATCAAGTAACGGATATGTTTAAATATATAAAGGCTATGTACTTTTTTCAACCCTTTTAGAAGATAGTTTCTGTAATATATGGTCTCTCTAGGAAGATTGAAATAACAAAAGCATTCTGCCCAAACCCATCATATTTGCTTGCACCAATGACCGTCCATTGAGCTTATTTTACTGTGCTCCATTTTCCTGCTTTCTTTTTTTGTCTTCGCACTTCTCACAATATTAAAAGCAGTATAAACACATTTGTTTTGTGACATTTTTGTAGCTTTAACAATGCAAATATGTCATTGTAAGAGCTGTTGAAAATTAGTCTAAATAAAAATGTGAAAAACTCAAATAAACTCAAAATGAAAACATATGATTTACATTTTGTCTAGGACAACTCACATTTACTTTTATATGAACTCTACAGCTTTTAGATGCCACATTTTTACACAGGAAAGGAAAAAAAGGAAAATTATACCCCCAAAATGAATACTTAACAACAGAGTTTATCTCAAATTAAAGAATTTTACCAAACTGGAATATATATTTAAGTAAATATTGCCCTTTTACATCCCTTGCCTTGAACCACCATTTTGTGATGGTCTGTGTGCTGCCTCAGAGATCACCTGACCAGAAATATTGCTACTCTAAAGCTGGCCATAGACTATAAGATCCGCTCATTTGCCGACATAGCCAAACGAGCGGGTCTTTCCCCAATATGCCACTAATGACAGGGCTATATCGGGAGTAATCCAAATGTTCGGCTCTATGGCCATACATCGGATTACGATGAGGGCAATGGGCTTCGACTGGTTGGTTGGGTTAAAATCAAACCTTCCCGATCAATATCGTGGCCAGATATCGATCGGGAAGACTCATCAGAAGCCCCCATATACGGGAAGATAAGCTGTCAAATGTGTCTAAACAACCGATATCGGCAGCTTTATCTGCTCATGTATTTACCTTTACTGTAACAGGAATTAGTGTGGAAGCAAAAGACATAACTCTGTTGATTGGCTCATGTGACCTAACATGTATGGTTTGTTTGTGTGCACTGTGAATCCTAGTATCCCAGGGGGCTGCCTATATTATACTACTAAAAAAGAAAATTATTATGAATATTATTTATTTACATGAAGCAGGGCTTTATATATAAGCTGTTGTATTCAATATATTATTATAAAGACCTACATTGTTCAGGGGCGTAGTTTTAAAATATGAAATATTTAAATGAAAATATAGCTGCTACCAATGCTAGGATGTCCCTTTCCCTGCTGATAACATAGCCTTTGGCTATAGTATTTTTATAATTTTTTAATGAATCCCCTGGCACAACTGACATCACAAGTATCATTTATATAGTGAACAAAGTACCCCCTTTTGTACAATATAAGGATATTATAAATTACAGAGACGTTCCATCACCATATAAAATTACAAGGCTGAAGGTCAAGTGTTTTTATACAGGTCATGGAACTCCCAGGTGACTCCTAATGTCCTTATATTTTGCAACAGGGGGTACTTATTTATTATAATACACAAGTGTCATTGAGTGAGTGATCACTAAACTCTGATAATTGATGACATCTCTATGCACCGTTTTAAGGATGTTTGTGGCCCTTGTGTATTATAAGGATAGCTTTTTCAGGTAATGTTTGGCTTTTTTTATTAGTGTAATTCAACAAAAACTACAAAAGCCATTCATTACTGGATACAGAGTGTGAGTTTTCCCCATTCTTGTCCCCCTCACAATTGATCAAATGCTGGTGCAAATGGGTTGGGGTCTGGTGCAGTGGATTTCAACTAACCCCACTGACAAATATATAAAGTATTGGAGGGAGGCTTCCTGGTCAATCCTTTAGTCTCTTTTTGCTTCCAACATTATCCACTGGAAGTGAGACAAAGAGCTGGCACGTCACATGTCTGAGCTGCTATTTTTAACTTCCATATGAAGTAAAGATTTCCCTTGCTATTTTCCTCTTCCTTCTATTTCCTTCCCCTTCATTTTTTGCTTTGATATTTCAGTTCTAATTGCCAGGTGAAGGCAAAGCTATTTCTTTACTTACTGTAGATTTCTTTTCCTGACTGTTCTTCATGTCTTCCCTCCCATTCTAGTTTAAGTTTCAGCTTTTAAGCAGACACCTGGGGTAGGGTAGGGAGGGGAGGGGAAACTGGTGGGCAGAGCTGAACATGTTTCTTATACCTGACATGGAAGAAAAGGTTTGGTATTTAAAGCAAAACTTTCCCTTGTGCCTGCCTCTCCTACGTCATAAGCTGTGAGTTACACAGGTAATGTGAAAGAGAACGGAGCAGCAACAATATGGACAAAACCTAAGTCAATTGCATAAAGTAATAGACGTAATGGATAGACATCTCTTTATAGGTATCCTTATGCTGAAGAGAACAATTAGAGTTATATAATAATTGCTAGACAGCATAGACTTAAATACAACTGAGATAATAAATGCACAATATATGCACTGTATTTGGTAGGATTTAATATAGTAATGTTTATTTAAAATGCTAGGCCACTTGTGCCAGAGATGTAAGGAGCTCAAAATGTAGGGCCCATACAGGGTACACTTGTACCAGTGCAAGATATGCTCTACACAAAGCCAGGCCAACACAAAAGGATGCCCAAAACAAGCCCCCAGTCTCATTCTCTGCCCCCCCACTCTATCCCCTTCACTCGGCAACACCTGTCTCCCCCACACACTCCTCCACTGCCCTACTTTGCAACTCTTCCCCCTCTACTTGGCATCTTGCCCCCCCATGTTGCACCATAGGCACATGCCTCCTCTGCCTACTCCTACTTCTGTCCCTGGCTCTGTTCCTCTCATCCAATTACAAAATTGGTGCAAAGTGCAGAGTGCAGCTCACATAAGAACTGGAAAGTACAGTATTTAACATCTGTCACAGCAGATAAGCTGAGGGCTCTCCAGCACCTGTACAATCATGCAAGAAGCTGGGGAACAGCAAAGTGTAAAAACCAACTTTGCATCAGTTTTTGAACTTTGCCCTGCCATAATAAATGAGCCCTAGAATTTTACAATTACCACAGATCCTAAAAATAAACTCACTAGTCATGTAGCAGGAATAGGGGCTTATTTACTAACATTAGTCCTAAACTGTACCAGCGCCATTACCCCATAGCAACAGTTAAAAAAGATACATGTCCATTAAAGATAAACAGTTCAGTGTAAAAATAAAAAGTGGGTAAATAGGCTGTGCAAAATAAAACATGTTTATAATATAGTTAGTTAGCCAAAAATGTAGTGACTAGATGTCTAACATAACATAACAGAACATTACTTTGTGCTTTTCTGATCTCTAAAGGTGGCAATATACCGGCCAACAAATGCAGCTAACAGGCCGAGTCAGGCCAACAGACAGACCCTAGGCACCCACCCCAAGGTGGGCATATCGGGAAGAGATCTCTCTGTGTATGGCCACCCTAACTCTGAGTTAGTCAGTGACTTGAAGGGGGGCCACATGGGACATAACTGTTCAGTGAGGTTGACATTGATCCTCAGTATTCAGCTGAGATTCATAAGCAACAGTTATGACCCATGTGCCCTCCCTCAAGTCACTGATTGGTTACTGCTTGGTAACCAATCAGTGTAAACCAAGAAAGCTGAAAAGCAGGAAGTAGTGTTCTAGCTATTATGTTAGACATACAGTCACTCCAGCCTTTATGCATTAAATTTTTGACTAACTTTAAAATATTTTTTTTTTTGTAAATTTTTTTGTATTTACCCATTTTTTATTTTTACACTGAACAATTCTTTTAAGTTCAGTCTAATTTAAATTAAACACATCTTATTGGCTGCTACTGAAATCTGTACCACTGCAATTTAGCAACTATGTTAGCATTGTGCATTGACTCATTTAAGCACATTTTTAGCATAAAATTCTTCATGTTATAAAATTAAAACAAAAAATGTTCAGAAGCTAATATGAAGCGAATCTATAATTTAAAAAAATGGATGTGTATATTTCTGTTTCACCAACCACTTTATATAAATAGATTTGGCATTCTAACTCTATGTGATACAGTTTGTACCATAGGTCACCATGGGTAGGAAAGGAAAGGGCTCTCAAAAGGCAATGATTATTGCAGCATAGAAAATGGCCTATATGATCTGCGGCAAAACATCAAATGATAAAACTACCCACTATTTCCCACTATATCTCACACCTCTTCCTTATGTTCTACACACACTGTAATTGTGATTCTCTCCTGGTAGTGTTAATTTTGAGAGAGACACCCAACATTGCCTATGTTTTTGCCTACCAACTCTGCATCCAGATCACTTGACCTGCGTCCATAGATTTTATATGCAACAAAGAGAAACAGCAGGCAAATAGGTCCTGTCCACACCACATGGTTTTATCTAAGTCCCAGCATAATTTGTGCACCAAAATGTTGTGTATTGGCCAAGGAATAAAAATGTTCCTACATTATATAAGGACCGGGTTCACAGACAATCACAGCAATTGCATTCTGTCATTACATAAAAAAGGCAAAAAAGCCAGGTTATGTGTGTCCTGTCCTGTGTTGGCATGAGATACCCCCTGTAGTCCAAGAACATAATATATTCCATATAAAGTACTGCTCAATATGTCATAGGTATATAAATAAAAGAAAATAATACAACTAGAACCAATAGAGGGGATTATGATGACATTAAAATCAAAATATTCCAGTGCAAATATTCATTTAAAAACTGGACAACTGCACAAGGAGATTGTTCTCTGAAGTGATGCATAGCTAGCAAGTAAATATTATGTGTTGCCCCTGCACAAGTCATATTTAATTAGCTGAACGTAAAACACTGCACATTCAATGTGAATAGAAGAAACACACTGTAAAACACACTCTATAGATGGGAATACAATAAATGCAGGATTTTGTATGAGATTCAACCAAAAACCTAGAACTCTTTGCAGAATTCAGATGTGTCCAAATTCCAAGTTCTAAGCCAAACTGAATATGAATTCATAAATCATGTTGCTCAACTACTGAATGTGACAATTTATTGTGTACACAGTCTCAACAATATTCACCTCTGTTTGGGTTTCTCGTAACCTGGATCCTCTCCTCGCTTCCTCCTGGGGCAACCGTGGTGTTTGAGCCTTCATGTGTATAACCACACACACACTAAACAAAACAAAGGCAGTTTAGTATCCATGAGCACTATACAGCAGTACACAAAGAGCAGGAACTGGAACACCTGCAAAATAGATTTTACATGACATAAATATAACAGTTCATAATGGGATGCCGCATTGTTTTTAGCTCTTGATACCAGTTGTGCCAAGGTGGTGGTTATTATCCAGCTATTAAACTAGAGCCTCCAGCATCTTGCAAAGTTACTCACAGAGAATTATGGGAGATGTAGTTCAGAAAAGAAAGAAAAAGTCAGCAATAGGGGGAAATTGTAACTCTGCATAAAAAGTCTTGAGATGAATCACAGTTTGCTGTAATGCATCATGTAATATAAATCCATAAACCATAAACCATATAATCACACTCACATGGTTATCTGATGTCACAGGCGCAACATAAGGACTGGGTTATAAGCCTTATCACTTGCTCTGGAGAAGTTGTAGTAATGTTGAGTGGTCTGTGTGGGTTCCTCAGTTCGACTTCTTGTTGGAAACTGGGAAGGCGTCAGCTCTCTCAGAACAGATTTTTCCTACCAAGAGACATCTCTGATTTTTCTTTTCCTGGTAATGATTCCTTTCAGTTTCAAGCAATGTCTCAAGATGGGCATAGAGGTTCCAAGAATAAGAACGTCCCCCTTTACCTCACCTTATCCTGAGACCAGCGTCACATCCTGTGTAGCAGGAAGAGATAGTCAGGAAATCTGCAAGAGAGCGCTTCCTCCTACAACGCATCGTAAGAGTGCTGTAAATGTCTGGCTAAATACAGTGGATGTCACTGTGAGAAATAACTGTATTCTGCAATACTTGTACCACACACCCAAATGCAGGCACTGGCGTTGTGGGAACAGTTAAAAGCAAACCAGAAGCTGCAATTCTATTAAACTGTTACAGGGCATACAGCATGCAAAGTGAGATGTTTGGGCCCTTGCAGTATGCCGTCATGTAATGTTTGACCACATCTGGTAACCCATAGCAACAGCTGCCCAGTAAACGCTGCCTGCTGATTGGCGGTTATGGTTTACTAGACAAGTAGACCATTCATTACATTAAAGTTTCCTGGACTGATGCCTGAAATCAAATTATTAGTTACAATTAGTGAGAAAAACATCAGGTAAATAAGTGCAATACAGTGGTTCAGTGTTCTTTCTGCATGGCAGTGTTGGGCTGCGTGTCAGTTCTGGTCTGGGAAATATCTGTAAAGAGTTATTAATTGGCTTCTCATTAAAGAAGGTATTGTAAAAATTGTTTAAGAATTAGACTTACTCACCAATTTCCCCTCTCCCGTACCATTTCCCCTTTAATAAACGTCAATGCAAACTGGTAGTGATCTCTCTCGTTCAAGTCATAATGTGTCAGATATGTCAGGCAGCATTTGAATGTTTTTATATTTATTACCAGCAGGAGGAAAGCTTCTTATGCTCCATTAGATGTAACTAAATGAAGAATGTGAAGCAGAAGTACTTATAGCAGGCTAATAATAGGTTCCTCATTTTCTGTATGGGCAGCCAATATTCCAGTTAGTCATGGGAACACAGTAATATGACAGTGGAAAAGATCAACAAGAACAAGACTAACCCATATGCATAATTACATAGATCTTTGAACAGTCCAATACTCTGTTCCAGGGTCTGTCAGTAGCAAAACCAACTCCTGGATGTAATGACAGCTGTCTGAATCCAAATATTTTCATAATTTAATGCTATAATAATTGCACAATTGCTCCAAACACAACTTTGCACTTTGCACAAGGCAACACTTTTGTACTTAAAGCTAATCTCTTAAGAGACCATGTATATAATAGACTGGAAGTTATCGTAAGGATACAAATGATTGAAGGTATCAAATTGCTGGTCCCCATTATCAATGTACAGAGTCTCCAATTTCATGGTTGGAAATGTTAGCTATAGCCACTGAGCCTCTGCTATCTCTGCATGGTTTATAAAAATGCTTTTAAATTTGAAAATTGTGATACAGTGCAAAGGGACAGCAACGGGAACTGGTAGGCATTGGCATTCGCTAATACATGTTTGGGTGTTTTGGAACTGAACATACATTGTGTTCTCCACAATTTACACATTGAAGTGTCTGTTTTATGTACTGTACTTTTTATGCAACTCCTTAATGTTAGGTTACTCATCAGAGAATACAGGATAAAACACAGGATAACCTACAGCACATTGATAGTGGATTGTATTATCAAGTGACCCTGTGGAAGATTATATTGTGGTGTAGGCATGCACTGGGCACATGTATAAATGACTCTGGGTCCAGAAGGGTCTGTGAAGATGAAAGAAGACAATAAAAAATGGAACAAAAATATTTATATTGTGCACCTACTGGCTATACAGTATACCCATTAAAGCAAGGGTTGGAAATTAAGTACAGGAGAATGAAGAATAAACCTTACTACATCTGTAATTGAGATTGTGTAACACCCAAAGTTCTTAATGGACATTAAATAGTTATTTGGCCAAAATTGCTATCATTGAAGTTTGACTTAGATACAGTACTATATAAGCATAGTGCTAATTATATAGAAAATCTTTATATTGTTTTTTTTGCATCACATTTTATATTTGTAACAATATATGTCTAACTTCATAAGCAGGAAGAAGGTGTAGCAGCGCACACACTTAACCCACCTTCTGCTGATTAGCCTGGTGCACAGCGTAGAGGGTACGGCAACCCCCAATGATCCAATGGAAATAGAAGACTCTGGCACTCAAGGCAATTGAAGAGCAGGGTCTTGCCCCGAAAAGTTGCACGTTCGCACAAATAAATTGCAAGGGGCAACCCTGCACTTCAACTGCCTTGAGTGCCAGACTCTTCTATTTCTAACTTCATAAGCAGAACACAACTGTCAATTGTATTAATTATGCTACAGTGGACTTTCAAATGGAAAACTAGTGAGGACACCCAGTGGCAAGAGCACTAAAGTTCATTCTATATACAGACAGTTGTTGTCTGGCAGAAGTTGGAACAGGTAAATTTACTTAACATAGTATTTCTTTTTACTTTTCAGTGCATATGTATTTTTACATTTCTGTGCTCCGCAGTTGACAACACACACCAGAGGCGGTTGGGGTAGGTGGTTTATTAAAGCTTAATGCTAATAAAGGCCAAGCAAACCACAGTTCATTACTATGATAGCCTTTGTTTGTAAGTGTGAGTTGTATGTAAGTTGGATGTTTGTAACCTGGGGACTCCCTATACTGTCATTTATTGCTTGCAGTATACAGTTAGGACACTGTCTTTTTGTTTCCCTTAAAAAAAATGGAAACACTTGAACATTAGAGAGTGAAAAGACAAACCTGAAATTAAGGAAAAAACATTCAGCATAGGAAAATATCAGTCTGAAGAACATAAGTGACAGTTTCTAAAAATCGAAGCCATGGATAGGTATCTTGTAATGCACATGTTTGGAATGATGATGCCTGTATGAAGACTGGATGAAGGCAAGGCCTAATGTTCTTAGCGAGACACATTAAATAATCACTTAATTACTGTATTAGGAACAATATTTTCACATAACAGGGTGGGCAAAGTCTAAAAGAATCTGATCTATGCTGGCATTTTCTTGTCGGTTTAGATAAACAAAGCCATTTCCCTGGAGCTAAATTATGATATATCGGTACATAGGCAATCCCAATCAGCCATATCAGGAAATCTGGCTGCTGTCCTGAAAATGAATATTTCCTTTACTGAAGGTGAATCTGTGCAAGTAATATTCCATCCTAAATCTGTTTTAAGCAATAACTGACTCGGAGAGAGGAGCGGAAAATGACAGAGCAAAAACTAACCTGACCGTGTCCTGGAGAAGGAGCATAAAATGAATATATGTTGAATGGTTAAGATGGCTGCACTTAGCACTTGGCTTGAAACTTAGTATAAAGCTCAGTTACGTAGAAAAGGCTTTATAGATATTTTATAATGAATCAACACAATCAGAACTTCAAGCTAAGTGTTCCACAAAGAAATACATAACATTTCCCCTGATATATCATCTGTCTGTGATGTCAAGTAAAAGAATTATAATTACTAACCTGGCAAAGTGGAGAGCTTGATAAAGACTTTCTTGCCATCCTTTACTGTAGTAAAAACACTGTGGTGCAGAGCAGTGAAGAGAGCAGTTCCAGCAGCCAAGACTGCAGAAATAATCCTGGTAAAATAACCTCTTTCAAAAACCTTAAAAGCTTGCCAAGTGCTGTGGGCAGTGGCCTGTGCTAAATAATAATGAGAAGAAAGGAACTGCTTATATCAACTGGTAAGAAAGTGGGTTGTCCTTTTCTTGGCTTATTATCAGTCCTTATCTGTTCATAATATACCATAGTTTGCTACAGATCTATTCACTTATGGCAACCAATCAGCAGGTAGATTTTACCAGTCATCTGTTTAAAAGCAAACATCTTATTAATTGCTATGGGTTACTGTCCTGGGAAAACTTTGTGCCTTTTATTACATATAACAATTTATCTTAAGATACTGGGAGAAGTATATGCAATTTGTAGGCAGAAGCCCTACTGCATTTATCACTAAAAGAAAGATGTTATGACACCAGCAGAGGTGTATTTTGGTCCAATGCTGCCCTAGGCTTCTTCCCTAAAGTTGCCACCCTAGACAGAGACCCTTAGCTGCTTATATGTAAATATACATATAGGTATAGCTATGAGATGAAAATCAACTTTAGTACCTACATCTTGACAATGGCTTGACCTAGTTAACAATACCTTCATCTATACAAATTACATTTTGCAAAAGATGTATAGATGAGTTGCCATATGTTAGGAAATGTAGGGGGGAAGAATACGCCGGCGTTTTTTTGGGACTTAGAAAAAATTTACATTTTTTTTCAACCTCCTATCTATTGTATTGAACTTCGCCTGGTCTGACCAGGCAAAGTAACGTCTAGCGTAAGTGCTAACGTTGAGGAAAATGTTCATCTTAGCGAATTTGCGAAGTTAAGATCATTCGTCAATGCGCAACTTCGCCTGGCGTAAGGGTGCGAAGTTGCGCAAGTCTATCTATTTCGCTAGCGAAAATTCACCAGAGTCGGTGTTAGTGAATTTGCGAAGTTGCGAAATAACATCACGCTGGCGAATTAGCGCTAGTGTTAGACGCTTCACGCTTTAGTGAATCTGCCCCTATGACTTTGTACATTCAGAATGTGAAACCCAGGGCACTAGGAAGCTCTGCATTTACTGCCTGGTGGATCCCTTGTGTATCTCATCTTTAAACATATCTTGCACTAAAGTTAACCTGGCAATAGTTTAAAATGATATTACAATATGCATGCTATTATAGGAATTATGCATCCTCAAAGGGTGTCCAATATCTCAATTTCTCTTGTGCAACCAACATAGACTTTCTAATTTCTTACTAATCACCAATACATCACCATTCACCACAGCAAATAATACCGCACTCTGCCTGGGCACAAACTGTAATTGTACAGAAAGAAACTGTAACAGTAAATTACAATTGCAACAGAATAAAATATACACACTCACTGTCACATTTTGAAACATTTCTTTATTACACAGCTTCTAAAAAAACACAAGAATTATATACTTAAAGAACAGATCAGGAAAAAATGTTTATTTCACCATAATTGGTATTTCAAATCAAGTTCTACACTTTGTTTTGCAACCACAGGGCAATGACAGATGGGACACTTTGTGGGAAATCACCTCTCCTCCACGAAACAAAGTGCCCTGAATATACCTGTTGATCTAAAAGAACAAAGATCAGGCATAATTACTGTTACATGATAGCGTGAAAGAAATAATTTTCTTTTGCATATACTTAATTACTGCATTTAAAGTGTGTTACGTGCCTTTGAGTTTTTAAGATTTTATTTAATCAAGTGTTTACATTTGATTTTGATCAAATTTAGAGTATCTTCAAGTTAGAAAAGAAAATTCACAAATTTGAATATTGAATAGGCCTTCCAGTGTCCCTGTCATTGCCCTTAAAGGTTCAAGTTTTGTTTTTTAAATGATACACAAAGCAAACGAAATATATTTCACATTTAGGCTAGACTCATTTTCGTTGATAAGAGATACTGTTAGATGCATTGTTTTTCTTTAACATTCTATTGTGCTTAAGCTTAGGATCATATTATAAACATGCTGCTGATTTGTTCTTTCTTATTGGGCTGTCACATGCCCTGTAATGCAAAATAAAACAGCTTAGCTTGATCAGGAAACAGCGAATACCTATACAAAGCCTACCACCAAACAGAACGTCCCTTCCATAGATTTTCCTTATCATTAGTCTCCTTTTCCCACAAAGGGCTTCTGCTATGTCAGCTAATAAAGGTTACAAAACCATATGCTGATTATATCCAGGTGCAGGGCAGCACCTAACAGCTTTGTTTATGTGTATTTTGCAAGTATTAACAGGGTTGAGTGCCCCTAGGTCCTGGCACCCTCACACACATGCGCCAGAGCACTGGGGATTCCACCTACAGGAGTATGCATCCGCAGTGCTTCTTAGGTTGCGGCTGGACAGCAGTGGCATAACTACCAGGGGTGCCGAGGGTGCAATTGCACCAGGGCCCCCACCCCCTTGGGGCCAATTGAAGCCATGAAAATAGTTATGGCAGGCGGTAATCTAAGGGGTGATTTTACAGCACACGTGATCAACACTCCAGCATGCGATTTATAGAGGTAAGGGCCTGACAGGGGGGCCCAGGTGCCTATCCTGTACCGGGCCCACCAGGGAGTAGTTACGCCCCTGCTGGACAGCATGCCGCTCCTAAAATATATACAATATGAATATCCCCAGTGCATACACTCACACCCTGTTCTAATATTTTGTCTACTTTTTGACTAATCTCATATGTTTTGGGGTTGATACAATATCAAGGTGATACAGGTATAAGAGCAATTATTCAGAATGCTTGGGACATAGGTTTTTCCGGATAACAAGTATTTCCCTGATTTGGAGCTTCATACCTTAAGTCTAAAAATTATTTAAATATTAATTAAACCAAATAGGCTGGTTTTACTTCCAGTAAGGATTAATTATATCTTGTTTCAAATACAACAGAAAAAGGAATTTATTTCGATAAAATTGAGTCTATTGGAGGTGGCCTTTCCGTAATTAGAATGGTTTTCCTGACCTGTACAATAATTTGGCCAACATGCTAACAATCAGATCAGAAAGAGGGCCACATTCGACAATTGGATTTTGCAACAACCCTGATGGAAGTGTGGCTAAGATTCACCCAGATGCTGGATGCGTTGGATATCTTCTAAAAATAAAAAAGGGCAGGAATAATCAAGTTAATTTTGGGTCTAACGTTAGGTCATGCTCCAAGTAACTGAAAACAATGTTGTTATAACAGGCACCAAGCTACAGATACAGTACTATATAAGCAAGAAATAAACCTTTAGATTTCCCACCGTTTGCTGCTTCAAGATTTGTCTTAGATGGTAGTCCTACAGTCTGGAATCAATAAACTAGGACAGGGGTGTCCAAACTTTTTGCAACAAGGGCCGGATTTGGTGAGGTGAAAATGCCTGGGGGCCGACCAATCTGGGTTGAACTCCACAGACGATTTGCCCACGATCCAACACACACTGAGCAAAAACACATGCATCCGTGGAGTTCAGCCCTTAGATTGCCATTCTTTGAACCATTATTATTTAAAGGGATCCTATCATGAGAAAAAACAATTTTTTCAAAATGCATCAATTAATAGTGCTGTTCCAGAAGAATTCTGCATTGAAATCCATTTCTCAAAAGAGCAAACAGATTTTTTTATATTTCATTTTGAAATCTGACATGGGGCTAGACATTTTGTCAATTTCCCAGCTGCCCCAAGTCATGTGACTTGTGTTCTGATAAACTTCAATCACTCTTTACAACTGTACTGCAAGTTGGAGTGATATCACCCCCTCCCTTTCCCCCACCCAGCAGCCTAACAAAAGAACAAGATAACAGCTGCATGGTAGATCTAAGAACAGCACTCAATAGTAAAAACCCATGTCCCACTGTGTACTATTCAGTTACATTGAGAAGGAAAAACAACAGCCTGCCAGAAAGCAGTTCCCTCCTAAAGTGCTGACACAAGTCACATGACTGGGGCAGCTGGGAAAATGATAAAATGGCTAGCCCCATGTCAGATTTCAAAACTAAATATAAAAAAAATCTGTTTGCTTTTTTGAGAAATGGATTTCAGTGCAGAAGTCTACTGGAGCAGCACTATTAAATGATGCATTAAAAAAAAAAAACGTTTTCCCATGACAGTTTCCCTTTAATTGGCATGCTAATCAATGATACTGAAGGCGAATTAATATATCTGAAGCCCTGGAATCTAGGTTGAGATAAATACAGTTTTAATATGGCATTTTATCTAAAACTAAAGAAATAATAAGGCAAAATGTCCCCTTTATTTAGACTTATTATTATATTATTATTACTAACTGGGCAATGGGCAGAGTCCCCCCTCCTCCTATATCCTTTGCGGCATGACGTTTCCTCGGGAACCGAGCATTTCAAGCTGGGCCGCATTCATATACATCCTGGGCCACAGTTTGGACACCCCTGAACTAGGAGATAGGAAACCCTTAATACATTGAATTTGTACTAACTGTGGCCTTCCACATAGGAAACAATTAAGCCTATTCTAAGTAATAAACTATCCTTACATATGACATACATATTCAAACACTAATATTCAGATTAGATAAACCTGATATCTCTACTTTCTATGATTATGTAACCCATTTCCATTTTCAGTAAAATCAATAACCCTCCATGATTGTCAGAATTTCTGTGCCTGTTCACCATGCACACAGAAAGAAGCAAAAGCACTTGTAAAAAGGAAAGCTCACATGGCAATATGCAAGCTTGGCATTATGCAATAAAAAGAAGCAATATACACACGTCTTCACCATGACCCCAATAAATAGAGCTAGTGGTAAAACAGTTATTGTTTTACTGTTTGCATTTCAGAACAGTGAAAGTACAAGCACTCTTGTTTTACACATGACCCCTTCCTGATTTTTTATAGTACTAGTACAAGGAGAAAAACTTGATAATCAACTTCTCCTTCCCATTAAAATCCCCTATATCCTAGACTTCCTAAATGGGTTGTTCACCGTTAAATAAACTTTTCATATGATGTAGAAGGTGATATTCTGAGACAATTCACAAATTGGTTTCCATTTTGTATTATTTGTGGTTTTGAGTTATTTAGCTTTCTATTCAGCAGCTCTTCAGTGTGCAGTTTCTGCAATCTGGTTTCCAGGGACCAAATTACCCTAGCAACCATGCATCGATTTGAATAAGGACTGGAATATAAATAGGACAGGGGCTAAATAGAAAGATGAATAATAAAAAGTATCAATAACACTACATTTGTAGCATTTGTTTTTTAGATGGGGTCAGTGGACCCCATTTGAAAGCTGGAAAGAGTCAGAATAACACAGCATATCATAAAAAAACTAGAAAAAAAAATTGAAGGCCACCTGAAAAGTTGCTTGCAATTAGCTATTAGGTGAACCACCCTTTAAACTGTAAAACCTTCATTACCAGCAGAAATTAGTAGAGGGGCAAGTCACCAGCGTCCAACTTGGGCGTGCCGGGTTAATTTTGGCAGCCCAATTTCAGGACTGTCCGTGGCCCTGTTCTGGGCCACGGACTGGTGGTTAGGGACCTCTGTTATAGTGGGTTAGACTGGAAGGTAGAAAAGGCCAAAACAATACAGAGAGTCACTATTATTACTGTAATACCGTACTAGTATTTTATAATACAGCATTTGCTAGTTGATGTTATGAAAGTAGCATGGTTTGGACTAGGTCTAATAAGCCATAGCTAAAATGGAAGATCCCTGAACTTACTGTCTTATTATGGGGTTCCTATAAGGCAGTGATTCCCAACCAGTAGCTTGTGAGCAACATGTTGCTCTCCAACCTCTTGGATGTTGCTTTCAGTGTCCTCTAAGCAGGTGCTTATTTTTTAATTCCAGGCTAGAAAGCAAGTTTTAATTGCATAAAAACTAAGTATAGTGCCAAGTCGAGCCTCTTGTAGGCTGCCAGACCACATGGAGGCTAACAAATAGCCAATCACGGCCCGTATTTAGCACCCAAAGGGACTTTTTCATGGTTGTGTTGCTACCCAACTCTTTTTAAATTTGAATGTGGCTCACAGGTAAAAAAGTTTGGGGACCCCTGCTATAAGGTCATATAGGGCTTCTTAAAACCTGGCAGCACTGTGCTCTGCTTTTTATACTGTATTCTTAATCTGGTACAAGATGCAGAGCACAAAATGCAAAGAACATTGCTCTCGGAGCAATAGCTAAGTGCATGGGGCCTAAGGGTGAAGATTCAGGGGAGAATAGTCACCCAGCGACAAATCTCCCCTACTTTGGTTGACTAATCTCCCCAAATGCCTTCCTGCTGGCAAGAATATGAATGGCCAGCGGGATGGAATACATTCCCGAAGTCTCCAGAAGCTGCCTCACGTGGAAACTTCGGGCGACTTTAGAAATCCAAAAAGATTTGTATGCCATCCAGCCTGAAGAAGATTTATCCCTGGGTGACTAATCTCCCCTGAATCTTCATTTGTGTCACCACTCTAAGAGTCACAGTGTTGCACTCGGAAATGTCTTGTATTTGGGGTAATGAGCTTTATGGTCATTTTAATGAAGTGAACAGAAAATGTCATATTTAATATGTTCAAGAACATACACTAGTGCATTAACATTGTCTCGCTTGAATTTGGGGTAATGAGCTTTATAGTCATTTTAATCAAGTGAACTCAAAGTCTCATATTTGAATATGTTCAAGAATATACACTCTAGTGCATTAACATTGTCTTTTTGTCACATAAAACACATCTCAAAAGGTAGAAGGGTGGATATGGAATCATTGTTGGACATTCCATTAAGAAATACTTCTTCTGTAACAGAATTACAGTTTCATACATCTCACTTCCCGTATCCATGTCAATAACAATATTAATGTTTCTCACAGATTGATTCACTACCACTACTTGTACATAGTCTGCCCAATTACCTCCTGCACACACTGCCTATCTGTATTTCACACACACATTGCCCAAATGTCTATTACAGACATGTTGTCCAACGATCTCTCATGCGCGCACACACACACACACACATACTGTCCAAATGTCTCTCACATACAAACTGCACACATTCTGCTGTATTGTCTCATACAAACACACTGTTAAGGGTCACTTACACACTCACACAGCCACACTCTTCTTATCTTCTCTTGCTTGATTTATTCATCCTAAATTGAAAACAGGAAACAGTTTTAGTATTAATTAAACAGAAAAAGGCCTAATAATGTTTATGCAAGTGTTTCATGGTAATACATAAACATAATTTTCTTATTTGGCAGCAAACCTCATCTAAAATAACTATCCCTCTTTTCTTATACTCTTAGTAAGATAGGCAGTTCCCAGGTTACAAACAACCGACTTACATACAACTCATACTTATAAATAGAGGCTATTACAGTAGTGTACTGTGGTTTACTTGGCCTTTATCTTAAAAACTGTCCGAATAAACCCCATCTGGCATGTGTAGTCTACTCTGGAGTGCTCCCTACCCCTCTCTTACTGCCAACGATCTTCACTCAGAATGCACATAGGTAAAAATAAATGCTTTGTTAAGACAAACATCTGTCTAAGTTGCATTTAATAGGTCAGTATACATGTTCCAACTAACATACATATTTAACTTAAGGACAAACATACAGAACCTTGTACGTAACCTGGGGACTGCCTGTACTGTGTCCTACATATTCAGAAAGGATTAATTCATTCACACAAAGTGGCAGACCAGGCCCACCAGAGAGCAGACATCCATGGCCCACTCCTTTAGATAAAACACAAATCTTTAACTACCTTAAACTATAACACCATAAAACACAGAGCTGGGTGACAAAACAAAACATTTACCTTTTTACTCTCATGGGTTCCAAAAAACAGTTTAACTGAAAATGAAGAAACAAACAAAAATGAATGACAAAAATTAGCATACAGAGTATATAGAACGCAATACGAATAGAGGCATAGGATCTGTTATCCGGACACCTGTTATCCACAAAGCTCTGAATTATGGAAGGACTGTCTCCCACAGATTCCATTGTAATCAAATAATTGAAATTCTTTTAAAATTATTTATTTTTTCTCTGTAATAAGGAAACAGTACCTTGTACGTGATCCAATCTAAGATATAATCAATCCTAATTGGAGGCAAAAGAATCCTTTTGATATTAATTAATGATATTATTTTTTTAGTAGACTTAAGGTATGTAGATATAAATTACGGAAAGATCCATTTCCTGGAAAACCCCAGGTCCCGAGCATTCTGGATAACAGATCCCATACCTGTATATCTCTGGAAAAAATGCACCCATTAGACTTTGGGGGTTAAGTATTGTAAAGTGCAAAGTATGCTACAGCAACCAATCAGCAGGTAGCATTTACTTGTCCTTAATTGGTTACTATGGGTTACTGAACCTGGGAAAACATTATGGCCTTTATTGCATATAGGGGAATATGTTTGTTATTTGCATGCATGGTGATATCTCTGATTTTGATTTAAATAGTAGGGAGCCTTTATGAAAACTATCTGAGCTGCCCATGTGTAGTAATCCATTGTAACAAATATCCAGATTTGTTCTGTTTCCTGCAGGTAAAACAACACAATGAAATTGGTTGCTGTGGATTACTCTACTGGGGCAAATTTGCCCAGCATTGGTAAAAAAGGACCCTATGAGTTTTTTGGTGTTGCCCTTTTTAATTTATTCATGACTGATTAGGTTAGTACATCCAGCAAGTGGTTTCATTTTTGGCAGTAGATTGGCACTTAATCTTAAACAATGATATACTGTGCAACATTGCAAATAGAAACAGACTCACAGGGTAGGTCAGGCTGTTTGGCTGACAGCCTCATAGTAACAGTTTTGTCATCATGTGACATTTTCCTTATCTTACAGCAAAAACTTCTGCCTTGATCCTTTCAATTTTATTGACATCTCCAATATGTACACCGTTCCACTCTTTAGGCTAGTCCCTGCCATGGGCAATTTAACAACAGTGCAGTTCACTGAATAAAATGTCTATTGTCATGTAAACAGGAAATTTGCACCTGGGCAGTAACCCATGGCAACCAATCAGATGGTTGTTTTGACTGCTCAGCCGAAAGCTGGTTGAACAAAGCTAATCACTGATTGGTTGCTATAGGTTACTGCCTGGGTGCAAATTTGCCCAGTCTTTATAAATGAAACACACTTTGTATTGCACCAGATGGCTTCTGCAATTAGGGGATTCAGGGTTGCTCTAAAACAATGTTGTCTCTTGGTGCACTGAAATGATATATCTTTTCTTTCATTTGATAATTAATTAGTACAGATTAGAATGGGCTAATGAGTTAACAATTCTACTACGGTATTTGATTTCTTTCCATCATCAATTATCCGCCCTTATTTGTCAGGTATTTGTTATTTCAGCACCTTCTTGTTAATCTAGCATATTCAAGCTCTAGCATACTCACATTTCCTGTGCAGAAAGGTAAGGAATCCATATAGAGCTAACGCCACCACAAACAGGTACATCCCATCTTCAAGAGATAATCCTGCCACACCTACACAGAAAGGATCAATCACACATACACGGGCTTAAAATGCATGATGAAAACCAACATAATAGCACAACCACATGTCAATTTGATAATAACAACGTTTGTAATATTTTATACCATAAGAAGGATGTTAAACTCAAGCCATTAATATGCAAAAATCCTTTGGTCGCCATCCCAAGGCATCAGTGATCGTGACCAAGCAATCAAACAGCTGTCTCTGCCCTTATACATTACCAAAGAGACATCAGTGCTGATTACATTACATTAAGGACCAAAACATTTAGAGAAGAATGTATGAACATAATAAGCAGTGGAAAAGGTCAACACTAGTGTGGTTATTTCCTAAGGCTGATGGTACAGGAGTCACAGTCTCTTAGTGATTTTGAGATGAAGAAATGACCAAAATCAGCACTGGACTCCTCCAATTCACTTGAGAACAACATTACAGAATGGCTGCTGAGCATGTCTGGGCTGAAACATTGGCAGTACCTACTTATGTTTAGATTTGTTTCCCATTTAAGTGATTGGAAGGCAGTAAAGAAACTCCAGGTGTAGTGTAGCCCTTACGGTCTTTTACCTGCAACTTGGAGAGTATTTGAACGTGTTACTCCTGCTGGGGCACTGACATGGCGCACTCTGCAGATATAACGAGCTCCATGACGTTCAGGGCTGGCAATGATGCTCAGGCTTGCTGTGAGGCTGAAGGTGCCATCCTTGTTGATTGTGTGAGTGGACAGTGATACTCCAGGAAGGACAGAAAGTTGTGAATCTCCTGGAAGACGAACTAAGATTTCCACTGAGATTTCCAGTGGGTGAAAATGAGAAACCTCACAGGAGAGAGTAATTTCTTGACCAGGTCGAGCGAACAGAGGGTCAGGCAGGAAAGTGACTGTAGGCAGGGCTGGAGAGAGTAAAGAAAGGGAAATATTGATAAGGAGGAGGGACTTTACCAATTGCTAAATAAAAAATTTATACTGTGGGTGGATATGGATAAAATATTTAAATTAAGTATAAATTGTATTCTCTTGCCACTACTTAATATCACCACTATTATGAAGCTCATCTTCTCTACTCTGGTCTACTAGTAACATGTTATTCTCTCTTGTTCTGTTTCATAAATTAGTTTTTTTTTTAAAAAACTGTCTCACTGCATAAACACCAGTTGAGATAATATGTAAATTTGGATTTGTTTTATGGCAATATTAAGAGATAAGATGGTGCATTTTTTTTCATGTGCTTTTTTTACCCCAAGTTTCTATGAAAGTGTTGGTGGCTCAGCTTGCAGTAGGCAAGCACCGTCTTACTGACAGGCTAGCTACAAACATTGTGGACATGGTCAGCCTGATGCCTTCCTTTCTCTTCCCCTTATGTATTTTTCTAACAAAGTCTCATTATCTGCGCTTCACATTATTTACCTCATCATGTTTTACCTGTGACTTCCAGTTGCATATCCCTTTGTGCCCTTATATAGGGCAAGTATATTGTGCAGAGGAAAGTGCCGTGGTCTGAGACAGCTACTTTATCCACTAAGAGTGATACATTCCCATGAGAGTGCAAAGTGGAGAAGTTCAGCTCATAGCCAGGGAATATTTCTTCAATTCGGTCCAGTCTACCGTCATAAGCATACAACATCCTTCCATCTCCAAGAGCACGGTGCCGCCACTCAATTGCAAAACGAGATTGTTGCCCTCGCCAGATACCACAAGGCACAGACAGTGGGTCGCCAAGACGGGCATACAGGGTTGCAGAAGGGGAATATACAGCAAGAAAAACTGGAAAAGAGAGATGCAAGGGAGATTAGAGAATTACGGTGGCAGTGAAGGGGACTATGTTAGACTGAAGCAAGTAGAGGAACTATGGCGAGACAAACCATAACTCTGCTCTTTAAGATGACCAGTATTGGAGGAGGTAAAAGTTGCACTTGACATTGTAACAGTTTATCCTATGCTTTTCCAAAGCAATAGAGGCCCTTTAAAAACACATTCTTTGAAACATTATTCCTAGTAACACCAAAAATAGTGGTATATAGTATATGGCCAAATCAGAGTGTTGAGACGTGTTTCCCTATTATGAAAGCACTACTACCTGCTTCAGGCAGTGGTTGAAAGCATATAGGTGATTACTTGCATGTTATTCAGATGTGCAAGTAAAGGAGCACTGGTGGGAACAGCCCACAACAAAACCCTGTACTTGCTTCCTGTCATACACCCACCAGCACTGCACTCTGCACCTTGCACCCCATAGTGCTCTTGCACTTGCATCCAGGATCCTGATAAATTAACCTTTTGACAATTAAAGAAGCACTTGCAGAGGTGGAAAGGCAGACTGACTGCGTTGGAGTCAGTCAGAAAGGAACAGCACTTAAAATGTCAATGGGCATGAGGTAAACACCTATGAAAAGTAAAGTTGTCAGACTACAAGCACATTGATAAGGCATCAGTATATTATATACAATGAATTAGAAGACTTTAGGTAAAACCTCTCTTTGATCTCGACAGCCAATACCTGTCAGCTGGTCATCCTTTTCCCCCTGTGGACCAAGCACGGCACTCACAGTGTTTCCACTTGTCTCATCCTTCACAGATAAGCTATACCAAGGGTGCCCAAGAGCGAGAGGGCTACGTTTCTCTTCTGTAAGTGAGCGCACCCAAGCCAGTGGAACCTCCTGAGGCAACAGATATGTCACTTCACAGGATGAAAGCCTTGGAGACAGTAGTTTTCCAGAAGGGTCTAGTGGGAAGCAAAAGGGACGTAAGCAAAACAAAAATATGATTACATAGTTAAATACAAATATGTTTATAGCTTTTATTTTGCTAGCAAATACAATTATTTTCTGGAACCGATATATATCTTGTGAAGTTGGTTGGGGTGTTATTCTATTTTTATTATTTTATTGATACATGGACATAAATAGCTATCTGTTTTCCCAACAAAATGATGGTATACTGGCTAGAAAGGTTAAAGCTTGTGTAACAAGCCTTTTTGTGGATTTTCTTGCAGATATTCCTGGAGTGCCTGCAGTTCTAGTTCTGCTAAGGAATTAAGCTTGCCATAAGGAGCATTTTCTTTGGACAAAGATTAACGTGGAAGTCATAAGTTCTATGAGGAGGTAATTGGTCTGTTTTGGCTTTCTGGCTCAAATAATCAAGTCCTGAAAAGGAACTGTCAATATTTCAGCAATGGAACTCAAAAACTGAACTTTGATGCTGTTTAGAAATATACCTCAAGAAATAGACAACTAGAATCATCTGCTATTTTCATAACTCTCTGCAGAATATGTTGTGTAGCAATGTCAATCTCCCAACGCTGGGTCTATAATATCTTGGCATTCAAAAAGTTGTTCACTGATTTAAACAAAGCTTCCCACCACAGATGGTCTTGAACTCCATCTGTGATACGGGAGGCATTATAACTGACCAGAATTAATGAAAGATTCAGCATATGCATTTTACTTCTAGTCTGCAGCAAAGTGTACACTGAACATGTTCAATATCATGGACACTGAAAATATGACCTAACAAGCTCCAAAATTTCAAACAACTAGTTGTTTTCAGATAGATCACCAGAAATATCGACTTTTTCCAATTACTGTCTATTTTCTATCTGTAACCATTTTTCTAATATTGAAATGTAAAGTGTCATTTTTCACCTTCTAAAGCAGCTCTGTTCTAAACTGATACATTTAATGGATACATTTCTTATCTTTGTCCCTGCTGAGCAGAATCTCTGGGATTCATTACAGGCAGCTGTTAGAATTGATACAATAGTTGCTAATACATGTTGCAAAATTGTAACAGTTTAGAGTCTGTACCTGAATTACTGAGCTGCCAGACTGAAATACCACAGACACCAACATTCAACTTTAAACTTAGATTTTGGTAAAACTGTAAAAAATAAATAATGGAAAGTAATTGAAAAAAGTCTTTATTTATGGAGAAAAATCTGAAAACCACTGAAAAAAAAAGTGTTTGGAAGGTGAACAACCCCTTTAACCTCTGGGCTGGTAAAACATGTTCAATATATAAAATACAGCATTTCTAGCTATAGTCTTTTTCCAGCTTTAGTTTCCCTTTAATCAAAAGATAATCTATGGCATACTTTATAACAGGTGACCTATCAAAAAACCTAGTCAAATTAGCTTATGCACAAAAAAATAAATATTTTCCTGAACTCGCTGAAGTGAATGCTATATAATCTCTGTAAGCACTGTGGAATATGTTGGTGCTATATAAAGAATAATGTTAATAAATATAGTAGGTATTGTGAATCAATGCACAGTTCCTTTGGCTACTGTAATAGCCTTCACCAAACCAGAGTATGAATATGCTGGCTGAACTATTATTTTATCCCTAATAATAATAATAATATTAATAATAAAATAATTAGCAGTTTAGCAAAACACAACAGCCATTTGACTTTATAATAATCATTTTACATCAATGCAAATAATCTGTATAAAATATAATGCCACTAACCAGTCACATGTAAGTGCAAAGTTTGAGGACTGGAAGTTATAGGAGCTTCAGAAATTAGGTTCATGGGATCATTCAGATGTAATTCAACAGGAGTCTGACGGATAGTGCGAGGAATAGAACTAGCTCCTCCCCCAATCTCTTCCACCAATACACAGGCCAGAGACTTAGTTTCATGAGCTTCCCCTAACTCATGGAATTCAAAGCCTGGAAAAGAATAAGACAAAAAAGAAGATATTAAATTAAAACAGTATCCATGTATAACTTATGTTATCATTCTGCTATTTAATCAGTATTGAAATCAATATGTGTCGTACACCAGAATCACTGTTAGAACCTTAAAGGGATACTGTCATGGGAAAACATGTTTTTTCCAAAA
>CM044445.1:55557797-55576798 GCA_024363595.1 Xenopus borealis
TAGAATACAAATATGAGAGGGACTCAATTAAAAGATAAGTATAAAAAGTAACAAAAATAATAAAATTTTTGCCACAGAGTAAAAGTTTTTTTTGCTGCCAGAATAGTGACCCCCATTTAAACCCTGGAAAAATGTAGACAAGGAAGGCAAATAAGTAAAAAAAAATTCAAAAAATGAAGACCAATTGCAAAGTTGCTAGGAATATAGCATTCTTTAAAAGGGCAGTTCACCTTTCAGTAACAACTTTGTAGTTGCTTTCTAATTTTGACGTTTTTCTATATTTGAAGGTGTTTCAGTCGGGCAAATCATTAATCAAGGGACAGCCTCTGAACTGTTATAATTTGCTACATTAGTTGCTACATTTCTCAGCAGTATCCATGGAATATTAGCAACTTGTATCAAGTATAACAGCTGTCTTTAAAGGGATTGTTTGTTCATTTTTAAATTAACCTTTAGTATGATGTAGAAAGTGATATTCTGAGACAATTTGCAATTGGATTAAATTTTTATTACGTGTGGTTTTCGAGTTCGTTTTTTTGTTTAGCAGCTCTCCAGTTTACAATTTCAGCAATCTGGTTGATAGGGTCCAAATTACCCTAGCAACCATACATTGGTTTGATTAAGAAACTGGAATATGAAATTTTAAGGGCCTGAATGGAAAGCTAATTAACAAAATGTAGCAATAACAATAAATGTGAAGACTTACAGAGCATTCACATTTTAGATGGGGTAAGTGATCCCCATTTGAAAGCTGGAAAATGTCAGAAGAAAAGGCAAATAATTAAAAAAAATATAAAAATGAAGGCAAACTGAAAAATTGCCATACAAAAAGTGAACTTAAAGGTGAACCTCAGGGATAATGCTCATTTACGGAATGAATGAGTATGATTATATTACAAGCAAGGAAGGGGTGTAACTATAGAGTAAGCAGACCCTACAACTGCTGAGTGGCCCGGGAGTTATAGGAGGTCCAGTATTGCACTTACTGATAAGAAGTTTCAATATATGTTGAGGAAAAACTGTGTCTAGGTCTATATAAAAAGATATTGCATAAAACAGCTCAAATGTAAAACCCTGCTTCATGTAAATAAACCATTTTCATAATAATATATTTTTTTAGTAGTATGTGCCACTGGGTAATCCAAAATAGAGAATTTACATTTAAAAAAAAATAAGGACTGCCCCCTGGGATCCTAGGATTTACGGTGCATACAAACAAACAAACCATACATGTTAGGTCACACGAGCCAATTAAAAGACAGAGTTCTGTATTTCACTCCCACATTTCCTCCTGGTACAGTTAGAACTGCATTATTTCTGGTCAGGTGGCAGCACAGAGAATGTCATAAAATGGTGGCTCAAGGGAATATAAAGATATAAAAGGGCATTATTTACTTAAATATATATTCCAATTTGGTAAGATTCTTTAATATGTGACTTAATTTCATATAAACTATCCGTTGCTTAAATATTAATTTTGGTGGAAAAGTTTTCCTTTAAGAGGGGTCAGTAAATAGCCAGTGAGACCTGTTGTCGTAGATCATGGGGGTCCACTAAAGAGCACCTATGGCCCAAAACATTTGCCCCAAACCGAAGGTGCGGGCTGATAGAGCCCGCATTCCATTTTGGGGTTCAAGTACTTTAAAAAAAATGCCCCCTGCAGGCGCTGGCTTACTTGCACCTGTCATGTCCCATGTCGGCATGTCTTCTGAAGTGCATGCGCAGTATGAAAAGCGGCCCGGCCGCTTTTCAGTATGAGCGTGTGTGTTACGTCACATGTGCATATTGTGCATGCTCTTCAGATGAAAAGGCTTTTTTTAAAAGTACTTGAACCCCAAACCGGAATTTGGGCTCTATCAGCCCGCACCTTCAGTTTGGGGCAATTTTTTGGGGCCATAGGTGCCCTTTAAAGGACAAGGAAAGTTAAACTAAAGAAGTTGGCTAGAAATATTGTACATTATGTTTTGTGCTTCTATACCAGCCCAAGGCAACCACTACCAATTAGCAGTAAAGATCTGTGTCTCCAAAGATGCCCCAGCAGCTCCCCATCTTCTTTCTGTTGATTCACTGCACATGCTCTGTGCTGCTGTCACTTACTGAGCTTACGAACTGACTCAAAATATACAGTACACATAGAATAGAAATGTCACAGTATAAGGCTGATTAGTAATTAATACAGATACTTACATAGTTACATAGTTAAATTGGGTTGAAAAAAGACAAAGTCCATCAAGTTCAACCCCTCCAAATTAAAATCCCAGCATACACATGGGCACACGCACACACACACACCCCTACACTCTTTCACACAAAATTACTACATGGCAGCACAGAAACAGGTGCATCAAGCATCACAATTTAATAATCAACCTTGTAGCATCAGCTTATATTACAGACAAACCTATTTTTTTGCTTAATAATTTGTGATGACCCCTAACCTTAACTTCTCAACAGCTGCTCAGACCCCACTGAGCATGTGAGTGTCACAGTCACTTTCCTTGTGATAAGTTTGAAGTCCTGGATCATTGCTGCTTTTGACATGCTGAAACTTTAGGCTGGTACAATATGTTCAGAATATAAAACATGCCATTTTTAGCCCTATTCATTTTAAGGGTTTAGCTCTCCTTTAAAATCCTGCAAGTGGCTTTACCTGGCAGCCCAGTGTATGCGTATTCTTGTTGCTTACTAAAATTACTCCAGTGAGCAGCCTCGCCTCTTAAACAGAATGGAGTAGGACAAACAGCCGTTATGGGGATGGCCATGCAGAGCTCTACAAACAAGTGGGTGCAGGTGCGAGGTGGGGATTGCAGGCTGTGCCTCAGCATACCACCACATGAGATAAACAAAGAGATACAATGTGCAATGGATGTTTCCTTTAGGGGTGCACAGTTTACAACATTGTATAATGTTTGGCTTTGCTGAATACTAAATAGATACATAGTTAAATTGGGTTGAAAAAAGACAAAGCCCAACAAGATCAACCCCTCCAAATTAAAACCCAGCATCCATGCACACCCCTCCACTCTTTCACACAAACCATATATGCCCATAGTTATACTAACTGTAGAGTTTAGTATCAAAATAGCCTTTGATACTATGTCTGTCCAAAAAAAATCATCCAAGCCCCTTTTAAAACAGAATGAGCCATCACAAAATCACCCGGCAGTGCATTCCACAACCTCACTGTCCTCACTGTGAAGAACCACCTACGCTGCTTCAAATGAAAGTCCTTTTCTTCTAGTTTGAAGGGGTGGCCTCTGGTGAGGTGATCCTCTTTATGGGTAAAAAGGTCCCCTGATATTTGTCTATAATGTCCTCTAATGTATTTGTAAAGTGTAATCATGTCCCCTCGCAAGCACCTTTTTTTTCCAGAGAAAACAACCCCAACCTGGACAGTCTCCCCTCATAATTTAAGTCTTCCATCCCCCTAACCAGTTTAGTTGCACGACTCTGCACTCTCTCCAGCTCATTTACATCCCTCCTAAGGACTGGAGTCCAAAACTGCACTGCATACTCCAGATTAGGGTTTACTAGGGATCTATAAAGAGGTATAATTATGTTTTCCACAAAAGATTTGGCTGAACCCTAATCTTCATATTTCAATTTTTAAAAAATGTAAGTAACCCACCATCTGTGAATTAAAAAAATCATCACTATCAATTTCTCACAACTTTAAAATTATACATTAACGAGCCTATTAACCATTCTGTGTGAAAAAAAAATAGTAAAATTTATAGGTGTTTATTTTCTGTGTATGTCACCTGAGTTTAATGCAGTTTAAAACTCATCCAAGTCAATGGCTCAAGCAAGCCCTGAACTGGCAATTTGTGGATTTGGGCAGATTTTACCTTACAATAGGATACATCTCTCAGAACCCCCAGATAATCATTGACCATATGTATTAAATTATGAGGATTGCAGATTAATAAAAAGCCTAGTTATTATTAATATTATTAACACGTATTTTATAGCGCTGTAAGTTAGTACTAAACAATAAAATATAATGTTAGCATGATATCAGGGTGCCAGTAAAAATGCCAAGCTTTTGTGTTTAATACAGTTTACACTTGTTTTGGGGATACTCGGAGTTGTAGTTTGACATTCACAATTTAAATGACATTTTGTAACAAGAACCAAGAAGTGACCTGTCATTTGAGGCCAAGATAATGTACTGTTGATTCTCTTCAGCAATGCAATTGCTAGACAGGCATTCAGTGGGCATATACCTTCACAACTCAAGTATACAACAAGCAACAAAAAAAAAGAAAATGAAAGCAAATGTTGGGAAAGGCCCTAAAAAGTGACTGCAATAAATACGAGCAGCCAGTCCATAAGGGAGGGGACACTTAGAAAGAGGAAATAAGGGACAATTTGGGGGAAAGAATTGGTGTGAATCCATAAAGGCAAAAAAGCTGGAACAAGCTGTAAGTAGGTATCACTGAGCATTCAGAGCCTTTAATGACGCTTACCAATCAGCAGAAGGGAGAACAGGAGGTAGAGGGAGCGGGGGTTCATCCTGGCAAATGTGTGCAGCACAAAAACAGATTCTCGATAGGCCTCAGCCCGGCAGCAGTGCTGTATATGAGGTAAATATTACTGGAGTGCAACGCAGCTCTGTCCCCAGGCCTCTCTGCTCTTCCCCGGTCCTCACGCAGCTTCACTGATCTTGCAATCGCCTCCCCCCTTCCTTTGTCTCCGAAGAACTCTTTCACTTTCACTATCAGCCGTTTATATAGCAAGCAGCCCTTGTTGCCTAGATTGTGCTACAGGCAGGCAGACAAGGTGTAACAGTCTAAATTCTGTTTTGTAACACTGACATTCATTTCCAAAAGGAGAAATAAGCAGGCCTCGTTTTCATTATGGACTCATGTCATGTTAAATATGTCATCACGCAGTTCTGTAGCAAATATTTAAAATACATGTTGGTGGTGAATGCAAAAGCAAGCATACTGTTAGTACTGCACAGGTAAAGGATTCACTGTCCCGAAACCTGTGATCCAGAAAGCTCTGAATTACAGGAAGGTCATCTCCCACAGGGGCAAATTCACTAAAGCACGAAGCGTCTAACGCTAGGACTAATTCGCCAGGGTGATGTTCAGGGTTCACCAATTCACCAAGAGTGTCCCCTGCGAAAATTCGCTAGCGAAGTAGATTGACTAGCGCAACTTCAGACCCTTACGCCAGGCAAAGTTGCGCACTGACGAAGGGACATAACTACACTAATTCACTAAGATGACCATTTTACTGAGTGTTACCCCTAGTGTAGACTTTACTTCGCCAGGTCAGACCTGACGAAGTTCAATGCAATAGATAGGAGTTTGAAAAAAAAAACTTGAAAGTCCCCAAAAAAAAAACACTGGCGTCTTTTACTTTTTTTAGGGGGAAAAATAATTTTTAATTACATTTTTTATTAAAATAATTTTTTGGGGGGTTACCCTCCTTCCCACCTACATTTCCTAACATATGGCAACTCAACTATACAGTGGGCACATGTTTAGGGCAATAGGACAACTTTATTTTATTTATTAAAGGTTTCCTGGGCTTGTGTATTTTAATGTAGTGGCTGTAACATATACTTCTATATTACTTTCAACTTTGCACCATATGCAAACTAGGCATTGCTAGCGTAAATGCGCTTTGCCTGGCGAAGTAACGGTAGCGCAACTTTGCTACTAGTGATGGTCAAAAACGACGCGCCGAAAACGACACGACGCGCGTCGAAAACGTGCCACGACTCATTTCGCGAATTTTTTTGCCAATTTGCCAATTTCGCTGGAAATTTGCAAATTTTTCAGCGAAGCGAAACTGGGCAGATTCGCCCATCACTAGTTGCTACTTTTCACCTCCCTGAGCGCAAATTGGCACTTTAGTGAATTAGCGGCGAGCTGGCGAAAATTCGCCTGGTGAAGGGTCACCTCACCTCATTGTAAGATTGCCAACTTTTCTGGAAAAAAATACCAGCCTTCCTATATATTTATCTTTTTTTCTATTAATAACATTGGGATCAACCATAATTTTTACCTGCCAGGCTGGTAAAATACCAGCCAGGTGGCAACCCTACCTCTATGTCACATCCTGTGAAAGAGAAAAAGATTAACAATTGCACAACCTTAAACAAATTTAGATTTTTGTAAAAATGTAATATGCATGTAGGGCACAGTATTTATATAAAGGAGTATATTTCTTTTATGCCTCAGGCTTAGTGTAAATTCCATGTGGTGCCACAATAAATTCCCATGACATAATCACAAGAAAATGCAGAAGGGAGGATATTTTAAAGACGTGTTTGTAATTTTGAGAATTGTTAGCAACTGGACCCAGCCACCTATATATATATATATATATTTATATTTATAAATGGTCAGCAAGATCCACACTCCTAATGGGTTAAAATACATGCAAAACGCCCGGGTGCTGCTCCAGGGAAATCCAATATAAACCAATTGTTCGACAGCGCACTCCTGGGACATGTTCTAAAATATAATCCCCTTTATCCAATTAATGACACCTCCCCACCGCCATTAAACTGTGAACTCAATCTCTAGTTCATGGATTTCAATAAATATATATAAATATTAGGGATGCACCGAATCCACTATTTTGGATTCGGCCGAACCCCCGAATCCTTCCCGAAAGATTTGGCCGAATACCGAACCGAATCCGAACCCTAATTTGCATATGCAAATTATGGGTGGGAAGGGGAAAACATTTTTTACTTCCTTGTTTTGTGCCAAAAAGTCACGTGATTTAGCTCCCTGGCCCTAATTTGCATATGCAAATTAGGATTCGGATTTGGTTCGGCCAGGCAGAAGGATTCGGCCGAATCCGAATCCTGCTGATAAAGGCCGAATCCTGGCCGAATCCCGAACCGAATCCTGGATTTGGTGCATCCCTAATAAATATATATAATTAATACAATAAAAAGACAATACATATCTAATCAATAAATATACTCAATATATATCTCTGGGATTTAATTACCTGCCCAGCTGCTGACACTTAGCAAAATAAATATTTCATAGAAGAAACCAACTCACCCACCAGGGCACTTGTCAGTTCTCCTGTTACCATATCAGTTGGTCCTCCAGAAATAGCTGCATTATGAGTAGAGCAAGAAGTCAGTTGGGGAACTAGTATAGCCCCTTTACATAGAGCCACAGATACTGGTTGTGACGAATTGCAATGTGTCAAGAGAGACTTCAGCCCTTTCCTCTAGATATATTAATGGGAGTTACATGATGATTTTAATGCTATACTATGAGGCTTATTTACAAATTCAGGTGAGAGTGCTAGTATGGACACAACACTTATGACATATTGATTTTGTTTTTCATGTCATTTTAGCCTGCTGTGATGAATGTACACTTTGGAATCCTGAAAATACCGTCACCCTGGACCTGACAGCTATATCAGGGTTCAACTAGCATGTTGTGTTCATGGACATAGAGTAACTGACTAACACCAATCAAACAGGATGCTAATGCTGATAAAGTTTTTACCTTCCCAATCTGAAATGGTCTTGTCTCTCTATGCCCTTATTCCTAGACGAGCACTCACTTACAACTACCTATCTATATTATGTGGAAATGTAACCTGTTCTGCCACATGAGCTATGTGTACTACCAAACAGAGCCTCCACATAGGGGATACCAAATATTCATTTGCAGTCCTTATTTGGCATCCCCAGGGACTTTTTTCATACTTGTGTTCCAAAACAATTTTTTTACATTTGAATGTGACTCATGATAAATATGGTTGGCTACCCCTGCTCTAAGAGAACAGCTGCCAAGTAGAGTCCTATGTTTGATAGGTACAGTATATGGGCCCTGGAATGGTTGAACACTTTAATTTGGATCCGTAAGGTTTATAATGCAAGGCAGGAATGTATACCAAGCTGAGCTTCATCCTGGTGTGTATGTAAGAATAGATCTAACAAGTTAATATTTGGAATGAGGACTGGATCCACTTAAAGGAGATGGAAACCTGTAAGGGAAGTAAAACCCTCCTCCCACCCAGCCTACCTCCCGGGGGTTCACGGCAGCCATATTCTTTCTTCAGTCTTCTCTGTAACTTTTAGTATATGCACAGTTGGAGGAGATTTCCGGACCTAACCACTGCGCATGTCACAAAAATTTACTGAAAAAATTGTGAAAACTTTTAGGAGGTTAAGTCAAATAATATCTGTCGTAGAATATGTAGAATGCACTGGGTCTGGGGATACAAATCTTTACACAGTCGCTGGATGCTCTACAGGGAAACAAACAAAGCTACTTGAGTCCTGGGAAGTAAGGTTGGGGGAGCTCCCACCACCGTTTGAAAGTAAAATTGCTTTCCTGCAGAGTAGTTAGGGAACGTCTGAAGTTTCCTATCCACAGCCGTCACAGCCAGTAAAACGAAGGGGGAATTTCCCTGTATACAGTCAGTTTTATTTTAAAAATTGTACGCATTTTTTAATTAAAGTATATTGGAGATAGATTTCAGTAAAAATGGGATTTTATTTTTACTTTACATCCCCTTTAACAGCCAAATGCAGCTGTTGAGTCAAATATATTATTTACTAATGCAGTTTGCACCTAGGCAACAAGCCTAAATGCTGAGAAAGCCTTTGTAAACCCTAGGACAGGGATCCCCAACCTTTTGAACCCGTGAGCAACATTCAGAAGTAAAACGAGTTGGGGAGCAACACTAGCATGAAAAATGTTCTTGGGGTGCCAAATAAGTGCTGTGATTGGCCATTTGGTACCCCCTATGTGGATTGTCAACCTACATTCAGGCTCTGTTTGGCAGTACACCTGTTTTTTTTACAATTAAAACTTGCCTTCAAGCCTGGAATTCAAAAATAAGCACCTGCTTTGGGGCAACATCCAAAGGGCTGGAGAGCAATATGTTGCTCATGAGCTACTGGTTGGGGATCACTGCCCTAGGAGCTACAGTTATCTCTTGCTACATGTTAAGATAACACACACAAATAATTGGTTAAACCATACTTTATTCTAACAAGCCAACAATAATTAGTCACCTTAACGAGGACCATGCCCTCTTAACTACAATAAATTACGGAAAAAAGAGAAGAAAGAATGAAGTGTATAACACAGAGTTACAGGTATTCGTACACAGTGGCAGAGGTTGTACTCAGGCCTGTATGTAAAGATGCACCAGTGTTCAGCCTGGGCTTTGAACAGCCAAACACAAGATCATTTAGACATGGTTTTATATATTAGTGTGCAAAAGTATCTATGTTTGGTACCAATAGTGATTTGTTGAGAGGTATGTATGTGCAAGTGATGGAACTATGACTTCTGATGGTGAGTAGATAACTTTGTTAAAGTACTTATCTATGATTAATAACAGAAACAATGAGGGTTTACAGAGATTTCCAATAAAATATGATCCTATTGATTTGGTTTATAATTTGAAGTCTCGCCAATGGTCTATATTTATATATCTTTAGCCTAGAGATACAGAACACCTCTAGCAAGTTTATTTCTAAATAGAGAAAATCCATTTTTAGGTTTCTAATGTTTAGGAAAGATGTAAGAGTAGCTCAAAGACCAGAACTGTAGGTCTATTCCAAAGAGGGTTGGGGCAGCATTCCCTCTAAACGGTGCACTCATACACCCGCACACAAATGTTGAGGTCAGAGCAACAAATTGTGGTGTGGACAAAGAATTTTGTGTGAAAACACCAAATTTGGCATTTATTCTGACCTGTGAACACAGTTTTTAAAAAATGTGCACACACAAGTTTAAAATGTGGGAACAAAAGAATTTTTCTTTTGTGCACATAGCCAAGAAGGAATAAGAGGGAACATTGTTTGGGGGTAGATAAAACAAACTGGAGTAAGAACTAAATGAATTAAATTTTAGTTAATAGAAGGTAAAATTCACAAAAGACTTTCTCAATTTAGTGAATGTCAGTTTGGTACATCTTAGTGTTAAGTTGTCTTTTCAGGTGTTATTTTAATAAATTGGAGTATTAAGCTACTCCAGGGATGCCTGTCAGAACTTACAATTTGAAATTAGTGTACTTGTTTTGGTTTTATCATATTTGTGACATGAAATTCAAAAAATATGAGCTAAACTGGTGAAACTGTGTTACTTAACTTTCTTCAACTGTCCAAAAAATACTTTTTATGTGTAGAACATTTAGGTGTATTTTTGTCTGGTTACATTTTTTTTCTTTACTACAAAACATATGGAACAGTAACACCAAAAAATGAAAGTGTTTTAAAGTAATGAAAATATCATTTAGAGGCAGATTTAATATATTCGTGTGAAGGATTCGAATGGAAAAAAAAAAAGTTCAAATTTTTTTTGGGCTACCTCGACCATAGAATTTGCAAACTTTGACTACTGAATAGCCTAAAATTAGATTTGAATCGATTGTCGAAGTACTGGTATATAACAATTCACCAGATTAAACCTACCGAATTGCTATATATAAGCTCCGATAGGATTTTCCCAAGTTTCTTTGATCGAATAAAAAAAATTTCGATTGAATGATTAAAATCGTTTGATTCGAATGATTTTCTCGATCGATCGAATTTTTCTTAGCCAATAGTTCGATAAATTGAATTGCGTTAAAACCCTCGAATTCAAAGGGTTTTAATTCAATACAAATTCGAATTATCAACCCTCAAATTCGACCCTTAGTAAATCTGCCCCTTAGTGTTGCCCTGCACTGGTAAAACTGATCTCTTTCCTTCAGAAAAGAAGACTACTACCGCTCATATAAACAAGCTGCTGAGTAGCAATGGTGGAAATAGAAAAAAGGCTATATGGCACAGGATAAATAATGGATAACAGATAACATTAGGGGGCCGATATATTATATACTATATTCACGTGAAGGATTCGAAGTTCGATCGAATTTGATCGAATTTCAAACAAAGAATTTATTCGTTTGGTCGAATATGTGAATTTTGGCATATTCGATCATCGAATAGGGAATGGTCGAACGATCGAATACATTCGAATAGAGTCGAATTGGCGAATATTCGATCATTCGACCAGCGAAGGATTTTAATGTTTAAGTTTATTCAGATTGGACCTACGGAATTGCAATAGAAGCCTATGGGAGCACTCCCATAGGCTTCTGAGACTAAGTCCTGATCGAATAGGATTCGTACGATCGAAGTCTTTGATCATTCGAATCGTACGAATTGTTCGAATCATTCGAACAATCGAATGATTTATTCGTTCAGTCGAATGATTTATTCGACTGATCGAATAGATTTGTATTCGATCATAAAAGTTAGCCTAGAACTATTCGATTAACATTCAAAAAATCGAATGCTAATCGAATATCGAATAGAAACAAATTATTTTTGGGGAATAATAGTAAATTTGCCCCTATGTTCTACAGAGCTTATCTGCTATCTGCTGTGTAACTTGAGCCTTTTCTCTTTTGAATAGATGCCCCCATGGCTGCACAGCAGCTTATTTATATAAACAATAGTAGTGTTTCTGACGCAAACACTGCAGTTTTACTAGTGCAGGGCAACAATGCATTATATTTTTTTTACTTTTAAACAATATTATTTTTTGATGTTACTGGTCCTTTAAGGGTTTTTGTGTCTTAGGGTAAGTCCAGACGGGGAGATTCGGGGGCGATAAAAATGGCGCCGCTCCGTGTGGACACGCGCCGGCGCTTTGAAGCCTAGCTATTCGGGGAGATTCGGGGGCGATCCGTAGCGGCAAGAAGTCGCCAGGCGACGGATCGCCCCCGAATCTCCCCGTCTGGACTAGCCCTTAGGGGTATTGCTGCACTTGATTAGAGGGCCCCCCTGCTGTCAAAGAGCTGCACACTTTGGAAGGGAGGGTGGAGCTCACATGCCGCATCATCTTTACTATAACACCTTTCTTGACTTGTCATTGGTCCCTGAAGTTTAAGTCCAGGGAAAGCTGCTTGGCTAGGCTGGAGGGGACGTTCAAACTTGACCCATTCAATCCCGGTGCAGCTATATTGGGACTTAGACTTCTGTGACCAGTTGGCTGAATGAATATGCAGCTTCTGCCCTCCTTTCTGAAGTTTGCAACTCCCTTGCAGTACGGGGCTGGAAATCAAATAAGTAAAAATCTTTCACCCTGGCCACCAATATTATTTTGTTTTACTCCTGGGGTAGCCTGCCACCAATAGTTTTTTAAACCTATTGTTTTTTTAATGTTTTTTTTTTAATTGGCCACCAATGTTTATTTTTTTTACTCTTGGGGGGGCATGCTACAAATTTTGAAGTATGGGGCCTGCAATTTCTGAAGGCGGCCCTGGTTACCATATGTTTTTTCATAAAATCCAGAAATTGTACATTAAAACCATAACAATATCTGAACAGCCATCTCTGTTTTAGGCACTCATGTGCTAGACAATTAATTGCTATAAGCCATAAGCATTTCATACCAGTCTGATAATGAAAATACAGGGTACATAACTTTTATTGGCTAACCTAGATTATAAAATGCAAGCTTTTAGGATTTAAGTGATACTGACACTAAAAACTACTCTTCAAAATAATGATATACAATAAAAGTTACCTATAGGTCATGATGATCGTTTTCCGCTAAAAGATCTGCTTTTCTGAGTAACTTAAAGTTCCTAAACCTGATTGATTTGCCAACCTGACTGTCCCTTCATAATCTGTCAGAGTTTATAATGCTAACAGATTCTGGCAACCCCTTAGGGTTGGGGCAGACGGGGAGATTTAGTCGCTAAGGCTTGTTTGTCACAAGCCTTACAGATGAACATGGGGGATCAGATAACATAAAAGCACAGGGTAAATACTTTTATGGCAAAATGATAAAAAAGCATGCACAGACAACATTATCATAGATGATGCTTTGCCTTATATGGGAAACTACAGCCAGATACAAGGAGCAGCAAATAAAATATATGTGAAAAAAGCAGAACACAATGCACAAGGAGCCAACTAATGACATGGTGCTCTCTGGCCCTATTTAGTTCATTGCTGACATAGAGTCTGGCTTCCTGAATCCTTCGTGCACTGCTCATGCCAGCAAACATCTGCCTGATAAACATCAAGTCAGTAGTGAAATGTGTAAGGTGCCCCAATGTCTAACACAGTGGCATATAGTAAATCATTCTGCCAGTAATGTTTTTGAACTATTTGTAAGGGCCTGTATGTATGAGTTAGTTCCACTATGTCTATAACTTCTGTCCACTAAGACTGCTAAATTCATTTTATGGTGATACAATGTTAATCTTTACTTGTGTATTTGAAACTATTTAGTTGTAAACAAACTTATATAGTAGCATTCTGTCCTAATGCTGAAATTCCTGCGGCTATACCTGTACTATTTTTTCTTTATAAGCAGATGTATATTTATCCAGCTATACACGTACAAAATATATTTATGTGCATTGCCTTTATAACCTTTGAACAAAGTAGAGTGTATGCATTACAGATACATTTCTGAAACCATACAGTCTATGCATATTACCTACATATGAGTAGACAGGTGTGCAGAAAGATATCTATACCTATATACATGCGAGTGCAGATAGGTACATAAGAAGACTCAATGAAGTATGGGTAGGTGTAGTGTGCACACACGTATATTCCCCTGTTTAGAAACCTAAAAGCTGTACAACAGTTGTGAAATCCCCACAACCCTCCATAGTTGCCCTTTCTTAAACAATAGGGAGCTTAAGTTACTTAAATACACATACAATGACAGAAATGTGTGGTCTGCCTTTTGAAGGGCAACAGTTTCCAAAAGTCTGAATGCATCATTAGGGAGTATATATCACAAACTATTAGAGTCAAAGTCAGAGAGAAACAGAGAGCTAGAGGTTCTGTGTCCATGTGGAGATGATATTCGGAAGCTTGTAGAGGAAACTTAGAGTGCTTAGCAATATTTGCTTGTTGGAGAAAAGTACCACAGAATGGGAGTCAATTTTTGAGCAGAGGGAGAACGTGGAAAGCAGCAGTAGACTGGTGATACCCTGACTAGGGATGGGCACATTTTTTCACCTTGTTTCGCTGCAAAAATGACGCCCATAGACTTTAATGGCCGCCCATCCCTAACCCTGACCAATATCTAAATTACAGATATTGCAGAAATATTTCACACATTGCACTATTTATAATAATATTTATCCTAATATCTGGGGCCCAGGGAGAACTAGTGAGTTAAAACACGTGTGTCTGCATATTTGACATGTTATTTCCCTTGTCTAAATAAAATGCAATTTATTTAAAAATATAAATAAAATGTAACATAAATAACCAGTTTGGATTTTTAAGTAAGATTTCTTATATTTGATAGTTACCAACTGTATGGGTCCTATTTCATGTGATTTACAAAAAAAGTTAGTAAAATAATGATAGACGTTTTTAGCCACTCCATATAGAAGTCATCTTACCTTTGTGTGTGGAATGGCTAAGAAATTGTGTTATTGTGTTCGCTTTTCATCACCTACAGTAATGGGAAAATTTTCATGGAAGCCAAGCCTCATCTATAGATGCCTATATTATTACATTTTGTATATGAAAGGTCAAAATAAAGGGAGATGAAAATTAAATATTAATTCATATCTATTTCTCCCCCATGCTAAATTCTGCCTTCCTTATCCCAGCCCTTGCAACCACTTTGTATTTTCTTGCTGTCCTTTTGACCTTCCGCCATTTCCCCTGAACTAAGCTACTGCTTCTCCTTCTCCCACTGCTTGATCACAGGAAGCAGAAGTCTTCTCTGCCCCATTTCTCCATATGGCTCCTCTCTTTCCAGCTCACACACCAGGATCATCCTTTAGCCCTTGGACTATACAGACCCCTACACTGGCCCTGTGCCTCCTTTCACAGTGGCCACGATGCCTCATGAAGCTGTCCCTCCACATAAATTTCTTTGCACACACTTCACACTCATAAGGCTTTACACCTGTGTGTGTCTTCATGTGTTCGGTCAGGTGGTGCTTCATCTTAAACTTCTTTCCACAAACAGGACAGTCGAAAGGGCGCAAATTGAGGTGCATGTTGACATGGCGATCACGCATGCTTTTATGAGAAAATGCCTTTCCACAATGGCAAAGAAATATCTTACCACCCTCTACTCCAGGGCGTGTACCAGCACCACCTTGTCCTGCTGCCCCATGCCCTGAGGGCAAAACAAGCAGCTGGTTTCCTTGCATATCCAAGGGAAGAAGAGGAGGACCCTGTGGGTAACCTGACCCAGCTGCTTCCTCCTCATATGGCATACCATCAGATGGTTCACAAAAGTTCACTTGCTCCTCAGGTGCATTCAGAGTGCGGACATTACTTATGCTCAGTTGCTCTTCATCTTCCTCAAGCTCTTCATCCTCTTCCTCTTCTCCCTCACAAGTTAATAGCAGACCTTGGTGAGGACGCTCTTTTTTCACATACACCCAGTGTCGTTGAGGCACTATGCTGGGTCTCCTGTAACAGCTTGCAACTGAAGCCTCCCCCTCCCCGCCTCCTTGCTCTGGTTCTCCAACTGCTTCTTCTGTTCCTTCACTAGCCACTTCGCTCCTCCTCCTACTCCTTTCCATACAGGTTTCTGAAGGAGCCTCCCGAGGACTGAAATAATTACTACTGCTTGGAGACTGATTCTCACTTGCCCTCCCTGAGTGAGAACCCTGAGGGGTAAGACCAGTAGTGCTACCTGTTCCTTCCCCAATACCACAGCTGCTGCCCCCTCGAGATTCTTTCAGCAGCTCTGAACATTTATCAACTACATGCCACATCTGAAGAACACTGCCCACAGTCAAGTAGTTCACAATTTCATCAGCTAACATAGTCAGACGTCCAGTATAAGCAGCACATAATACAGCTTCAAATGCTCCTGGATCCACAACTCCTGGCAAAGAAACAGAGCTCATGCCTTTCAGCAATACTTGGTCATGGAAGTATGGGGAAGAAGCAGCAAGCACAGCACGATGAGCACGAAAGACACGGCCCTGCGCATGAATCGATACATCACATAGTTTTCCCTCCATTCGTTGTTGATTTAGGCTCTCAAGAAGGGAACTCGCTATTTCTGGAAAGTCGACATGGATGAGGGGCCCATCAGCATCCATGGTTTAAAAAACAGGAAAGGGGAAAACCTGTGGGAGTGCAAGTGAGGGATAATTAATGTGAATATAAACAAATAAGAAAGTATATAGTTTGTGACTATAAGATTAAACATATCCACTATATTTTTATTTTACTTCTCTATTAATATCATTGGCATCAAAGATAATTTTTACTGACAAGGCCAATAAATTACTAGCCAGGTGGTAATTCTGTCTCCTAAACAGGAAATAGGAAGTGTCCTAAAATACTGCTCCCAATTAAGAATAATAATGTATTTAAATGCTAACACAAAAGGAGGTGCACCACTTTCTATCTGTATACAAGAGTACAATGGTTTTAATATGCCATACCAGTAATACTGTTGTGTCTGTACGTACGTACGTACGTATGTATGTATAAAAACAGTACACATACAAATTATTATAAAAATACACACATAATCCAGTCTTGAATTGCCTGGGTGCTAAACTGAATGTGAGTGCAATCTGCCTATATAAATATAATGAACATAAATCCAACAAAAAGCAAACTTTGGCAAAGTTGCGGTTTCCATTGATTATATTGGCAAATGTTAATATAAACCCAAGGGTTTTCAGGACCATGTAAACTACTGAATTGCAATTACAGTAAAACTGCATCATACAACCTTCAAGGCTATTTTTCCAAGTGAAACACCTCCCCCTCAGGTGTGAACAATTGCAATCTTCACAGGTTTACAAGGAAAGATGCCCAATAGCAGAGCTTGCTGCAAACAGTGTTTATTCACAACAAGTTTCGGGCTAACAAGCCCTTTATCACTTGATAAAGGGCTTGTTAGCCCGAAACATGTCGTGAATAAACACTGTTTGCAGCAAGCTCTGCTATTGGGCATTTTTCCTTGTAAACCTTTGAAGATTGCAGTTGTACTGTAAAGTCCCTATTTTCTCTGCACTGAACAGCCAGAAGAAGAAACAAAGTTTCTAACTTAATTGGCTTTTGGCAGAGAACCCAGAACAGCTAACAGGTGCAACTAAGATACTATGTAAAAATTTTGAGATATGAAAATAAGTAATTGTAATAGTTTAGATAAGTTGAATTTTTTCAAACCTTCATAACCTGCCAAATTTTGTATAAATGAACATGGTAATTAGGGGTGTGGCCACAAAAATGGGCATTGTCAAGACATTTAGCCAGGCTACAAGAAAAAAAAACTTTTTGTCCCTCTTTTTTTTAGTCCACCAACAAATACTAACTATAAATTTGTGCAACTGAAAGGCTAAAAACCTGCATAAGTATAAATTTGTCTAAACAATCATATTTAGTGGAGTAATAATATTTTGAGAGCTCTAGATTAGAATGGTGGTGCTTTATTTATAATTACAGGGATCCCTAGTGAGGGTATCTCCAGTCTTACTACAGGGATCACTTTGGGGCAGTGTGGCATGAAAGTGCCAGAATTATTGCACAGAGTATATTCCCCACATGCCATACATACATATATACGCCTAGAAGTCTTTGTGCGTATCTGCTGCACAAGACATTTTTTTATACACATTAAACTTGTTTTTTCCCCAGTATTTCCAGACGCCACATCAGTACTCAATCATCCGTCCCACACACAGAGAGTTGAGTGTTAGTATATAAACGCCTAATACGAACATAGCCGTATCCATTTGTTCTGCGGTGCCCATTTACTGCAAGCACACACAATGCACTGAGCGCGACACCCCTCCCACACACAATTTCTACAAAAACACCCACACAGCAGTGCGTTAGGCGTGCACACAACGCATATCTATTGACATACAACATAAAGCAGTCAATCTCACCCCTGAATTGTCTTTTGCTGCCTCTTTAATACTCTCAGTGTCTCAGGCCTGCCCGAGCTCCGCCCATCCATTAAAGGCACAAAGGGGCATTAGCCAATTCTGGTGCTTTGGAAAGTCGGCCGATGAAAATGATTTTCCCTTTAAGATATGGGTCCCGCCCACTTTTAGTGCCCTGTGCCCGGTAGGAAACGCCCTCTACTTTCCAATCTGATATAATAGTGCCCTAATTGTAGGCATTCTGATTCGTTCATTTATCCGTCAGTCAGGAACGGAAGTTTCACATCAGGAATATTCCTCGATAGGATTGGTCGAGTATGTTGGATGTTATCAAGTGGTTAACATCCATTCTTTATAATCGTTTAATGCAGGTCGTAAATTGTGCCTGCTTGTTAAACTCCGTGCCTTCTCTTGACGTCGGGCCAGGATGTGTCATAATATGTGGTGCAGCTGCTTCCATTTGTATGGGAGACGTTTGTCTTCTTAGTGTGTGTGGTGTAAGTCTTTGAGCAACACTGCTACATGAATGAAATTCTAAACAGGTACCACTATAGAGTGTGCGGATACAAGTTGCTCTGGGAGTTGTAGCGTTAACTGAGTAGGAAATATAAAGATGACTACAATGATTTCATTGCAGCCATGCAAATTGCACGTAGAATGACTGCTCTTTTGGTTCACCTTTAAGTATGTTATAGAATGGCCAATTCGAAGCAACTTTTCAATTGGTCTTCATTATTTATTTATTATACTTTTTTTATTTGCCTTCTGAATCTTTCGAGCTTTCAAAAATGGGGTCCAGGGTCGGACTGGGAGGCCCACTGGGACTCCTTTCCAGGGGCCCCACTCCTATGACGCGCGCAATAGGAAGCGGGGATCTGGCCCAGTAGGGGCCCATGAAGGCTGGGCACTCATGTGCCAGTCGGACCCAGATGGGGTCACTAACCCCATCTAAAAACAAATGCCTCTGTAAGGCTACAAATGTTTAGTTATTGCTACTTTTATTTATTACTCATTTTATTGAGCCCTGGCCCTTTCCCATTCATATTTCAGTCTCTTATTCACACAAATGCATGGTTGCTATTTTAATTTGAACCTAGGCAAGCACATAGCTCAAACTTGAAACTGGAAAGCGGCTGAATAAAAAACTA
>CM044445.1:55582596-55598649 GCA_024363595.1 Xenopus borealis
CTTATCTTTGTCCCTGCTGAGCAGAATCTCTGGGTATCATGTACATATTTATCCATATTTCTATGGTGTTCACTTTGGGAACTTCCTTTTCTTTCTGATAAAAGTAAATGTTGTTTAAGAGTTAATCTCAGAATTAAATATCTTGTATTAATGTATTAAATATCTACAACTGAAAACCTATTAATACTGTCAAACCATTTGGTAAAACTCTAATCTCTTTGGGAGTTAATTTGAAAGGTCCATATAATGAAAGGTTTATTATTTGGGATGCACCGAATCCACAATTTTGGATCTGTTTGAATCCTTTGCGAAAGGTTTGGCAGAATACCGAACCGAATATGCAAATTAGGGGGGGGGGGCATTTTACTTCCTTGTTTTGTGAAAAAAAGTCACGTGATTTCACTCCCTGACCCCTATGCAAATTAGGATTCGGTTCGGCCAGGCAGAAGGATTCACCTGAATCCAAATCATGCTGAAAAAGGACGAATCCTGGATTTGGTGCTTCCCTATTTATTATGGAGGCCATGTTCTGCCTCTTTTTGTTATATTTCCTGCTTATGTTCCTCCCAATCCTTCAGGTATTTTGCCCTCTTCTGACCCAGAGATATTGAAGCAGGGGTGTCCAACCTGCAGCCCAGCATGGTTTTGAATGTGGCCCAGCTTTAAGTGCTCGGTTGCCTTGGAAACATCATAACACTATAATGATAAGTATTATTCCAGTGTATAGCTCCATCTGGTTATCCAACTGGTAGTGTAGTTCTTTTCTGTGTATATTTTCTTTACTTTTAAAAATCAAGTGTGTGTGTGTATTTCATGTGTGGCCCCAGACAATTTCTTTTTTCCAATGTGGCTCAGGGAAGCCAAAAGGTTGGACACTCCTGTGTTAAAGGATCACAAAATTTCTAATGTTTATTATCTGTGCTTAGAGATTTTGGTTTTGGCCCATATAATCTGTTGTCAATACTGCTGCTTTATATACTTGGTACAGGCCAGTTCACAGAAAAACTATTGATCTATCTCCAATTGATATTGACCCTACATCATTTTTTTTAACCAGTACAACCTAAACATGTTTGACCCTATATGATTTTTAATACTTATTCATAGTCATATATTTCCATGGGAGCCTATTTTGTTCTTCTGTAGTATTACAATAAAATGTACAAATACTGGATTTCTTGCTGCATAATCCTTTGGTCCCGTCCAGAGTTCTTGTGTTCACCCTGTTCCAAGTAATTAAGCTTGGCACATTCCTCATTCATTTCATATGACATTAAAATCTCCTGTTGCTTCTCTATTTCCTTTGCCACTTTTATTTTCTTGTTATCAGTTTACCATTGGCACTTTTAGAACTGCATAGAAAGAAAAACATGACTGCATTATGTAGCCAAATAATAAACAGGACTCAGTGGTAATAAAACACAAATTTATTGATTTTTTTTTCTTTTTTTACAAAACCAAAAAAAAAAAAGCTTGTTTGTAGGAGGGGATATCCAAAATATTCCCTGTGATATACCCAAAACATCTGAAGGGGCTCATAGCCTCCAAGATCTGACCCTCTATATGAGGTCCATAGCCCATATATATAAAACTTCCCAGAAGCCTCCTAATAAATCCAGTCATCCAGAATTGATGGTTTAAGCCAAGATAGTTCATCCAGGTGTTATCCTTACCACACATGAATTACATATATAAAAAAAAACACCCAATGCTTTTTCAAAACCTGAAGAAGAGAGTTCATATATATATATAGCCGCAGAAGAAACCTTTAGTCGGTGCTCATAAATGAATTGGCCCAATTTCACAGTCAGTCTGAAAGGACAATCACTTCATCGGGGTCACACTGTGTTGAGGCATGAGACTGAAAGCAAAGAAATATTTTTAAATAAAGCGAGAAAAGGAAGATGGATTTGATACAAGTTTGTACATCAAACCAGGAGGTAGAGCCACTTAAGAAAGAGAAAATATGAAAATGAAAAGTTGGATGAAAGATATTTATATAGATATAAAATATAATATTTCAACATATGTTGGATTCCTCAATATAGAATTCTGCTTTTCTACTTACCTTGATACACTGATATGATACAGGACTGGGAGATTCTGGAGGACTGCAGTTCACAATCAAGTCTAAAGAAATTTCAGGTGAAGAGTGACTGCTGCTGTCTAAATCAAAGTTGCTAGGACAAGAAGAAAATAAATAATTTTGCCAATATTTACTTCATTACAGAATACTATGTTTGCATTAAAAATATTAATATTCATGTTTTGTTCCTTCCAAAGCTTTTTGGCAAATTTTTCTGTTCACATTCTGTTCAGAACCAAAAAAGTAACAAGTTTGTGTCGTTTATTTATATTGGGTATTTGCACCAAGAAAATCATTTGAAAGATCAGATAACAGCTACTTTTTACCGATACCTTTTGTTTATAGAAAAAAATAGTCTTTTTCTTTCTATAAAAATGCTAACTTGGCTGCTTATGGTTATACTAGGGCTAAATAGAAAATGGAAATTGTACACAGACATCTGAATGTACTCTTTTGCTGAAGTAATGTCTATTTTGCCACTTATTACATTTTGTCACTTTTCAATCATCTGGTCATCACGCCTGAAAATCACTGGTCATACTTCCCCAGCCCTGTTATTGATAAACTTATATTTATATTATATTTTCCTTACCGACTTTTTCTTGAACGCTTCATTTTGTTTCCTTCCTCTTCGGCACCACTGTATGAGCCATCCCCATTTTTAAGTGAGGTCTGTGTCATGCTCTTCTTTCTTTTCTTGCTTGTGAAACTAGCCCCTTTACTTTTTACATTCTCCATGGAGTCATTGAATGGCCCCATTACACCGACTGTTCCACTTTGTAGACATTTTGCAGTCTCCTTTTGCATGTTGACATGCGACATTCCATTTTTGCTACTTAAATGTGAAACATCAGAAACTTTACAGATATCAGCCTCATCGCTGATATCACCATGTAATAACTCCATGTTGGCTTGTGCTTCTTCAGATCCACAGCTTTTAGGAAGTGTCATTTCAAGGAAACATACTGCATCATTCTCATTCTCTCCATTCTTGCTTTCAGGCTCATGATGTTCAACTGGTCCATCACTGCTATGGCATTTTTCACTTGCTTTGTTTGAATGTATATTTCCAATACATGTTCCCAAACCTGCTGCACATTCCAAAACTTGTTCTGCTACTGTGGCATCTACTTCAGTGTTTTGTATTTGTAGCGGAGTGTGTTTATCTAAAGTAACACTTTTCAACCTGATTTTGGATTCTGGAACAAAGTTATCCTGCATGTTCTTAGGTAAGTTAGACAAGTCTGACTGCAAGGAACTGTCCAAAGGGGACCTGTTTGTGGGTGTGTCAGTTCTCTCCATTACTGCTGTATTATCAGTTGCCGAACTAGGCACTTCCTCATGCACATTACTCATCACATTATTTGGAACATGTGGCAATTCCTCTTTTTCCACTGGTTGAGCCTGGCTGTTCTCATTTTCTGGCAAATCAAAGTAGTTTCTCGTCTTTTCTGAGAAACTATTTTCTTGAATACCACACTCTCTTACATTATTTTGCAGTTCTATAGTACTTAACATTAAATTACTCTGGCTTTGGTTTGGAAGACAGGAGGAGGTATGAAGTGGATGCAACACCTGCTTTCTCTCTTGTATTGTGGACATTTCCTCATGAGATGACAAAAGAGCAGGCTGTGTGGCAGTCTGCAGTAATGACTCATTATTTTCTTCATATTCATTTACTATGGCTTCAACCAGCACATCTTTTTGCTTGCTTTCCTCTTTTGTATCTGCCTCCTCTTTATCTTCTCCATGTTGGATCTGGTCTTCATTCTCCTCCCTTTCATCTTCTTTGTCCTCCTCAGCTGAAGAGGATGACTCTGTTGCAGGCTCAATGTCTGGGTCTACCCCATTGTCTGGGTCTACCCAATTGTCTGGGTCTACCCCATTGTCTGGGTCAACAGGAGGTGGTTCTAAATGAAAAATTAAAAGCAGTGAGGTTAATCTTTTCCCCTTTCTAGATGTGACCTGTCCACTTTATTGCATTTTGTACATCTTTCCTGATTTAACTTTCTTGCCCCATCTCACCTGCATCTACGGCGCCTTCATCTTCATCAGACAATTGCTCACATTGTTTCAGCTCATCTTCAATATCAGTTTCTGAATCATCTGACTCATCTTCCTCTGATTCTTGTGAAGATGGAGAGGAAACCTTTCTTCCCCTAGCCCAAGAGTTCTACAATGCAAAATGGACATACTTAGTTACACTGTTATTGTAGGGATGTCCAGACTTCCAGATAAATATCTGCCAGCACTACAACACTAAGTTTTCTGTTGAAGTTTAATAGGAAATCCATTACATGAATGTCAACATACATACTGCTATATTGAACTTTATTTTACATGAACGTCAACATACATATTGCTATATTGAACTTAATTTTAAGTAGTTGCAAATTCTATGCAATAAGCATATTTGGTGGTATTATTTGCATTTAAACAATGCTCTAAATCTAATGAAGATCTACAGTTACATGCCTGTTCATCTTTTGGGCAAACCTTGATTAACAATTGATGAAAACAGTATCAGCACAAACACTGGCCATGCCAATGACATGTTAAAAGGACTGACATACTTGTTCTCTCTTGGAGCTGCTTGGACTTTCATTCTCCAGTTTTATTTTTCTGCTTTCTTCGCCCTCTCCTTCATCCTGCATGTCTGCATACTTCTTAATAACATTATCAAGTTGAGATAATGCTACACTTCGATTATCACGAAGACGCCGAGCCAAAGATGAATCTTGGAGAGCAGGGTCAAAACCTGGATAAAAAAAGAGCCTCCTGTGAGATTATCATACATATATGCAGTAATCACATTTCTAAAAGGAACTTTTACAGATTTACATTGCTAATTTTTGTATCAGTATAATGCACAATGATCACGCTACTAGGGGTTCCAGTTGGCAACACTGTTTTCCCCCTAATTATTAGTTATTTTAGGTCAACAGCAATGCTGCATTTTCTCCCTAAATTTGGACTAGTGTGGTGCAAAGTAAGAGAGACCTTAAGGATAGAGTATAGTGAATTGCTGGAAACTCCAAAATGGGATGTGGGGAAAGACCATATTTGTTTGTTTTGGCAACAGCTTGCCCAACCAGACATTTTGACATTGGTTGTGACCACTTGCCAGGCTGGTGGCATGCCTGTTATGAATACATTTTACTAGTGAAAACCATTCTGGGCTTTGCACCACTTCAATGTTATACTGGGAAATCGACTTAGACTTCTCTATATTAATCAGGATTTTTTTTTGCTTTTCTGTAATGGGAAACTTTTTCTCAAAGGAGATAATGAGCTCTATGTAAACAAACAGCTCCTGCAAAGCAAAGAATAACAGCACTTAATTAAAATAGGCAAAAACATATTGTGCAAGCTCTAGTCATAACTTATGTTGAAAACAAAATGTGCATAATACACTTTAAACAGCAGGATGTCTTCCACAGGGGAGCTAACCAATCAGGAAAGCCTCATATCTTCAAAAACGTGGTAACACAAAATATGGACATTCCTGATGTTAAAAGTGCTGTGTGTAAAGCATAAAGAGTGGTGGCATACAGACTTCCACTCAAAAACATAAAGCTCAATATAGATTACATTAGTTATGCTATACTTTATAGTTTTGGCTGCTGCTTCAGCTCAAGGTCACAATAAGCCATTAGCTATAAATTGGTGCTAATTGGAACAGGAATGCAAAAATTTGAATACCTTTGCCAAAATCCACTGTGTGTGCCTGCACCAAGATGCATGCAATTGTTACAGGTATTTTCGAAGAAGAAAGAAGCTGCCAGCATAGGGGCCAGTTCTCAGAAAACTTGTTTGTGTAGGTACAATCAGCTCTGTGTGACATTAGCCTAAAGCTGGCCATAGATGCAATGATCCGCTCATTTGGCGACATCACCAAACGAGCAGATCTTTACCCGATATGCCACTAACACGGCAGGGCTATATTGGGGGTAATCCGAACGTTCGGCTCTGACAGGTCAGTCGGCAGAAAATCAAACCTTCCAGATCAATATCCTGTCCAGAAATCGGTAGTGAAGACCAGTCGGAAGCCCCCATATAGGGGCAGATAAAACGTCTAATCAGTCTAAACTACCAATATCGGCAGCTTTATCTGCCCATGTATGGCCAGCATTACAGACGTGTATTAGAGCCACAGAGCAACAAATTGCAACACTGCAGTCGATTAACAATATTAAGAGTAGTCTCTTACTGACTGAGCAAGACCTAGTGGGCTCTTGCTCAGGTAGATGAGCTATGAATTTAAATGGTTACACCCTTTTTAGGCGAGGCAGAGGGATTAAAAAGCGTGGAGACATTTGTCTTTATGTAAAGACATGCAGGGATAGCACTGGGGAGAGTGTGGAATTCACTAAATTAGAGATTTTGGCTGGGTTACAAGTGACGAAGAAAATCAACATTGGTGTATGTTACAAAACACCTCATATAAGGGAGGAGAATAAAGCCCAGTTACTACAGTTATGGACCCTTTATCCAGAATCCTCGGGACCTGGGATCTTTCGTAATCCGCATCTTCATACCTTACGTCTACTAGAAAAGCATGTAAATGTGGTATGGCAAATTTCCATAATTACTTGTGTCTTTGGATGATTTCTTAACCTCTTGCTAGCAGGGCCCTCTTTTCCTAAATTAACTCTGTAACCCTATTTTTTTTTTTTTTAATTACTGTAAGACCCTTGCTTGTTAGAGATTAATATAAAGTGTTGCATAATTGCTGGCACTATATAACAAATTATAATTTCAATTACTTTCACTTTCCTTCCGGCCCATTCTAGATATCGCTGTACTGCGCACATTCTTCAGACATAGTTCTCTTAAAGGGGACCTGTCACCCAGACATAAAAAGCTTTATAATAAAAGTCCTTTTCAAAGAACCCAAATTATTTTTGTTATTAAAACATCCATATTTGTTATAAATTGGTTAAAATTCTCAGCTGTCAAGCATATATTACCTGCCCTTCCTATTTACTTTAGGCACAGAGATGAGGAAAACAATTCCTTTCACTTTCCATTCTGCTCATTCTAGATATCACTGCACTGCCCACATTCTCCCTCCTTCCTAACCATCTGATTGTGTAGCATGGGCATGGGTATCAGGTCCCCTATTCTGGCACATAATCAAAATTACCTTATTAACAGAGTCTACAAAATGGCCCCGGCCTCCTTGTTGTGTTTGAATTCCAAGACAAAAAATAATATGTGTATAGTGTAGGTGAAGTTTATTTTGCTTGACTAACTGCATAAAATAGGAATAGGAATTCATTCACAATGGATTTTGTCCCAGGAAAACATGTTTTTTACACAACGTCTCAGTCCGCAGTGCTACTGCAATAGAATTCTGAACTGAAATACATTTTTCAAAAGAACAGTTTTTTTTAATCTTCAATTTTGGAATTTTCCGCATCTAACCATTTTCTTGATTTTAAGTGCCTTCAGCTGTGTGACTTGTGTCAATCATTAATTAATCCATAATTATTACTGTATTGTATTTGGCCAAATAAATCACCACAAACATCAGCAAATAGCAAACCAGAATTTGCATATACAAATTAGATAAAATCCCCCTCATCTAAAATCAGTCATATGACATTAATGGTCCATGTTCAGTTTAGTCAGACATTTAGACAAATCCAAATCTGCACAAATATTTGAAAAGTATTACTCCAGGAACTAGAACATCCAGCAATTAAATCCATATGATAAAACGCACCAATGCGGTGTGTGTTAAATATTTTTTTCTACCCATTTCTGGGTCTCCACTGTATCAGTTCCTGCATCAGTGCTTTACATATATGGGTTGTCTAGGGTAGGGGAAACTCTTCACCACAATAGGAGTGCGGTGAGTGCAATTTTTCTATGAAACACTACAGATCAATTTAATGTACTGAATGTAGACATTTCCATTAGGCGTCAGGCATTAGCACCTAGGACATTATTAAAATAGGGTGTATGTATAATACTTGTGGAGGGTTTTATTCCACTTTAGGAATGCACTACTAAAGATTAAGTTTCACATGAGAGAACAGCAAAACAAGGGGGAAACACAAAATCAAGAGACAATGTTTAAGAAAAACACTGTATGGGGTACAACAGTAGGAAAGATAGACTAAACAGATTACTCAACAAAAATTTAATTATTCCTAAAATACTTTAAATATTTAATCCACAGTGCAAGTTTTTTTTTTCAAATTGCACCTAGATATACTGAGATACACATAACCAAGAGGAATTACAATTTTCCTTTCACATTTACCTGGCTTGTAGGGGTCAGTGAGGTGGCTTCCAAAGTTAAACACCAGATCAAGATGCCTTCTTTCCTGCAGTCTATTTCCTAGCTCACGAAATGCATCCTGGGCCATCCCTTCCATTTGCTTGGGCCCTAAGCTAAGCCCGTGCTTCTCATTAGCCTTCTGTATCACTCGCAATACATCACCATAGTCTGGGAAGCCATCACTAGTTTCATTAATGAACTTTTGCAGCCTGCGATTAACTTCCGGGTAACGTGTACCACAATAAGTAATCTTCTGCTCTATTACTCGACCAGTAAGGTCGGAGCAACCCTTCAATTGACAGAGTTTCTGGAAAATGCGTAGAAGTTTCCTTTTAAGACGGGATTCCTGTATATATGACGAGTCCTCATCTTCCAGTTCTTCAAGGCTTAACTCTTTCTCCTGCAGTTTCTGAATCTCCCTAGAAAATGTATGCAGCAGGTTTTCAAGATACCGAATTTGTGCTTTGGAAGCAGATTTCTTTGATGTACTTGCCTCTTCTTCCTTTGTTTCTGCTTCTTCTCTATTGCCTCCCTTTTTATTTTCTGTAGGGGTTTTATGATGGACAGGTGATTTTAATTCAATTTTACGCTTGCTTGAATTGGCTTTTAGTACAGTACAAAGCTCATTGATGTAAACGTAGACTTTGGTGCGTTTATTCTGCACCCTTGTGAGACATCGACCCAGTATGTTATGAAACTCAACAGAGGACAAAAAGTGAGGGCTGGCCTTGGAAAGTCGATCTCTGAGAAAAGTAATAACTTCTGGGTGCTCTTGGCTGAGGCTGGTGCAGTAATCTACAAACTGAAAAACAGAGATAATTGCATGAGAGTATTAAAGGACAAGGAAAGTAGAATAATGCTAGAAATGCTGTATTTTGTATACTAAACATAATCATGAACTTACTGCACCACAAGCCTAATGAGACAAATGATTTATGCTTTCAAAGTTGGCCACAGGGGGCTGTCATCTTGTAACTTTGTTATACATCTTTGTCTGACACTGGCACTGCACATGCTCAGTGTGGTCTGCGCTGCTTAGGGATCGTCATAAATGATCAAAAAACAAAGCTGCTTGAGTTCTGCATGGCTGAGAAGTAAGGCAGGGGCTCCCCCTGCTGTTCATAAGTATGACTGTTTCCCTGCCAGAAGTTAGGGGCCGTCTGACAATTCCTATCCTCAGCAGTAAATGACTGCATACAGTCAGGTTTCTTATAAAAACGGTACACATTTTTTAATTAAAGTATATTGGAGATAGATTTCTTTTTCATTAAAGAAAGTAAAATGTGATTTTATTTCTTTACCTTTCCTTGCCCTTTAAAGTAGTGAAAAAAGATTTTTGTTAAAGGGGGTTGTTCACCTTTACATGAATTTTTAGCATGCTGCATAAAGTGATACTCGGAAAATATGAACTTGATCTTCATTTGTTTTTTATTATTTTTTTTTAATTTAGCTTTTTGGTGAGCTGCTCTCCTAACTGGTTGCTAGGGTGTATTCACTGGAGTATGAATAGGAGAGGTGTAAAATAGGAAAAACAAATAAAAAAATTGTAGCCCAACAGCTGCCCCAAGTGAAAGCTAGAGAGAATTGAACAAACCATTCTATAATATACTAATAGTTAATGTTAACATTAAATACCCCTTTAAATATAACGAAAAACTAGATGGATGGGGAATGGAGAGGAAGGATATGACTTCCAAGGCAGATAGCACAAAGATGATGCTAACACAAATTGGGAAGTGGTTGTCAAAAAAAGGCTACAGAAAGCTAAAGCAAAACACAGAAAACATAGAAACAGCGACAGGGAAAACCAATACCTCTTCAAATAACTTGGCATTCTCTGCTCTCATTGAGCCCGCCTTCCTCTTGCTTTCCTCTCCTTTCCTTCCATTGATTTCTGGTGAAAGGAGCTGACACGTTGTCTTTGAATCATGTGGAAAGACATCTGCACCGTCCATGTCATCATCCAATATTATAATATCATCATCGACAAGAGCCATTTTATGGCAAACAGGACCTTAAGGAACAAGTTTTAATGGAGACAGCATGGCATAAGCCACCCACTATGAGCTACAGAAAACCTGTTAAAAAAAGTACTTTATATTATTACTATATAGTACTATATTATTACTATTGTATTACTTTATATTATGTAGCTCATAAAAATAGACTTCTTAAAATAGGCATAGCTGAGGCTTCTGAAAATTGCCTGAAAACTCACATTTTACAGTATATCTCCCACATGTAACCGGGTCCCAGATAAAAACAGTGAATATGGCAGGTGTCCTCTTAAAGGGGTTGTTTATCTTGTGACTACTTTCAGATAGATCACCAGAAATAACGACCAATTACTTTCGATGTCACCATACTTCTAGTATTGAAGTATAAACCTTCTAAAACAGTATAGAACACAATACTACTTCTTGCTTTTCAGCTCTCTTGGTTTACACTGCCTGGTTACCCTGGTGACCAGGCAGCAACCAATCAGTGACTTGAGGGAGGGCCACATTGGTCATAACTGTTGCTTTTGAATCTGAGCTGAATGCTGAGGATCAATAGCAAACTCACTGAACAGTTATGTCCCACGTCACTGACGTGGGAAAGTTAGAGAGCTGAAAAGCAGGAAGTTGTGTTGTACTCTGTTATATTAGACATCCACTCACTCCAGCCTTTATACATTACATTTTTGGCTAACCATTTATATTAGAAACATTTTTTATTTTGCACTGCCTATCTATTTATCCAGTTTTTATTTTTACCCTGAACTGTTCCTTTAAGTGCCATGCGACTCTGAACGAGGCCCCAAATGTGCTCCCGCCCTGTCTCCTGGGTTGATAAATTTCAATATTTTATAAATAATTTCCATTTCCTCTGTACTAAAAAAATCAGTACCTTGTACTTGATCACGAACAAGATAGAAGCAATCCTTACTGGAAGCAAAACAAAACTATAGGGTTTATTTAAAGGGCAAGTCAACATCAAAATAAAAATTTGCCTAATTCAAGGAAACAGAATTGTAAAAACTTTCTGATATCCATTTATTAAACATTTTCAGTGCTTTTAAATTTGTTTGTAAAAACATTTGCTATGGAAAGCAAAATGTGCCTAACTCCTAGTCATTACTTTCTAAACAGTGTTGCAAATGTCTGCCTTTCCCAGCAAAGACAGCCTTGTTAATCAGAATGATGTTTTCTTTTATTGGCAAAAGAAAATGATTTCTTAGTAGACTTAAGTTATATTGATCCAAATTACAGAAAGACCCCTTATCCAGAAAACACCAGGTCCCAAGAATTCTGGATAAGAGGTCTCATATCTGTATTGTTTGACAGCTGCATTGGTTACTGACCAATGGCATAACCTAATTCTGCCACTGTGCTGGAAGCATAGATCTCTCTGGAAAAACGTATGACGTTGCTATACAGCGGTAGGGAGACACACCGGTCTATTACAAACTCCACAACAACCACATCAAAGGACAAGACTGTGGTTCAGAAACTTCTCTCCTAAAGGTGAAGTGATTCATTCCCCACACACACCACTCTGATGCAATCCTGGCCTTCAACATATAATCAGAGTCAAATACAATATTTGTATCCAGTGCCAGTTGCCAACACTTACCCACTGTAAATTATAGAACAATTTAATTCCTAATGTATATTTCTGCTAAAACATACCCCCCCAGCCCATGTCAATTTTCCACTGCTGGAATTAAACTGGATACCCGTGATTATTAGATTCAGACATTCTCTCTATTTTCAAGGTAATGGTTTGGACAATAGAACCTGACCAGGCTACTGCACACACAGAAGTTGTCTTCAGTTTGTATTGTACTATGCCAAATACAAATTATACTAAAGTGGAATAAATCCCATTAAAGGAAAACTATACCCCCCACACAATGTAGGTCTCTATAAAAAGATATTGCATAAAACAACTCATATGTAAGACCCTGCTTCATGTAAATAAACCATTTTCATAATAATATACTTTTTTAGTAGCATGTGCCATTGGGTAATCATAAATAGAAAATTGCCATTTTAAAAAACAAGGACAGCCTCCTGGGATCGTATGATCCAACGGTGCACACAAACATACCAAACAAACTATAAAGTTAGGTCACATGAGCCAATTAACAGACACAGTTTGTCTTTTGCTTCCACACTTCTTCCTGTTACTGTTGAAATATTTCTGGTCAGGTGATCTCTGAGGCAGCACACAGACAGACCAAATGGTGGTTCAAGGCAAGAGATGAAAAAGGGCAATATTTACTTAAATATATATTCCAGTTTGATAAGATTCTTTAATATGTCACTTAGTTTATATCAAATTATCTGTTGCTCAAGTATTCATTTTGGGGGTATAGTTTTCCTTTAACACACCTTGGATGAATGGAGAGGATGTAAACAAAACCCTTATTTTTCAAGGGGCTGCTGAAACAAATTTATTGACATGCGGCTTTTGTGGGTTATGACCCCTGACACAAAGACATTATATTTTTATTAATCCTACATTTTGATTGAAGACTAAAGTGAGCAATACTGACTGCCCTCCCCTATCTTTCATTTACTAGGGGGATATTTTTCAAGCTTCGAATTTATCTCAGCACTTCTAAGATACAACTCCGAGCAACTCAGAATGGACCCTATTTATCATTTAAAAAATAGGTTCAGCAAAAATCTGAAAATTTTGGGGCTTTACCCAAAAAGTCCTAATTTTTTCAGAGTTTGATGACTCTTTGGACCAAAATCTAAGGACAACGGTACAGAGAACAGCGCAGACAGTGGGACATTCCCCACTGATTTATGCAGGACCCCGAGAGCTTTGAGATGCCGGGTTTATCAGACCATCGGGACTTTTATAAATTCTGAAAAAATTTAAAACAAACAAATTTTTGGTCCAAAAACTATGAATTATTCGAACGTCATGTATTCAGAGCTTGATAAAGAATACCCAAGTGTGATTTGAATGTGCCTAATTCTTTTTCTTGAAATAAAAATGAAAGATTTAATAAAAAAGGAAGGAGGTCTAGACACAGCATTAATGTCTATAGATCAAATATTGTAATGCCATTAGAAACACACAGTGCATCGATTCGTAATCTTTAGGCTGTCTATAGAAATGTCCGTTTTAAGGTACTTGGCGTACATAGACCAACCACAGTTACCATCCCACAGACAAATGTTCTACTACTCCTCGGACAAACCTTGTCCCTAATGGCTTGCATAAACGATACGCCTGCCGCGTCACTGGATGATTCTCGCAAAGTCTTTGTTACATAACCAAAACACCGACCTAAAATATAGACAGCTGAACGAGCAGGGGTTACCTTGGTAACCAGCCGAATTTCTAATAATCTGACAAAGGTAACATCAGCGAACAAATTATATTATAATAAACTTATGCTCAGATACAATTAACATACGGTAAACCCGGGAAAATTACCGCGCCAGTCACACTCAACCTCCGCTTCCGGTCTAGTTTCGCATTAGAGACGCCACTATCCGTTTCCGTTTCCGTGTAAGGAAGGGGGCGGAGCTGGCGACGTGATGCGTCTGAAAGAAAGTATGAGTGTTCTTTACGAGCTCTCATTGCCTAGGGGACTCGTAGTGTTCTCAATGCGCTGAAGCTGATCGTTGAGTTTATTGACATTTGCAAACTTAGTGTTATATTAGCCCTCTCTTTCCGAATTAAACAAGTGTGCTGACTACTACCCACAGTAAAATAATTTTAGGGCCCCCAACATATCCAGAGGTTATACATTTTACTAGTATATGTTGAAATTGTTCATTAATTAGGGCATCATGGGGCCCCCTATACTCAGGCCCGGATTTGTGGAAAGGCCACATAGGCCCGGGCCTAGGGTGGCAGGATTTTAGGGGGTGGCATGTTGCCAATTTGCAAATAAAGGGCAGAATATGGGGTGACATGCCAGTGGGCCTAGGGGCACCCACTATGTAAATCCGGCCTTGCCTATACTTCTTGGGCCCCCTGCAGTCGTAGGGTCTGCTTCCTCTGTAGTTACGCCCCTGACTAAGCTATTATAATTTCCCAACTGTCCCTTTTTTGGCGGGACACTCCCTCTTTTGACATCTCAACTGCGGTCTCTCATTTGTACTGGAAAGTTCCTCTTTTCTCTGCTCTGGCTCAATGGCCAGAAAAAGAAGCGAAGTTTCAAACTTAATTGGCTTTTGGCAGAGAGCCCAAAATAGCTAACAGGTGCAAATAAGATACTCTGTAACAATTTTGAGATAAGAAAATAAGTAATTGGAACAGGAGGAATATTTTCATAATCTGCCAAATTTTGTAAAATGAACATGAAAATTAGGGTGTGTGGTTCACAAAAATGGGCATGGTAAAAATGTAGCCATGCTACTTGCGAAAAAAAGAATGTTGTCATTCTTTTTACTTACAAAATGTTGGGAGGTATGAATTTGTAGCCCTTAGGCATAGGCATAAGACCAGTTACCAGTGCTGTAGTGACAGTAAAATAATTTGATTCTTACATGAGGCATACCTCCCAACTGTCCCTTTTTCAGAGGGACAGTCCCTCATTTGTGGGGGAAAGTCCCTCTTTTCTCTACAGTGAACAGCCATTAAAATAAATAAAGTTTCTAACTTAATTGGCTTTTGTCAGAGAGAACAGAACAGGTGCAAATAAGATACTCTGTAACAATTCTGAGATTAGAAAATAAGTAATTGTAACAATTTAGCTAAGGAGAAATATTTTCAAACTTTCTTAACCTGCCAAATTTTGTAAAATGAACATAATAATTAGGGGGTCTGGCAACAAAAAGGGGTGTGGTCAAAATATTTCACCGCTCTACACACGCCACATTTTTTGTCCCTCTTTTTACTTCCAAAATGTTGGGAGGTATGCATGAGGCAGTAGCAATGTGAAGGTTGACCAGAAACCCATGGTGACCCACTGGTGGGGCAGTTTCTGTAGAACTTTGGACACTGGAGGTTATGGTTGGGGACAGGCCAGACTGGGGAAGTACACTCCTCTACTGCTCTTGAACATTCCCTTTCTTGTAACCAGAGGTGCTCTCAAAAGTAGAGTACAGAGTGGGGAGATGCTGGTATGGGTTGGGTGAGGATCCCACAATATTTTCCACGTTAGAGTCTGGTGGAGGCTGAGTTTTTCCTGACATGCTCATCACTAGTAGGCAGTGCTTGAATTGGGGTTAAAAAAAGCCTAGTGATGCTATGTGTGCAGCCAGGGCACTAATAGAAATCCTGAGCCCCTACAACAAATTTTGTGGGGCATCGCTCACCTCAGATCCCGCCCACTCCGCAGTTAAGAGACCACACAGACATCAGTGCTAAAAAAGTTAACCCCGCCCCCCACAGACATACAAAAAAGCTGTTGATAGTCAGGGCCCCCTTATAAGTTAAAAAAAAAACTGGGGCCCCAGAGAATATTTTCTAAAAAAAAATATTGATGCTAGGGGCCTATAGAGTATTATAGAGCCAGGGGATTAAAAAAATAAAAACACACATTAGTGTTCAGCTGAATTGAACTCAGGATTTCAATTTCACCTCCCTTCGTGACTTCGAGAGCCTGGCTATTTAAAAAAGTGCCCCCTTCAGGCCTGGTACAGGAGTACCCCCTGTGCCCGCAGGGCTGGATTTACTTAGCGGGCGCCCATAGTCCCTCTGTTGTTTTTCGCCCCTGTCCCCT
>CM044445.1:55650392-55681403 GCA_024363595.1 Xenopus borealis
TTTACAAGAACATAAGGTCACAAACATGGCCAATGAACAAGAAGTCTCTGCAACATTGTCTGTGCTTGTCGCAATAAAGCAGAGCCAAGAGGAGCAATTCTGATAAAACATAAATCTGATGCAGTGAAACTGTAGAAATGGAGCTCCCTGTTCATTAAAGGAGAAATCAACCTGTAAGTGAACCCCCCTCCCTCCTCCCACAAGGCCTACCTGCTCCCCCCCCGCAAATGCCCCTAACTTGTTACTTACCCCTCCTTCCAGGTCACAGGTGCCATCTTGTCTCTTTAGCTCTTCATCCTGTACTGCCCGGTGTTTTCAGGTACATGCATAGTACGAGGAATCAGCAGGTGCAGAGCTACTGCGCATGCGCTGAAATTTCTGAAAAAAGTTATCGGAAATTTTGTGACTTGTGCAGTAGCTCCACATCAGCAGATTCCACACACTAAGCATGCACCGGAAAATGCCGGTCAGTACAGGCTGAAGCGCGAAAGAGACAAGATGGCACCTGTGAACGCCGCTGGACAGGATCTGGAAGTAACAAGTTAGGGGCATTTATCTGGAGAGGAGGAGGGCCTACACAGGGGAGGGTTTTTTCCACTTACAGGTTAAATTTTCCTTTAAAGGGGTTGCTCATCTTTAAAATAACTTTTATTACGATGCAGAGAGTGATATTCTGAGTGCAATTTGAAATTGGTTCTCATGTTTTATTATTTGAGCTATTAATTATATACAGTAGCTTTTTATTATTCAGCAGCTCTCCAGTTTGAAATTTGAACAGCTATCTGGTTGCTAGGGTACAACTGACCCTTCCAACCAGGCAGTGGTTTCAATGAGAAACTGGAGTATGAATAGGAGATACATACATACAGAAAAACATAACTTAAGCTTTTGAAAAGTAAACTTAATTAATAATAACAACTTTGCAATATACATCAGTAAAAAAAATGCAGACTTTTTATGTTTTTTAGTGGTTTCTGACAGTTGCTTAAGCCTAGCCCCCTGCTCTCCTGCTGATCTTTCTGACTACTTTCATGAGCTTGCTGACTACTGTTACTTTGCCTCAGCAGTCAGCTGTCATTAGCCTGCAAGTCTGGGTCATTGGGGCCCACTGGGTTTTTACCCAGTGTCCTGACAGCCCAGTTCGACCCTAAAGCATTAAACTGTTTAATAGATTCCTGGCATTCATATTTAGGATGTTTTATGTGGAGATATTATGTGCAGTAATGGCTACAAATAGCTGTAACATACTAAATTTCCTATTACAAATATCTAGGTGTGCCATATTTTCTATTAAACTTACTTGCCATCTTTCCTATTCTTGGTTTCCTTTTTTATGACATTGGTTTCATTGTCATCAAAGCCATTTTACTACAAAGTGTGGCAATCTGTGGATACTGCCCTTATGTAAGTTATTGCCATTCCATTGGGACTTGGGATAGTCTAAGGATCAGTAATTACATAGCTACAGCCGCTGAAACAGAATAATATAAATAGCCAACACACCTGAAAGTAATGTAATGCAAATATCCATTTGTTATACTGTACTGATGGCATATACGGGAATAATGCAGTTTGAGTAAATTTTTGTACAGTGTATGGATTCCATGTGTGTAATTCATCTAGTGACATAGGTTTTTGGGGGGGTGGGGGCAGGAGGTGTGACTGCACCAGTTTCCACTTCCATTTTGCTGTTGCACCATACTGAGTATTGCAGGTGCAGATCAGCCCTTGAATTCGGCAGAAATTTAAAATAGTTTTAGGCTATTTTTTGTTCGCTATTCGATTTCTTGAAAAATTTGTAAGTTCGAACAGCAATCATTCGATTTCACGAAAAAAATCTTGAAATTTCCTTTGATCGTTTGAAGAATTTGTACGATCCGAACGTTCGAGGTGTTCGATCGTACGAATGTTATTCGAGCTGGTAATAGAATAAAAGGAAAAAAAATTATACTTACCCAAATTAACAAAGGCTATAATTACCCTCCTCTGTCCCTCCTCTCTGTGTTATTTACAAGCCCAAAAAAAGAAACAACCAGCACACTCAAGAATGCCAATATATTTATTCAGGGAGGGAAAGTGTGTGCTGCCTTCCGGACTAGAGAAAAAGAAAATTTCGGTTAGTATACACTTTTTCTTTTCCTTAGTCCTACAGGCAGTACAATAACTAATGGGATCTAGCAAGCTAGAATACACAGGGTGGGATTACGGATCTTGAAGAACTGCCTCCAGAACCCGGCTGCCAAGGCTGTATCATTCAAGGCTGCTAAGTCAAGACGGTAGAATCTTGTAAAAGTAGAAAAACTGCTCCACGTGGCTGCTTTGCTAGAGCTGATCTTTCTGCCCATGAGGTCGCCACTGCTTGCGTAGAATGTGCGCTAAGATTAAAAGGAGGATCTTTCCCCAAAGAAGTATAAGCCAAAGAAATCTTATTCTTCACCCAAGTTGCAATAGTAAATTTTGCAGCTTTGTTTCCTTTCGATTTCCCTGAAAAGGAAACGAAAAGATGTTCAGAGTCTCTGAAATCCTTTGTTCTCTCAATATAAATTGCACAACATCTTCTTACATCCAATTTATTAAACTTCTCTTCCTCCTCTGTGGAAGGCAACGGAAAAAAAGATGGAAGTATAATCTGTGCATTAATATTTTGAGTGGAAGGAACTTTCGGTCTAAAAAAAGGTAAAGAACCACTTTGTCCGGAAAAAACACTGTATATGGTGGATTAGCTGCTAATGCTTGCAGTTCCCCTATCCTTCTAGCAGAGGTGATAGCCACTAGAAATGCTGTCTTCCATGACAATAGCTTCTGACTGACAGATTTGCAAGAATGTAGCAGTGTCTTGAGAGAGACCTTGATTTACTAGAAGATCTTTATCAAATTCCATGCCGCTAGTTTCCATCTGGCTGGATTTGGATGACACATCTGTCCTTGGATTAAAAGATCTTTCCTCTGCGGTAGTATCCAATACACCCCTATGGATAAGATCATGAGATCTGTGAACCACACTCTCCTTGACCAGAAGGGCGCTATCAAAATGATCGAAGCTTGATCCTGCAAGATCTTCTTCACCACCCTCTGTATCATGGCCAGGGGGGGAAAGATATAGGCTATTCTCAAGTTCCATGGAAAGGACATTGCATCCAGAAGGTCTGTCTCGTCCCCCATTGATATGGAACAAAATTTTACTACCTTCCTGATGCCTCTGGTTGCCATCAGGTCTATCTGAGGCATTCCCCACTTCTTGAAAATCATCTGAAAATTTTGATGATTGAGCTCCCACTTCTTTTGGTCTATGATCTTCCTGCTGAGATGATCTGCAAGACAATTCTCTGACCCTTTTATGTGAATATCTTTGATCAATTTCAAATTCTCCTCCGTCCAGAACATCAATTTCTGACATTCCCTCATTAGCAAAGGGGCTCCTGTTCCCCCTTGGCGATTTATGTAAGAGACTGTCGTTGACTTGTCCGACTGGACCATCACTTCCTGGTCCTTCAGAACACTCCTGAAGGTTTTCAACGCCATGCGAACTGCTCTTAGTTCTTTGAAATTTGAGGATTGATTCCTTTCCCAGGATGACCACTGTCCTTGGGCTACTTTGTTTCCAAGGTGAGCACCCCAGCCTAACGTGGATGCATCCGTTGTTATCAACTGAAAGGCTGGAAGATGAAATGGGAACCCTAGCTTCAAGTTGGCAGGCTTCATCCACCACTTTAGATGTCTTCAGGACCAATGATACTCTCATGAAGTGGTCTAGGGAATGTATTGACCTGTCCCAACTGTGCAGAATCTCTCTCTGTAACACGCGCATATGACATTTTGCCCAGGGTACTGCTTCTATAGAAGCTGTCATCAGACCTAATAACCTCATGGCTTGACGAATTGGGATTTTCTGATACCTCAGAAACTCTCTTACAGAAGACATAAGCATTGTTATCTTCTCTGGAGGAAGAAAAACTCTCATTTGTAGCGTATCCAACTGTACCCCTAAAAACTTTACTGAGTTGGACGGCTGTAGAGTAGACTTCTCGAAGTTGATTATCCAACTGTGACATTCCAGCATATTCAATGTTATTTTGAGATGCTGAACCATCTTTTCCCAAGTGTCGGCTTTCAGCAGCCAGTCGTCCAAGTAAGGAACTACGAATACTCCCTGTTCTCTCAGAGCTGCTGCTAAAACTACTACCACTTTGGTAAAAACTCTGGGAGCTGAGGTTATCCCAAAGGGTAAGGCTCTGAACTGGAAATAATAGATCTTTTCCTTGTTCCAAACCGCAATGCAAAGAAACCTTCTGCTGAGAGGATGAATGGGTACATGCAGATATGCATCCTTTAGGTCTATTGTAATGAAAAGATCTCCTTGCTGTAAAATGTTTATTGCGGACTTGATAGTTTCCATTCGAAATGTTTCCTTCTTTATAAAACGATTGAAAAACTTTAGCTCTACCACTAATCTGAAAGAGCTGTTCTGCTAAACTCCCAATTTCTCTTCTTCCTGAGGAACTGGCTCTAACACTTTCATGGCTATGAATCGCCTTACTGCCAAAAGAATTGCCTCTTGATTTATAAGGTCTTGCCTCTTTTTTGTTATGCAAAATCTGCAAGGAGGTTGTTCCTGAAACATTATACAATAGCCTTCTTCTATAACTTTTAACACCCATGCATCAGAGGTTGTTTGTTGCCAAATAGGGAAAAAAGAAGTCCGTCTCCCCCCAACCTCGACTAGACCTCTGGCGTCAGAATTTTGGTGATTTACTGTGACCGGACTCCTTGCTTTGCAAAGATTCCTTTGATGGAAACTTGGATTTAAAGGCCCTGTTCCGGAATTTGACTCTGTTCTCTCCGTCTCTGAAAGGTCTTCTAGCTCTAGAAGTTTTGAAACTTCGGCTTGTCTTGAGGCAGTGTCTTCCCTTTCCCTGTCACTAAACTTTCTAGACTATCTAAAGTTGAACCAAACAATTTCCCAGGTTCAAAAGTAATTGATCAGCTTTTTCTTTGAAGCTAAATCAGCCACCCAAGCCTTCAGCCATAGGGCTCTTCAACCTGATGTGGACAATGACATAGTTCTTGCTCCCAGCTTAAATGATTGCACTGCTACATCACATAAAAAAATCTGTAGCTAATTTGATAGGATAAAGCATGTCCAGGAGATCATCCCTAGAAATTCCCACATCAATATCCTCTTCCAGTGCGTTTAACCAAAACTTTAACAATCTGGAGACTGAAATAGCTGCTAATGATGGCTTGCACACATTGGCCCCTGCCATATAGGATCTCCGAAGAGCACATTCAGCTCTTTTATCCATAGGATCCTTCAAAGCACTCTCTTCCACCAGAATAGTAGTGCACTTGAATAATCTAGCCACCGCCGTGTCAACACCTGGGGGATCGTCACATTCAGCCACATCAGATGGCTCAAAAGGAAACATCTGTTTAAATCTTTTATTAGCCTCCGTTTTTTTCCCTGGATGATTCCATTCCATTCATCACTGAAGATCCGTTTTAGTGAATCATGTATAGGAAAGGAAAGGTAATCCTGCTTTGTTCCCAGTATCTGAAGTTGAAGCTGTAGGACAAACTACCTTTCTGACTTCCTTAATCAACCTAGGCATTTTTTCCACTGGGAATAAAAACATCTCTTTATTCTTTGATGATGAAGTATATGAAGATAGATCAGAAGAGCTTATTTCTTCCAAATCGGTTTCAGATTCTGAAGCGCACAAGGTTTTAGATTGATCAGGCATAAATTTCAATTTATGAAAGTGATTTTTCCATAACATCCTTAAACTAAGACCTAAATTCTCCTGTATCTTCTTGGTTAGGGTTGGTACAGTCTTGGCAGCTGTTTGATGGCCATTCCTCAGGAATAGGTTGATCACAGCCTGAGCAAATCCTATGCCTGCTTTTTCTCTTTCTTTTACCTTCTGACATCTAATTAAAAGAGAAAAAAACAGTAATTATCCTTAACCCCATAAGGAAATACCACATAGCCATTACCAACCCTGCTGCTACAAGTAAGTACCTAATCAGCCTTAGATACACAGTCTGGCAGCATGAGCCACACGGTACTGCAACAAGGAGGCACATAGCAAAGCCTCTGCTGCCGTTATATATCCTTACCGGTGACAGAAAAAATGCCTCCACCTCTTTTAAAAGAGAACCGCGTCCTCCAGCATTGAGCGTCTCCCTCGCGCACAATGATGACGTGACCTCCCTATGTGAACACTACTTGTGCATTGTGCGCACCAGGGAAAAGAAGGCAGCAGCTTCAGTCCGGTTTGCCAAGCGTCGCCTGGAAATCCGGACCACCATCAAGCCTAAGGGATCCTTCCCCTGGGGAACTCACCCTCAGGTAGTTGTCCATACGGCCATCAAACACCTCAGTGTCTGGATCTTCGGCACCTGGCCTCCACATCTTGTGAAATGAAATGGCGCAGGAAAAAGAACACAGGGAGGAGGGTAATTATAGTCTTTGTTAATTGATTATTCACGATGTTGTCTTTTTCCTGTGCTATAGGAGTGGTGAGGGACTTAACCCATTAGTTATTGTGCTGCCTATGGATTCCCATAGGCTTCTATTGCTATTCATTACGCAGTCGAATAAAATTTTAAAGTTGAAGTACTTCGATCATCGAATATTTGATACTACCTGAATTTTGCATATTCGATGATTGAAGTGGCCATATTTGAATATTAGATAAAATCGTACGATCAGAATTCGATCGAATGTCGAATTCTTGACATGAATTTTGTGAATTTGCCCCTTAGGGGCTGATTTACTAAGGGTTGAATTTCGAAGTGAAAAAAACATTGAAATTCAACTATCAAAATTTTTTTTTTGGGGGGGGGGGTCATTTTCGATTGAATATTCGCTATAGAATGAAAATCGTTCGATTCGATTGAAGGATTTTCACCAAAATCAATTTCTCAGAATATAGGAAGGCCAGTATTTTTTTCCAGAAAAGGTGGCAACCCTATCTGCGAGGTCCCCCATAGGCCAAATAGTCGAAGTAGCCCAAAATTACTTAGAAATTCAAATTTTTAAAATCTCATTTTATTCGAATTTTCACTGTGACCCTTCGTAAATCAGCCCCCTAACTCTACCAAGCAAACACTTCTCCTCTGACCATTCCCTATAATGGAAAGTAGGGGAACTTAGGGTAAGGCCAGATGGGAAGATTCTGGGGGATTTGTCACCTGGCGACTATTCGCCTCTTCTTTGGGGCAACAAATCTCCCAAACCCTTTCCCCCTGCCTTCCATCGGCTTTAATGAATAATCGCCTGCGCCTATTCACACGTGTCGCTTAGGGTTGCCACCTTTTCTAGAAAAAAATACCGGCCTTCCTATATATTTAAGTTTTTTCCCTATTAATAACATTGGGATCAACCATCAAAAATACCGGCCAGGCCGGTAAAATACCAGCCAGGTGGCAACCCTAGCGTCGCTCGAAGTTGCCTCCTTAGGCAATTTTGAGGGATTTCAGGAATGCGCAGCATGTGAATAGGTGCAGGCGATTATTCATTTAAGCAGCTGGAAGGCAGGGTGAAGAAGCAGTTCAGGGAGATTGCCTTCAAAATCTAAGGCATAGAGGACGGGAGGGGACAACTGTATTTTCTTATGGCTGTGGGCATACGATCCAAAGTGAGGCTGGAAGCAATTAGGCTCCAAAGTCCAAACAGAGACACTATATGTAGATATTTGCTGAAGTTTTATTTTGTTTATATTTCCCCGGGGGCAAACGCAACACAAGTCCTTTAAAACTACTGGAAGCGAATACATAGTGGTGCTCTCAAGGTACAAAATAACAGCCGTCTCGCCGCGTTCGCCATTTTGTAACACACTTCTCGGAGGGTGAAATAGGGTCACAAAACATATACGTTCCATCTTGCTACACCCATTCTTGTTGCATTGCCTCATAACTCTCAAAAATTAATTTCGCTATCAGCTACCACAACTAACTTATCTAGCAGTTAACTTGTTGAAGCCAAACCATAACTTGAAACCCTCCTAGAAAGCAATCGGGGACAACTTCCGGGTGTACAAAGATGATGGTATTTCCGTTTCAGTAAGGCACTGGGGCCGCGGGGGCCTTTGGGAGGGCTGGAAGCTGTGGGTCCGGTGCGAGGTGACCGTAAGAAATCGCGGAAATTTCGTGTTTGCTGCCAGCACATCGCTATAATGCTACTCCGTTAGCATAATGACTTGAGGACTTAGTGGGTATTTATATACGTTTAATGTATATAGCGACAGGGAGTGCCTGTACTGTAATACACACAGGATCAGTGCAAACCGAGGCCTCAACGGGATGGGAGACAGCCGGGGTGAGTGGGGAGGTGTGTTGCAGCATTTAGCTTGTGTATAATTGGATGGAGTCTTCAAATATTCTGTATAGCTTGTACGATTTCCCCTAATTGCTATTGTGTGTGTGCAATATATATATATATATATATATATATATATATAATGTTAAAACACAGTTCATACTGTTTTTCTATATGTATTGTTTTAGTAACACGGTTATCTTTTTAGCAGTACTGATAGACTTCCTGTTTATTCTATAAAATGTAATACTGCATTCCTGCTGACTCAAGTAGTCAACATTGTTGTTTGTTTTAGGTCACAGCAACCAGACTGGCAAAGTTACTCAATACTTATTTAGCCAAGCAGGTGGCAAGATATGAAGCTGTATTTTGTTTTTTTTTTTTTTATTGTTCTGCCAGTCTGAGAGCTGGTGTGAATGTGTAAAAATTGGATTTTCGTGCTTATTTGCTTGACATGAACATGATGTAAGTGGGATATATTTACAGAATCTCATGTACTCTTCTCTGTTTCTTCACAGTATGCCAGAGCCCGGACACATCATCTCTCAGCCCCCCTTTAGGACGTTCCTTTAGTGACACCCCTCCACCACCTTCTGCCCCTTTACATCCTTCCATGGTTGGATCTGCAATGACCTCATCTGTCAACTCCCCACTTGGTAGCATTGGGTCTCCTTTTCCTGTTATCAATTGTTCTGTTGGGTCTCCTGGTATTCCTGGAACTCCATCAATTGGTTATGGACCTGTCAGCAGTCCTCAGGTAATTTCGTTTATCCACAAATCTGAGCAGATATTCCTCTGAAAGGCCAGTGGCATATGGGGCATTTTGTCCTCTGCCACTATCTTGCAGAAAACTGTGGTGGAGTAAATGTATCGGTCTGCCTGTCACCACCCCTAACACTACTGAAAGTAAAACACTCTGACTAACGCCCAGAGTTCTGCGTTTTGGGTCTGAGTTCTGCATGCCACCGCTCTGTGTCCATACAGTAGGGTGCCTTTTATTGATCAGTATGAAGAGGTATTAGGGGTCAGTTTTATATATTCTGCCTTGTATCTCCTTTAGGGCATAGCACACAATGCTGCTTGTCACCAGCAATTTGTCATGGCTACAAAAAGCCTGAAAAGACCCTGCCTTAAACTATACTGAGAGTTGTCTCTGCTATAACACTCAAATTGAAGGCAACACATTGTAGGCGGTAGTGACACATGGGGAAAGTTAAAAATCTCTTCCGAAAATGCCTTGGCATTCACCAATCCTGTAATTACCACAAGTAAATTGTATTAGCCGCAGCGCACAATAAAAAAAATTAGGGGAGATTTTTTGCCCATGGTAGCGCATTTTTATTGTGGACAACAAATCTCCCTGTGTGCCACTGCCCTTTTAGGTAAAAACCCTTAATTTCTTGCTCATTCCTGTCCCTTCTCTAATTCACAACAGATTGTTTATGCCTTACTTTAAATGTTCAGAGCCTTGTGGTTGAAGTTCTTTGATCTCCCACTGCCTGGATAATATATATTTAACAATCAAAACTAATAGGAACAGAAGGCCTAACTGCAAGACATCATTCCTTGCATATGTCCCTTTATTGTGCCATTCTACACACCTTGTTTTGGGCCAAACCCCTTTATCAAGTGTGCCCCTTATCTATAGCATTATATATGTATAACATTACATATATTGCTCCCACAGTCCCTAGTATTTTTCATTATGGATACATTTTACCAACCTTTTAAAATGTATATTTATGCAGGCATATCTTATATTATTTGTGCATGTATATTCTTACAGATTAATTCCACTGTGAATCTCTCTGGCCTACATTCTGTTAGCTCATCTGAGGACGTGAAGCCTCCACTTGGGATGAGGAGTATGCCAAGTCATCCCAATGGAGGGGCAGTCAGTGGAAAAAGGCTATGTGCAATCTGTGGGGACCGCTCTTCAGGTAAGATAAAGGAAGAACTGAATTGTATCATGTAAAGTAAATAGCCATCTGTTGGGAGGTCTGAGGGTAATTTGTAATGTGTGTCATTGTGTTTTAAAGAGTTTTAGCTCTGTTTATTTTACTTCTGTGTCACTGCCCAGTGTGCAGTGTTGAACACAAATGCAAACTCTGAGGTTTTATCAGTACACTGGGCCAGATTGATAATGGGAAAGATATCAATAGAAAGAGGATTGGATAGTAATCTACAGAACTAGCATTTATTTGGTGCTATTGGGCTGCTATATCTTTAGACACAGAACAATCATATAGCAATGATAAAACACATTTAACAAATTAACTTGTCAAATTTAACCAAATACTCAGTGAAGTCTGTTTTGTTTATACTGTTTCATTTTTCTCCTCACTGGCCCCCTCCACACATGCCGTAATAGAACTGAAGCTTAGAGTCCTTAAGGCTTATTTGTTTGTTTTTACCCCACTGGCTTAATTGTTCCTGTCTACTACTTTTTGTTTTTCCTGGGAAACACTAGATAAAGGAGGCAAAAAAGAGAAATAATCTATTCAGGATAAAAAGTGTAAAGTCTAGCAATCCGTTATATCCTATTTGGTCTTGTGGTTAAAAGGGTTTGTGTTGAAGGTTATTGAGGAGAGATAGGATTAAAATGATTCATTAAACCCAAAAATATAAAGCTTACAATTGTTGTGCTTTTTCTTTTTTTTTACTCTTTTTACACTTTATCGTAGGCAAGCACTATGGAGTGTACAGCTGTGAGGGATGTAAAGGATTCTTCAAACGTACAATTCGTAAGGACCTGACCTACACGTGTAGAGACAGCAAAGATTGTATTGTAGATAAGAGGCAGAGAAACCGCTGTCAGTATTGCAGATATCAGAAATGCCTTGCTACTGGCATGAAGAGAGAAGGTATTCATTTATTACAAATAATTTTTTATGTACACTATTTATATTAGTCATTCTCTGATATCCAAGCATGACAAATATAGGGACAAATGATTCAAACCAATTTAACCATTCGATCAAATTTTTTTTATTTGATCTAAGAATGCTTTAAAACACCTATGGGAGATTACCATAGGTTTTTAAAGCAATTTGGTAGGTTCAATCTGGCGAACTGGCCTATCGATTTTTTTTTATTTTTTTTTAAAGATAAGTACTTTGACCATCGAATGGTCGAAATTCGAATCTTTTTGAAAATTCGAATTTCGAATACATCGTGTGAATTTAGTAAATCTTCCCCTAAATGTTACCTATAGGTTATGTTGATAATTTTTTGCTGAGAAGTTTGTTTTTGTATATAATTAATTAAAGTTCTTAAGCCTGACTCTGACTTTGCCAACCTCACTGTCCCATCTCAGCCTGTTAGTTACAGTTTCTAATGCTAATGGACTCCTGCTGCACAAATATGGCAGCCCCCTCATGCAAATACTTTATGGCAAAGTTAGAAGTAGCTTTCAAAGCCAATATTATAATAGACGTAAAAAACAGTTTAATTTCAGGTCTCAGTATTTCTTCAATATGTTGCATTTTTTCCAAAATTCCTGGTCACACTGTAAAACTTTTTGTGCTTTCCAGATGACCTTTTTGTTTTTTGTAAAAAGTTGAAAACCACTGATGGACATTTCTGTTGAATATAACTAACTGGCATTCATTTGAAATACGTGCACAGGCTTAATTGTAAAATGACTGCAGTTTGGATTCAAAACTTGCTCTTTATTGGTTAATTCTACATTCCACAGCCTAGATAACAACATGCAGGCCATTGATTGACTGGAATGCTGGTTTATAGCTTGTATATCTTTTACTTCCTGCTTCTTTAGACCTTTGCACCCATACTACAAAATATTATGTACCTGCTATTACATTAGAATTTACCTTAGTGACCTAAAGCCTCAGACCTTTGTGACTTCCATTAGCCTTCTATATCCAGTATTAGCATTATCTTACATATTTTAAACTTTATCCCTTTTCATTGCTTATGATCTGTGCAAGATGATAGTGGGCATTAAAGCTTGGCATCATAATTTGATTCATATGTGTATTCTTCTTGCGTAGGTTATCATTAATGGATAAAAATACAGTTTGTGGAATATCTGGGTAAAATTACAGAGATTACAATTTTCCATAAAATACTATCGCGCATCCTTTGTTCACGCTGTGAAACCACACTACAATCATTAAGTTCTTTGTATAGGCTGTTAAATATGTAACCTTAAAAATCCAGATTTTTGATATACAATTGCTTGGTGCTTTTTAAAGCACTTGTGCAATTTACATTACATTTTTTTGTGTGTTTCAGAGTAATTTAACTTTTCATTAATGGTCATTCCGCCCCACCTGCTGCCCATTTCTTCTGATTGTGCAGCCAGAGAGACATGTTCAGAAGGAAGACAAGGGAGAAATCTGAAAAGCACCCTGAGCCATTTTACATAATTTTTTTTTTTAAAGTTTACTCATCCTTTAAAAGATATGGTTCTCAGAAAAGAAAGATTAAATATGGTCATCTACACACAAATGACCCCACATAATATGAAAGGGTAAATCATGAGAGAATTGTGTAGGTCATCTGATTGGCTCACACAAAGGTTTTTTGTTATTAAAGGGCAAGTCAACACCAAAATAAAAATTTGCCTAATAAAAAAAAAAAAAACGAATTCTTAGCAACTTTCCAATATACATCCATTTTCAGTGCACTCAAGTTATTTGCAAACACGTTTGCTATTGAAAGCAACAGTTGCTTAAAGGGGTTGCTCACTGTTAACTTTTAGTATGATTGTAGAGATTGATATTCTGAGACTGAGAGGTTTTTTTTTAGATATTTAGCTTTTTATTCAGCAGCTCTTCAATTTCCATCTTAAGCAGTCTGGTAACTAGAGTACAAATTAACCTAGCAACTATGCATTGATTTGAATAAGAGACTGGAATAGGAGAGGGCCTGAATAGAAGGATGAGTTCTAAAGAGTAACAATGCAATACATTTGTAGCCTTACAGAGCATTTGTTTTTTAGAAGTAGTCAGCGATGCCCATTTGAAAGCTGCAAAGAATCAGAAGAAAAAGGCAAATGACTATGAAACTAAAAAATAATGAAAGCCAATTGAAAAGTTGTTTAGTGTTGTCCATTCAATAACATAAGTCCCCTTTAACTTCTGATTGTTACTTTTTAAACATAGCAGCAAAGTCAGGTGTCTTAATCATCTCTTTGTCTTACAATTGTATTAACATTAGTGAATCTGACCGGTTTGCTTTGCCGAAATTAGTAAAACATATAAAAAAAAATTCGCTCATCACTAATCAACAGTCTCCGCAGTCAGGGCAGAGAATAGAAAGGGACAGACAAACCCTGCTTTAAATTGTAATACATATACAAATAACTTAAAAACCATAGAACATTTGTGATGATTGTATATTGCAAAGTTACTGAGTGTTTTCTTCTAAATGTTTGCTTCTATTAAAATTTTTATTTTGAGGTTGACTTGCTCTTTTAAATGCGCTTTAATGTTTAAGTAAATTCCAATTGATTCGATTTTTTTGCACCCTTAAGTCCCCCATACACGGGCAGATATAAGTTGCTAACAGATCTGCAGTTTACTGGGCCTCCGACGGCTTCCCCAATCGTTATCTGGCCAAAAGTCGGCCAGGTGTTGACTGGTTGGGTTTTAAAAATCCTGTCTGATCGAGGACCGCATCGGTTCATTGATGCGGCCCTCGATCCAACTGGCCATATTCTTCTCATAGGGCCCAACAATCATATTGGCCCAATATTGACCACTTCAAGGTGGGCATATCTGGGAGATATCCGTTGCTGAACGAGCGGATCTCCCTATGTATGGTCAGCTTAAGAAATCATTCCAAAACTATTTTTTGATGTAAGTCCAGCAAAATAAACTTAAGGCATAGAGGAGGGGCTGGCAATATATGATTGACAGTTCAGACTGTTAAACAAGTTTATAACAGTTATGGGTGTGTTAATAAAAAAAGAATTTGGGTTTCACTTAATGTGAAAATGACTTATTATACAGCTTTTTATGTCTGGATGACAGGTCCTCTTTTAAAAGGTTTTTATTTTGCATTTTATAACCTCAAACAAACATTGTTTTGTATGGTTCCATCTTGTTATAATACATATAGTACAATGCAGGATCTTTATACATTTAGGCTCTGTACATTTCTATATAGTTACATACAATTACAGTTCTATTCCTATTTTTCCTGGATCTCTTGAGGACTGATATAGGTAAATGTATCTCTATCATTTTGTTCTCTCTGCAACACAGGTCCTCTTTTAACCCTTTATGTTGGGTGTGACTGAAGATGTGTTGCAAAGCAAAACTTTTTTTCTAAAATCTAACCTTAAACCCAGAAATGTGGGTAATACATACATAGGTCATACATCATTGGCAGTATGTTAAAAGAAATCATCATTACCTACGTAATGTTATACCTTGAGATTAGGCCAAGGGGTCAATATAATAAAAGAAAAACAGGAGGTTTTAACTGAATTCTAAGTATTTTTTTCACCTTTAATATTTTCTCCAGCGGTACAAGAGGAGCGTCAGCGGGGAAAGGAGCGTGATGGAGAAGCAGAGTTAAGTGGTGCAATAAATGAGGAGATGCCTGTGGAGAAAATACTGGAAGCAGAACTCGCTGTAGAACAGAAAAGTGACCAGAGCCTTGAGGGAGGGGGATCAGTAAGTAAATCGCTAATGATTGTAACTTGATTCTGAAAGAAAATGACTGCCAACGTTTCATGGTTTACCCTAGATGCAACAAAAAAACAAAACATTCTCTGAATTCCCCATTGATCAGTATGTATTTGTGTACATATCTGTATATGTACAAATATACAGACCTAGATTTGTGGCAAGGCCCGGGCCTAGGTCAGCAGAAATTCAAGGGTGGCATGCTGCCCACCTGCCTGGTTATGGGAACTGGATATGCAAACCTCCCAAACACCTGTCTCCAGTGCAGTGCTGGACACGAAGGAAAGAGAGGAATGGGAAGGGGAAGAACGCAGACGGAATCGGGGGAAGGGGGCAACAAGCAGAGCCAGCCTAGGGGGCACCAGGTAAATCTGGGCCTGAGCATCTAGTTCATATACTTGTGCATAATAGCCTCATCATCCATGGGGCATGGTGAAAACTGCACAAAGCACAGGCTGCCATGTGTTTTGGCAATGCTGTATTCATGTGAGACTGCCAGTGTGTGAGGGGGGGGGGGGGTGTTAGTAAATTCAAGATGCCCTATGGCAGGTAGTTAGACAATGCTGCCTTGACCCCTACAGCAATGCTGTATTTGCTCATTAGTGCTCTATTACTAGTGTCTGTGTCATTGGTAAGTAACCTGTGACGTCTTCTGCATTGCTGCTTTACAAAGCATGTCTGAAAAATGTCCTCTTCCTAAAATTGCCGCAATCCAGCAGATCACAGCTGATCGATAGATTTAGCAAACCATATCCTAGATGAGTTGATGGATAAATGTCCATCACACAGGTTTTTTTGGTTTTCTATAAAACCTGAAATCTGTTTTTCAATTTTTAGCCTGGAACTGAAAAAAAAATTATGTAAAGCAATTCTGTCTGGCTGATTTGGAACACAGTAATTATTTTCTGAAAATCTGTTTGGGCCTGGTGTTTGTGAGTGCAGGTTTCAGGTCAATATGTGGATTTTTGAGGAGACAGGATCCTGTCATGGGAAAAAAAAATCTTCAAAATGCATCAGTTAATAGTGCAGTTCCAGAAGAATTCTGCACTGAAATCCATTTCTCAAAGGAGTAAACAGATTTTTTTATATTTCATTTTGAAATCTGACATGGGGCTAGACATTTTGTCAATTTCCCAGCTGCCCCAAGTCGTGTGACTTGTGCTCTGATAAACTTCAATCACTCTTTACTGCTGTACTGCAAGTTGGAGTGATATCACCCCTCCCTTTCCCCCACCCAGCAGCCTAACAACAGAACAATGGGAAGGTAACCAGATAACAGCTCCCTAACACAAGATAACAGCTGCCTGGTAGATCTAAGAACAGCACTTAATAGTAAAACCCATGTCCCACTGCGTACTATTCAGTTACATTGAGAAGGAAAAACAACAGCCTGCCAGAAAGCAGTTCCCTCCTAAAGTGCTGGCACAAGTCACATGACCAGGGGCAGCTGGGAAATTGACAATATCTAGCCCCATGTCAGACTTCAAAACTGAACAAAAAAAATCTGTTTGCTCTTTTCAGAAATGGATTTCAATGCAGAAGTCCTACTGAAGCAGCACTATTAACTGATGCGTAAAAAAAAAGTTTTCCCATGACAGTTTCCCTTTAAAGCTAGTCTATGATGAATACTGTATATTGTATTTTTGAACGTGGGCAGTGCTGTGGCTTAATATCAATGCAGGCAATCCTAAAAAGGAGTTTGTATGTTCTCCTAGGGTCTGTGTCCATTTCCTCTAGGAACCCAGTTGTCCTACCACCCTCCAGAATATACAGGCAGCTTAAATGGCTCATGATATAATTTGGGTGACTGTGAAAAAGTGCATATGCAAATTAGGTGTTGGTTCAGCCCGGCACAAGGATTCTGTTCCCTAGCATGAACTCATACATTAGGATTATTTCTGTAAGGCAGGGATTGTCAACTTTTGTTTTTTTTTTTCTTTTTTACCCACACGTGAGCCTTATTCAAATATTAAAGTAGTTGGAGAGCAGCAAAAAGTTATTTGGATGTGCCAAAAATGAGCTGTGATTGACTATTTGGAAGCCCCTCTATGGACTGGTAGCCTACAGGAGGCTCTGTTTGGCAGTACACCTGGTTTTTATGAAACTAAAACTTGCCTTCAAGTCAAATATTCAAAAATAAGCACCTGCTTTGAGGCCACTGAGCACAACTTTTTGCTCGCAAGCCATTGGTTATGGATTACTGCTGTAAGGTGTTTGTGTTATACAATAATAAAAACTGCACATACAATGGAACCTCAATTTTACATCTCCTGATTATAAGTTTTCCCTCATTTTACATTGTTGTTTTGTGGTCCCACTTCTATGCTACATTTCCTTGATTTTACATTTTCCTGGATTTCACACCATTTTTTTCTGGTCCACTGAAAAATGTAAAATGGGGGTTCTACTGTATGCAATAAAGCTCATGTTATTTTTCCACTGCCATCATAGGGATCATCATGACACATTATCTCCCTGTTAATATGTATTAATATTCTGCAAACTTTTTGTCCAATATATTTTCCAGTAATACACAATAATATTTTAACAACCTTGGTCACACTCCATTTATCAGAAACAGCATTCTACTTTTTTAATTCCATGTTGCACCATTTTCATAAGTGTGGGGGGCAGCATAACTGGCCATACATGCAATATGGACTGAATCTCCCAATCTGCCCAACCAAAACTGAGCATGGAAGATCAGCTCAAGGGATTGTTTTCTATTGTTAATTTGGAGTAGGTATGCATACCTATTTGACAATTGTTTCAATTTTGCAATGTTACTATTTTTTTTTTCTTAAATGCCTAATTATTTCAGAGCATTGTTTGGACCACAGAAGTTTCAATACGCTGTGAACCTATGGAAAACATCTACAAAAAGCTTTTACTCCGCTAATTTCATGTATGTGCTACAGTTGTACCCTCCCCTGTTTTGGATGGGCAAAGGCTGATGAAATACCCAGTTTAAAGCAGTCCTTGACCAAAAAAAATTTTTTTTTTTTGCATTGTGAAAAAACACATTTCAGAGCAACTTTCCAATTTTCTTCTTACTACTACTGCTACTACTACTACTACTACTGCTACTACTACTACTACTACTACTACTACTACTACTACTACTACTACTACTACTACTACTACTACTAATATAATAGTATTACTAATTTTCTGTCTGCTGTTTACATGGTCCTCACTCCTCTGAAATAATGTTGCAAGCCAGCTATCTGGCTAAAAGGGACAGAGGAAATGAGACTCTTGGTGCATATATGTAACAGTTGGGATAGAAATGAACACCGAAGCAGCAGTTAATGAGCATAAAAGCATAGTAACATATAAGGTAGCGCCTATTTGCTGAAGAGACTTAAACACTCCCCCAAGGGCAGTTTTTACCCCTTGCATTCTCTTGTAGGGCCAGTCCTAGTCATTGCATTGTGTCTTTGATATATTATAAATTATTTTTAACAGAACCAAAAACATTCTAATTTTACATGCTATATAAAAATACATATTTGCCAAAACAAATCTAACTTTCATAAAGCTAAATTTTACATGCAAAAAGGGCACGCTCTCATGCAGTGCTTTAACTGACCTATAGCAAAGTTGATTATCAGAAGATTAGGATTTGCATCATTGTTTACTTGCATTCATTTTTTTGTCTGCAGCCCAGTGATCCAGTCACTAATATATGCCAGGCTGCTGACAAACAGCTCTTTACTCTTGTTGAATGGGCCAAGAGGATCCCTCACTTCTCTGAGCTGGCTTTGGATGATCAGGTCATTCTGCTAAGGGCTGGTAAGAATACACAAAAACCGCAAAGTGTATTTATGTTGTGTATTTCCCTTCTTATCCCTAACTTTTTTTTTTTGCCTCAGGATGGAATGAGCTTCTTATAGCTTCTTTTTCTCATCGCTCGATCTCTGTGAAAGATGGGATTTTACTTGCCACTGGCCTTCATGTTCACAGAAATAGTGCACACAGTGCAGGCGTGGGGGCCATATTTGACAGGTACTAGATATACAACATCTAAATAATGTTTTCCAGAAGAGGGCATAAATAGGCAGCCCTGAAGTGGGCAACATGCAAAACTCATGCTTTTGTTTAACAAAATATCCAAGCATCCATATCCTCTGCTGAGTTGAATGAGCAAGGTGAGCTAGCCTTGAAAACAATCATGCATAGGAGAAGTGTACACTGATGGTATAATCACAGGGGGGTGCCAAAGTTAGGCATCCATCAATGCTTTTAATTGGTTACATCATACCCATAGCCAGTGCTTTTACTCAATATAAATGGTAATGGCACAGGTTACTTCTGTAGTAGCACCATGGTGCTCTACTTCTGCTCTGTGCCCCTGGGCCAGGGTTTACCTGTGCAGTAGTGTTAAGCTTGAAGAGGTTTTTGCTTCTAACTGTGGCTTTCACTCAACTACTCATGTGCACCCAGATCAGAATGCAGGGTAGAACCAGAAGTCGATGGCAGCCTGGGGTAAGCAATTATAATCCGTGTATTGAAGCTCCCTATAGATGTCCTCTAATATACTTCTTGCACAAATCAGTGGTGGGCATGTCCTAATAGCCCTTGCACAGTAGGATGTCGGTAGAATATTGGAGAACTCTCTTCACACAGGAAATTAGGGAATTGTTTGTTGTAAGGTACACCCAACTACTGTTTGGCTGCAGAGAATAAACTGCTCTCAATGGTATCAGAAAGAAGCCAACAGGAAGTGGAATAGTTGGGTTATTTTTGGGTAAACTTTCATTAAAGCTTTATAAAATGTAAGTTGTAAGGGTAAATCACTTGTGGATGCCAAATATTAGGCAGAAAGCTGCATCCTGGATACCACAGAGTGGTCTTCCTGCTTCTTTCTTCTATGCCCTGGATGTGCCTTTGCAGAAGATTAAAAAAACTATCTTTTTTGCTTAATGTTCACTCCACTGCACATGACCCATCCTGGGGCTGTTGAAGAATAAAGAACCAGCAGTCAATCTCCATGGTATTCACTCGAGTACCCAGGGCTGCTGCAGTTTTCTGCTGACAGTAGCACCAACCCAGGGTGTAGGTAAGATGATAATTACTGGGGGGTGCGTAACATTTTGCATCCCCCAACCACCGCAACCCCCCCGATTATACCTTCCTACTCTTTTTAACGATGAAAGAACTGAAGTTCTGGGCAGTTTGCATTCTTGCTCTCACGAGGCATGGTGTAATATGTTTTATTTTCCAGGGTCCTAACTGAGCTGGTATCAAAGATGAGAGACATGCGCATGGACAAAACAGAACTTGGCTGCCTTAGAGCAATCATATTGTTTAATCCAGGTATGTTGTGGGAGGTGGTGTCTTTATGTTGGCAACCATATGGCAGATGCAGAAGTTGTGACATTTTGTACAGGTGAATATATAAACTAGGGGTGTGTACTACAGATGCAGGCTACAATTGAAATGCTCAATTTTGTAATTATAAGTCATTAATGATAGGATTTCATTGTATGGTGCATCTGAAGTCTGTGATCACAATTGATTCAAGACCCAATAATTTTAGTTTATATTTGCACTTTGAGATTTATGCTATCTCTTCATACAGTTTGTTGAGGCTTTATATAATGTAATATAACATTATATGGTTCTTCAGTGATTTGATGGTCCTTTTGTTTCAGATGCCAAGGGTTTATCTAACCCAGGGGATGTGGAAGTTTTGCGGGAGAAAGTATATGCTTCTTTGGAATCCTACTGTAAACAGAAATATCCAGACCAGCAGGGAAGGTGAGCATTTTGGATGCAACTGTTAAGGAGGAATCTTTCTGTTTCAGCTCTGCCATCTTACTTGGCTTTCCCATGGTTATCTTAACATTTCCCTGTTTTACTATATTGCTCAGGTGCAGGTTTAAGTCTAATACGGGTATGGAACCTATTATGCAGAATGCTTGGGACCTGGGGTTTGCCTGATAATGGATCTTTGCGTAATTTGGATCTTCATACCTTGAATCTACTAGAAAATCATGTAAACATTAAATAACCCCAATAAGCTGGTTTTGCTTCCAATAAGGATTAATTATATCTTAGTTTGGATCAAGTGCAAGCTACTGTTTTATTACAGAGAAAAAGGAAATCATTTTTAAAATTTTGGATTATTTAATTATAATGGAGTCCGTAATTCAGAGCTTTCTGGATAACTGGTTTCCGTATATGGGATCCAATACCTGTATACTGCACAGATAGATGTTTGTCCATTCTAGGGCAAGATGTGTAGACCAGGAAAGAGGGAATTCCAGTGATAGAGTTCCCCCAAGCAAGTGCATTTTTTCCCCAGAGTGCTTTTCCTGGTCTAACCTATTTGCACCCCCAGTGAATTAGCGTGTTCTTGAGATCTATTGCATGCAATGTATGCATCGGTAACACTAGAAACAAGAAGAAGGCACATGAGCATGCAACCAGTGGGATTAAAGAAGTTAGCAAGTATTGGTGACAACAATCGCCTATATGATTCAAGCCTTCATATTCTAGACGCCCCCCCACACACAAACATCCCACTAGGCTTGAGGGATGATTTAGAAGACCATTGTTAGATCAAGGTTTACTTTCTGGTACTAAAATAACTTTCAGAAATGGCTGCATGGCTTCTTGCAGCCATGGTTGCTTCTTGTGAACAGGAGAAAACATTTGATGGGTTAAAGACATTGATTACAAGTGCTTTGCTCAGTCCTGACTTTCAGGCGTGAATTTCTTGGGAGGCTAAGTAGTATCATTCAAAACTGGGAATAGGATGGTCTGTTTGCAAGATTCTAGCATGAACCTAGCCACATATGGGTTTTTGTGGCCCAGATAAAATGGGTTCTTGGGGTACAGTTTGTTGCTTGAAGTGAAGCTTGGAAGATGTAACAGGGCAAATTACAAAGCAAATTTGGCCTAACTGGCATAGGGTAAAGGTGGCCTTACACAGAGAGGTCCGCCAAACAAGTGGATCTCACCCCAATATGCCCACCTTGAGGGGAGTGGTATAGGAGTGATCCGATCGTGGGCCCTAAGGATCACTGATCAATGATCAGATCATAATGCAGGAGTACGGATGGTTGGATAGTTGGATTGCATCAACGAACGGATGCGGTCCGCGATCCAATGGGATTTTTAGCCCTGCCCAATCGACAAATGGCAGACCTTCGGACAGATATCGATCGAGGTAGCCCATCGGAGTGCCTCATACATGGACCGCATACCATGTATGGCCACCTTAAAGGAACAGAAACACCAAAAAAAGAGTGTTTTAAAGTAAAGAAAATATCATGTAGTGTTGCCCTGTGCTGTTAAAACTGATCTGTTTGCTTCATAAACACTACTATAGTTCATATAAACAAGCTGCTAAGTAGTAATGGTGGATATTGAAAAATGGCTATATGGCACAGGATAAGTAATGGATAACCGATAACATTATGTTCTACAAATTTATCTGCTGTGTAACGTGAGCCTTTTATCCTTTGACTAGTTGCCCCCATGGCTACTCAACAGCTTATTTATATAAACAATAGTAGTGTTTCTGAAGCAAACACTGCAGTTTTACCCGTGCAGGGTACTTTACTTTAAAACAATTTAATTTTTTGATGTTACTGGTCCTTTAAGGATACTTGAAATTGCAGGAGATACGCACATTTATTATGACACTGAGGAAATGGGTGGAATTAAAGAGATTACTAGAAAGATTAAAAGGGATAAACAAATGGAAGATACATTTTAAAAGTAGTTAATTAAAGGAACAGTAACACCAACAAATTGAAGTGTTTTAAAGTAAATAAAATATCATGTAGTGTTGCCCTGCGCTGTTAAAACTGATCTGTTTGCTTCAGAAAAGCTACTATATTTTATATTATCAAGTTGCTAAGTAGCAATGGCGGAAATTGAAATATGGTTATATGGCACAGGATTAGTAATGGATAACAGATAACATTATGTTCTACAGAGCTTATCTGCTGTGTAACTTGAGCTTTTTACCTTTGAATGACTGCCCCCATGGCTACACAATAGCTTATTTATATAAACAATAGTGGTGCTTTATTTTTATTACTTTAAAACAATTTCATTTTTTGATGTTACTGGTCCTTTAACTCTAGGCACTTTTTCTAATCACCTCATATTTAGGCATTTAATACACTTTTCTTTGAGTAGAAGTCATTTATGTGTGCTTGTGTTTGTGAATACCTTTATTCCGTTTGATAAAGAGTCATATTGGCTTGTTGGCTTTGAAACATTCCTGTGTGCTCACTGTTGCAAAGTGTTTTCTATCTTCTCTGTCCATGGGTGATTATCTAACAGGTCTCTCTTTAACTCTCTCTTAGGTTTGCCAAGTTACTTCTGCGTCTGCCAGCCCTGCGATCCATTGGTCTGAAATGTCTTGAACATCTATTCTTTTTTAAACTTATTGGAGACACTCCAATAGACACATTTCTGATGGAGATGTTAGAGGCACCACACCAGCTATCTTGAGATCTTGATGGAACTAGCAACAGACTGCTGCTACACTCCTATAGACTGCTTCTGGAACACACTCCACTAGACGCCTGCAGATGGTGATGCTAGAATGCAGCTGTCCAGACTGTTTGCCAGTGTTGGATTGACTTGTCTTGATAAACTTTTCTTCAGAGATTGCTTCCTTTTCAGGCTGGTAGACATGCATATTTAGGGGTACTGAGGCAGTACGCCTCTCTAAAGACAGACTACCGCACAGAGGTCTCTGCAGAATACGTTTTGGCTTCCGTTAAGAAATGCTCACTGATGCCAGAAAGAGTGCCAGAGATTTTACCTTTCATTTTGAGAGACACTCCTATGCAATACCCTTTGTTATTCTGCTCAGTAGAGCACCATGGACAATTCACCACAGGACATCTCTTAACAGGAATCGCATGCTGTATCCAGTCTTAATTGCCCTAGAGACATTTAGGATTTTGGACACTCCTGAGAGAGTTAAACTCTATGAAGGAGGTAAATGTAATGCTACAGCTAGAACATTTTGCAACGACCAGTTAATTTGCATGGGAAAAAGACTTCAAATTGTGTGACAGAGCATCAATCTTTGTCATAACAGGACGGTGGACAAGGCAAGTCCTGATTAATCAATGGGCTTTATTGATGCAGTGTAGCCTTTTCACTCGCCCTTCTCCCTAATTTAGTGGTGTTCTGTAATCATAACTGCACTTCTTGGGATATAGGTGAGGTGATTGGGTGTTCACAAACGAGGAAGAACGTCTGTATAATCATCTCTCGAGACCCCTCATTAAGATTTCTAAGCAACAGTGAATGTTCTGCTTTTTGGGGTGCCTTGAAGGGAAACCTAGTGGGGTTCTTTACCCATACATTGCATCCTTTGGTGAGATCAGTAGTTTTTGGGGTGACTGTCTATGTTGGTTTAACCAATTGTCATTTTATGTTTGCTTTTATTTGAAAAAACGATTACATTGCACAGGATTTTTTAGGGTGTTCTTTAATCATGTCGATATTTGGCATTTTCAGTTGTTCAAGTTAACATATAGGGCAGATATTCCCAACATGTGGGGCTGGCCCGGTGCTTAAAGCAGAGGGTAGGGGAGAGGTTAGGGGTGCATGCTGGTTTTGCTGTTTTGGATACCTCTGGAACTCTAGCAAGATTGCTCTTACTGCAACATTTTCATATAGCTGTGTCCTTGTTATGCGCTAAAACGCCCCTCACCCCCTCACAAAGGTTGGACTGCAGACGTGGGGGCTTTAACCGAAAAAAAATCTAAAAACCTCTGTAGGGTGTGTTTTGCAGACAGCTTTTTTTATTTCTAGGGTAGGGATTGGAGGATGGTCTGTACTAAAAGAGTCTGGGTTTACTTTTCTTCCTGCAGACTTACTTGTTGGGTATCTCTTAGTAGTGAGGGTTTTTTTATTTTTTTTTATTTTAATTTTCCTTTCAGAAATTTCTGCTGCTAGAGGTATAACATTTTTTCCAATGCACCTTTTAATTTCTATGTACTTGTTTTACGCTCCCCTCTTTCTATCAGTCTATGCACATAGAATTAGACGTTTTCTGATGGTTTTCCATATCAGACTTGTATATATCAGTACAGTTCATAGCTATATACACACAGTTCCACCAGCTCTCGTCATGATGCAGATTCTCCGTTACAGGCGTTGTATGCTTATTCCCTGCGTCCTTCCTAATTCCCACTGCTTGGAATGAACATTAAAGACAACAAGGCTCATTCTTTTGGCTTTGGTGTGATCATTTTCATAAGATTGTGCATGTTTTATTCGATTACTTTTCCTGACTAATGGGAATGTTACTTTACTGGATACCTGGATCGCTGCCAGTATTATTGCATGTAGTTTTATGTATGCAAGGCCTCTTTCTATCAGAAGTCTCTGGCAGTGATTGATTAGTAAATGTTTTTTGGCTTGGATCTGGATAATGTTTTTCTATAGAAACCGTTTGCAGGCAAAAAAATAAATGCCAGGTATGAGATCTGTTATCAGGAAACCTGTTATCCAGAAAGCTCAGAATTATGAAATGGCTCCATTTTATCCAAATAATACAAATTTTAAAAAAAATTCCTTTTTTCTCTGTAATAATAAAACTGTACCTTGTACTCGATCCCAACAAAAGCTTAACCAGCCCACGAGTTTATTTAATGTTTACATGATTTGCTTGTAGACTTTGGTATAAATATACAAATTACAGAAGGATCCATTATACTGTCCCAGTCCCTGAGCATTCTGGATAACAGATCCCATACATGTACTAAATAAATTGCAGGACTATATACAACTTTAAACACAACAAAGGATATGGACATGTTCATTTTGGTGTGTTTCAGTCCAGTATATGGGGAAATATTCTGGTTATATTTGTATTTAACACAGCTGGCTTATGATTGTTTCCCTGTTGTCTCACATATGACTGAATTTCATCCTGTTACTCTATGTATGCCAAATGGTAGTAGAATTGACTGTATACATTCAGACTGTTCTACAAAACCTGTACATCCCTTTCATTTTTTGTTTAGACCAAACAGATCATTTTTAGTAATGAGGTTTCATGTGTTTGTTCTACTCAAAGCACTGAACGGGGCCACACCAGTTTCCAGATCTTTAATACATTGATTATTCTTCTTGTTTATGCACAAGCTATGGGCATGCAGGTTCTGGGTGGGAGTGTTGATTTTGTATGTATATAAAGGGGAACTATCAAAATATAATATAAGCTTTATCATAATGACGGTTTCTAAATAAATGAAGCAAACAACTTTTAAATATCCCCCTCCGCATCTGTTTCTCTTCATTCTGTCTTCATACTGGAGTCTGATTTTGATTGACATTTAGGTCTAATACAGCCTTCTGGGGGGACTCCTTTTGCGTCGTAAATGTATTAAGAGCTCTCGCTCTCTCTCAAAATCACTAGAAATCCTGTCTCTCTACATGCACAATTTGTTCCAGAGTCAGTTATTTTGTTAGATTTTTTTTCAGGAATCAGTTGTTGTATCCAATACATCTGATAGGAAAGGGAGCACCCTAAAAGATATATTCTTCTTCCCAATTTGTGCATGAAGAAAAACAGATGCTGAGGGAGGGGATAGTGAAGATAAAATGTGGTTATTTCAGTACAGAATTATTATAGAACTATTTAGAAAGTTTATTTCTGTATGATTAAGCTTATATTAAAGGACACGTCAAAACAAAAAATTACTTTTTGCCCAATGAAAGAAAACACAATTATAAGCAACTTTCCAAAATTAATGTATTAAAAATTGTTGGTGCGTTAAAAGTTATTTGTAAATGTAATTGCTATTGAATGCAGTGTTTGCATAATTCCTGGATGTTCCATTTTAAACAATGTTTCAAAAGCCAGTCTCCTCCAGCAAGACAGGTCTGTTCGGTTGGCTTATGCTACTTTGTTTCAAAAGCCAGAACCACCAGTACATAGGGTAGAAAGGGACAGACAAACACTGCTTTCCATAGCAATACATGTAAACATAACTTAAAAACCATAGAAAATGTGTAATGGATGTATATTGCAAAGTTGCTTAGAATCATGTTTTCTTTTATTAGGCAAAAATAATTTTTGGGGTTCTGCCTTTAAGAGGCAGAGTTAAAAAAATTTTATGATCAAAACTCTCATTCGAATTGTGAATTATCAAAACTCGATCCGAGTTTTAATTCAAATTCATACTCCGACCCTTTAAGAACTCTAATTTGACTATTCATCACCTGAAGCCTGACAAGTTCATGTATAATTCGATGGGAGCGGGTCCAGGGACCAATTTGGACATGTTAGTAGCCTTCTGACATTTTCACAGCAAAAACTCTAATTGAGTCTATTTTTTCTTGACCATCCATTGAATTTAAAGTATATTCAATTTAATGAGAGGAATTAGGAAATCAACCTTTGATAAATGTGCCTCTAAATGTTTTATTTCCTTTAACTATAACTTCATAAAGAGCTACAAGGACTTGCAGTACTAAACGATTATACAGAAGAAAGGTACACACAGGGAGGACAAAATGATATAGAAGTATAAATCTGCAATGATTAGTTGCCATGTAGCAGGACACTGTTTTGGTTCACTACATGGACTTTTGGGCTGCTGGGACGTCCTTCATACATTCTCCTCTCTCAATTATCTGGCTGGTCTTCTTCACATATTGATTGGGCAATGCTTAATATTTGTGATCTCTTTATGTGCTAGTTCAATACATTCTTTCGCTTGATTTCCATATTGGTCCAGTTGTGGTGAAAACTGCAGATCAGTCCAATACATGGGTGGCTGCATTGTATAAAGATTTCTTTGATGACCTGACTTTAAAAAGTTTGCATCATCATAAAGTAAAATGTGGTGTAAAACCATCAAATAAACATTACTATACAAAGCTGCCAACTTTTTTTGGAAAAAATACTGATCTTCCTTTATTTTTCTTTTGTTTCTTTAATTAACATTGGCTTCAAGCCCCATTTTTACTGGCAACTCTATATATTCAGCCCTTGATAAATCAAGTCTCCCGTCTATCCACCTGCCCAGGATTGCATGCACCATTCAATGAACTCTGAAACTGCTGGTGGGACCGTAAAACTTTGGAGAATACCTTACAGCTTTGGGAAAATGTACAGCTCCACTAAGCACCTTGAGCAGAAACAAGTTGGGAGCAGAGAGACAGAAGTAGGACTTCTACTACATCAAAGTTCTTCTGGTCACTCACAGTTCTGCCCAAGACCTGTGGGAGAATAAAAGGTCGCACCAAACTCTCACTATTCCTGTGCTTTGACAAAGCATCAATATACTCGGCAAAACACTTTTAATTAACATGTGACCACAAATATACATTTCTACTAGTCTACTGTAATACGACTTTTGCAGACTGGTCAGTAAGTTTTTCTTTTTGAATATGGAACAATGTAGTGCAGGGGTTAGCATTGCTGCCTTCCAGTGCAGGGGTCCTAAGTATATTTTTTGGGTACTATCTGCCAGTATTTTTTTTTTTATTTTCCTAATGCTCCTCTGGTCTGGTGTGCTCCTCTCCAAAAAGGTGAAATCCAGTAAACCTTTGGGTACACAATGTAAATTTCACAAATTTTATTTAGACCAGACCTTTTTTGACTACTCCTAACCCTAGACCACATCATATAAAAATAATGGGTGCAATGTTCCATTTCACAAAATACAGAAAATAAATATGTTCGCACTTTAGTGCTTTGTGTCTGCTGTTATCCCTGATTTCTCATTGCTGCTGCTGTCATTGCAAAGCAGCTTCCACATCAGAACTGTGCAGTGGATGGGCCAAAAAAGGGAAATGTTCTTAAGCCAATAGCTGCAAATGGGGATCTCCATACAACAACACTTTTCTGGAGGTTAAAGGTCCTAAAACAAGGCCTGTTCCCCTGAATCAGAAACTGGTTGGAAACCTATGATAGGCACTTTAGATTGTAGTCTTCATTGGGTCAATGACTGACGTATAATCTATGTAAAGGGCTGCAGAATATGTTGGTGCTGTATAAATAAAATATTGGAATATTTGTGCAGGAAAATGGCTACATTTATGTGGTTCTTTACTAAACCCCAAAATTATCTGATCAGGCTTTTTGTGGCAAAATTAGAATCTTTCATTAAAAAAAAAAAAAATAATAAAAAAAAATTTGTTTTTGAGGTTGATTAAAGCCCGAAGCCTCAAAAAGCCTGAATCTGAAAATCCACCATCTCAGACCTGCCGAGGTTGTGTATAAGTCCATGTCAGAGGTCTCTAGCCTATTTGGAAGTTTCTGTGGTCTGCACTGGAATTAGCCTGACCATTGTGGACTTTTTGGGAAAACCCCCCAAAAAATCATACAACTTTAGTTTTCAAACAGTTTAATCAAGTTTCTACCCAAACCTATTAAATCAAGATTTATTTAATAGTAAGTAAGTTAAAATCTGGCATGGGAGTTTGGTTGTGCTTTTTTTTATTTAAATAATGAGATAAATTCAGATTTTAGTAGTGATTTTCAACCTTGTGCCTCCAGCTGTTAAGAAACTACAAGTCCCACAATGCATTTGCCTGACTGTGGCTGTCAGACTCCTTCATTGCATTGTGGGACTTGTAGTTCCTTAACAGCTGGAGGCACAAGGTTGAAAATCACTATTTCTTCTATGTAAGAGTATTAGACAGATGAATCCATAGCCCACAAGGTGGCAGCAGCAGCAGCAAGCATACTGCAGATTTCCCCAACTGTGAGCTTCTGTATTTATATATTATCCTGTGCTTACAGATGTGCCGTCACTTTATATTTTACTAACGCCTGTCTGGTTGTAACATTATTCTATAATCATAATTTTTCAATTCATCCTTTCCTTCTGTTATGTCTCTGTATTTCTCTCTGCAACTTCTTTGTACCTGTCAGTTATATCCCCTGCTGCTAAAATGTCTTTTCTCTATATTGCTGTTTCTCAGAGACTTTCCCATATCAGTTTCTTCCTTCTGTCCCATAAACCTGTCTGTGTGAGTCTCCCACCCACATACAATGCTTTTCTCTCATTCTAACATAGTTTTGATTTTTTTCTCTTGTTAACACAACACACAATCCACCTCTAAGACACAATCTCTTTCAAGATCTTTCTCCAAAAGTCTCTCTATCACACACATGCAATATCCCTCTTTCTTTCCCTTTAACTCTCTCCCCTCCCTTTTCCCTCCCTCTCTCATTACATTGAGCCCCCCATCTCCCTCACTGAACTCCTCAATTCCTCCATATTTTTCATTCCTGCTCCCTCTCCCCTAGGATCTTTCGTCGCCTCCTTAGGATGCTTTACTAATACGGTTATTTGAAAAGAGAGAGAGAGATTCAATAACTCAAAAATGAAAGATATGTGTTCATATTGAATGGCTAAACAGCTACAGCAGGGCACAGGGCTAGTTCTGAATCCTGTCTCTGTCCTTGAGCTTTTTATATCACACCAGGGCCCCAAAAAAACATGATTTCCTTGCAGTAGTTTACTGACTCCCTAGATTGCCTTCAGTTCAGTGAACACTTTTTTTATGCTTGATCCATAAGAAAACAGTCTCTCCTTGGAGGATAACTATAGCATTCAGAGAGTTTTTGTTGGAGAAACAGTAGACAATCAAGTCTTCTGGTGGAGGTGATCCTAGTGTGAAGTGTTAATACAATATACAAACCTTATTTTCCCTGGCTAGCAAGCAAACACTGTATTCCAATGATTGTCCTTTTGTAGCAAAGCAATTCTTAACCTGAATTAATGAAGAGTTTGGCAGAAATGAATTTACCCTGTTTTTAGAATATTATATGTTTATTAAAATAATCATTTTACAGATGGATTTATTTGAATATACTGTAGTAGTAGTTGTGATCTAATATAAACTGAGCTATGCATTTAAATATTGTGACTGTGGGCTTGCATGCCACTGCAGGAGTAGCTACTGTTTGACATCTTTTTTCTGTATGACTGAGACTCCTGAATATCTAACCAACTCTTGAGCCAACCTGCCTATACAGTACCTTCCCGTCACCTGTTTTTCCTTTGTATTTGAATCCTTACTCCC
>CM044445.1:55706277-55720931 GCA_024363595.1 Xenopus borealis
CCTGTCATATAGTTCAATAACAATGTTAGGGGGATTCTGCTCTGTTTCACAGGGCTCTCCACAGATTTCAATGTCAAAGATGAGTGTTTGGTCCCACGTTGGATTGAGGGTACAGTTAATTATTTCTGTCCTCTTGCTTTGGTAAAGGAAAGAGACATGAGCATATGGATCTGAAAAGCTATCTCTATCCATTGGAGTGAGACCACGAGCCTGATACAGGTAACATCTAAGCTGGTACGTGTAAACTTTGTCATATGTACAGGAAACAAACGGAACATGCTCCCTGTAAAAGTCTTTTGGCTTGTCTGTTTGGTCTTTTTTCTGTTCATTTCCATGCACAAGATTTCCTTCCAGGTTAAATATGGAAGATGTTTCACCACAAGAGACCAAATTTCTTATCCAGCGCCTTCGACGGAAAGTGTCAGTGCTACATTTCTTTGTATGAAATTGCCAGCCTGACACTGCAGCATACTCCCATCCTTTGTCTTTCTTTGTAGGCATAACTTCCTCTTTGGGAGTACAGACTTTAGATCTCCTGCGCACCAGTCTCCGGCGTCGGTGGGTATGATATGTCTTCTCTGAGGAAACCCAGTGCTGGGGCTGGTTATTGGAAGAGGAAGCCTTTCCATATTCCCAACCATTTTCATCCACAGCCCGGTTAACATCACATTTCCACGTATCATCATCCCACACCCATAAATGAGGGCAGTCAATCTTATCTGGTGAAGATAATATTTCACCAGTAGCATTAGTGTATGCTTCTTTTGGCATTTGCCATTTTCCATTTGAAAGCCGCCTCTCATGCTCAAACACTTCGTCCGTAATTTCTAAGTGCCCGTTATAATCTTCATGTGGTAAACTCCTTTCATTGTCGACCTGCCAATCGCTTTCCCATTTCCAGCCTTCGGGAACCACAAAGCTTTTCTTTTTTAGCTTAACTGTGCCGGTGGCATCAGAGAATTTGTGGTAGTTAAGCAGGAACCTGGAGCGCCATGTACCTGATAATCGTGACTGATTTTCATATATTTCTGCATGAACACTAAAAGTCCCTTGCATGGATTTGTTGCATTCATTCTCTGCTTCAGACAGTCCCAGCCAGAGGCTCGCACGCAACTGAACGGGAACATGCATGCCTTCACTCTTGTCCAGAGGGAACTTAAGAAATATTGATTGTTTCTTTCCACAGAATTTTCCACATGCCTCTCTACCAGTCTTGGAGAAGAGGATCTGATGGGCAGGGATACGTGCATAGGCCACTCTCTTTTCTGCCTTTATCATCCAGATGATGATGTCTGGCATACTGTTTTGTGGCTCTTCAGACAGCTGTTGCAATCTGTCCATCCATTCCTCAATCATAGGTAGAGTTGACTTTACGTCAGTTACTTCCCTTCTCATTCTAATAGCTGCTTCCATGATGTGAATTAGGGCAGACATACGAAGTTTTTGCAGATGCACGTCTAACTCGTTAACATTAATCTTTCCTTCCATAGAAGGCAGTGGTTTCCTAGTATCTTCAATAAGCTGGTCTAATAAACTCTGCCATATTGAAACCACTTCTGTCTCCGTAAGAGCTGTTTGAAGTGCCAATTTCAAGGAAGATAAGCCAGATTGCAGTCGATCCGTCAGTGCAGTAAGAATATTTACTGCATCCAGACGGTGGCTTATATCTTCCCAATAAGGTGTTAACGCCACTACAGGTTTTGAGGCATACCATGGTAGGTAATAGTAGAAGTTGCCATCAAATAGAGGTTGTCTATATTGTGTTGTTGATGGCAGTGCCTTACATGTGCTGTCAAATTTGTTGCCATAATTGCCAATGCTCACTTCAAACTGTATGGCTTCACTGGCATCTTGCAGCATAGTAGCAGAATGGAAAACTGCACACAGGCTGTATTTCCGCTTGAACTGGTATTTCTCAACAGCAAGGACATCCTGTTGAGAGGCGTCTTCTATCTTCTTTGTGGCGTCATCCAACTTTGAAGTAAGCTCCACTAAGATTCTTCCTCGATAAGAGACACCTTCTCCTTTTCCATAATTCAGTTCATCATAGTGGTCGGGATAGCGTTTGAACTCCCTTGGACTTCCGTACAGGTTTATATAGCTTGGTCCAAAGGTTGGTAAAAAGCCTTCATTTAACCCAGTCCCTTCTAAAACAGTAGCTGGTAAATAAATTTTGGACAGGGCCAAGTTGGCTGTTCCCACTATGTCGTTCTTATTTGCTCTGTCCCAGTCATACACTCTAAGCCTAACATTGTCGCACATTGATGGAATATTCATAGGCAGAGTGATGGCTTGATTCCATATGGGACTGCAACTGTCCTTAATTATTTTTGTTTGTACCTTCTCCCCAGCAAATGCAACTTCTATAAAGGGATCAGCTAAATTCTTCTTGTCAACATTTGACCTGAAGAGTCCCTTCATGCTTCTCAAGAAAGTATCATCCATCTGGGGAATATCATTAGCTCTGTAGATTTTAACAACAGACGTTATAGCCTGCCGAGCTACCCCACTTGTTAACAATAGATTGTTTTCCACATCATCATCTTCATGGTGTCCTGTAGTTTCAGTTGGTGGCTGATCTCCTCTTCCAAGAATAAAGAGGCTTATCTTTAGATAGCCTCTTGTCGATAAGCCTGTATCTTTAGGATTACTTAGGACAACCCATTTTCTCATAACGGCGTGACCTGGTTCATCATATATGAATCCAGCATCGATCTTAAATTCACCAATCAGACTGTCTGCTCTAAACGCACGAGACTTAATTGCCTGAATGGTTATTGGCTCAATACGCAGATCTGAAAGTGATCGGCGCACGTCATAAGTCAGCATCTGATTATACGGAGGATTATTGCCAGACATTATTCTTGTATGTTGAGTCTGATGTCCAATCTTAACCTTTACAACTGGCTTTATATTGTTTCCAGCCAGCCGACGTCCTTCTATTATACGAACCTGAATCTTAAATGCTTGAGAATTTTCATTTTTCTCCACTTGTGTGGGAATGTAAATTGGCTGGTTGATTTGCTGTTGTGTTTGCTGCTTAGGAACACTAGCAATTTCACTTACTACAGCTCTTCCTTCCTCAGCTACAATCTCATCAGCTTCATGCATCTCATGAGTTTCTTCTATAACTGGTTCGTATTTTTCAATTTCTTTTACATCGTTTGGTTTTTCTGATTTTTTTCTGAACAATTTCCCAATCCTCTGAAATGGTTTTTTAATAGATTTGAAAAATGTTTTAGTCTTGGAGACCTCCATCTTGTCAAATGATGGTGAATATCAGATGATAAGATGAAGATCAAATGAATACGAATAGACTATGTAGAGAGTAGTTAGGAGGTAACTATCTCTGCCAGTAGTCTCAGACGAAATGATCTCTGAGTTGGCTCTGTGTTGAGGTCACATTTGTTACCATGGCAACCCAGCTGTTTCGCATTAACAGTATTGTGATGTCTCAAGTGTTACCATGGCAACCCAGCTGTTTTGCATTAACAGAATTGTGATGTCACAATTGTTGTCATAGCAACACAGCTGTTTCGCATTACCAGTATCGTGAGGTCACAATTGTTTCCATGGCATCCCAGCTGTTTTAGCAGTGATGTCATAGTTGATACTATGGTAACCAAGGTGTCTGTGAATCTAGTCTAAACCAGTCTAAACTAGTCTAGTTCAGTCTAATCTAGCCAGCATATATTTTTTTAAATATCCATATAGTAGTAGTCAAATAGCAATCCTCCAGACAGACGTTTAAAAAGGATTGTTGTTTATTAGGTACACAAGGGCACCACCTTATGCATTTTGTATCTTACATACACTTAGGGGCAGATTTATCAAGGGTCAAATTTTGAATTTAAAAAACTTCTAAACTGGATTTCAAAAAGACCAACCTGAAAGTTGAAGTTTTTTGGTCGAATAGGTCTGTTTTCAATCGAATAGGCCTGTATTCGAATTATACAAATCAAAGGAATATCGCATTTCCCCCCCCAAAAATGTGATTTTTCAAAGTCCACCAATTGACTCCAAATAGGTTCTAGGAGGTCCCCCATAGGTTAAAGCAGCAATTTGGCAGGTTTTAGATGGCGAATGGTCTTAGTAAAATTTTTAAAGAGACAGTACGTGATAAATTTCGTTAAACACATTTTCACATTTTTTCAAATTCAAATCAAATTTGGACTATTCCCTAGTTGTAGTGCAAAGAAAAAAAACTTGAAATTGCGAATTTTTTTTAAATTTGAAAATTCACCTCGACCTTTGATAAATCTGCACCTTAATCATAGACTGAGTAATTCAAACACAAACAGTATATTGAAAGGGAAAAGAGCCAACAGGCATTAAGAATAATGGAGCCTATCACAGCATGCATTATGATCTACCTATAATAGTAGCCATAAAAATAGACATAACCATGACCTCATCAAGGTTGGCCATATTGATACTTTCAATGCTGAAGGTAAATCAAAATATCAAAAACTTTATAAACAATGTACAAACATAATATAATATATAGACACCGTTATTGGTGTTCTCAGTGTGAAGGCAAATCAAAATTTTGTAAAAAATGCATATATTAAATACACAAACAAAATATACATAATTAGGGAACTATTGAATGGAAATGCAACTAATGAGAAATATAACTCATAATTAAATTGTGTTTGGTTCAACGTAAAGTTAGAAGTAATAAGTTACATCATGTTCATTATTCATTCCTAAAGTGAATCTGGTAGCCAAAATGTGGTTTCCAAATGGAATAATGTTTTTTTTTTTTTTTAAATCTCTTTCTCTCTGGTCAAGAAACACCCTCACATGCATAGAGAAAAGTGTTATTGGAAGAACACATATGGAAGTTTTTAACCACATTGGTCTCAGTGTTATGTCTCATGCTGTTGGTATGTTCAAGGGCCTCTACTTTTATAGTCTGACCTGTCTGACCCACATATTGTTTGCCACTTTATTTACTTAGTAAAGAAATTGTTCCTAGGAGTAAACAGGGATTTGCAAAAGGCTTGTGTCATTCTAGACATATGATGTCCACAATGAGTAATAGTCCAAATACAGACTGCTAATTATTAAAATTTGGCCAGTTGGAATGTTATGAATCACATGTGGGGGATAAGATGGGAACATTTTTGATTTTCAAAATACATCAGTTAATAGTTTTTCTCCAGCAGAATTCTGCAATGATATCCGTTTCTCAAAAGCAAACTGATGTTTTTATATTTAATTTTGAAATCTGATATGGGGCTAGACATCATCATCCAGTCATGTGCTCTGATAAAACTCAGTTGCTCTTTACTATTATACTGCAAGTTGGAGTGATATCATCCCCTCCATCCCCCCCAGCAGCCTAACAACAGAACAGTGGGAAGGTAACCAGATCGCATCTACCTAACACAAGATAACAGCTGCATGATAGACCTAAGAACAGCACTCAATAATAAAATCCAGGTCCCACTATGTCCCCTTCAGTTACACTGAGTAGGAGAAACAACAGCCTGCCAGAAAGTAGGTCCATCCTAAAGTGCTCTTTCTGAAAGCACATGACAAGGCAAAATGACCTGAGATGGCTGTTACTACTAAAAAATACACTTCCTGGTTCAGGAATAAAATTTTATATTATAGCGTGAATTATTTGCAGTGTAAACAATGCAATTTAGAAATAAAACTACATCATAAAAATCATGACAGAATCCCCTTAAAGTGGACCCATCACCCAGACACAAAACTCTGTATAATAAAAGTCCTTTTCAAATTAAACATGAAATCCAAATTCAAATTTTTATTAAAGCATTCATAGCTGTTTTAAACTCATTTAAAAATCTCAGCTGTCAATCAAATATTGTCTGCCACGCCTTAGGCATAGAGGCGGGGCAGATAATTACTTTCACTTTCCATTCAGCACTTCCTAGATACCAATGCTCCCCACACATTCCCCCAGTTCTCTTAACCATTTAATTGTGTAGGACATGGGGAAAGACACCCCCATTCTGGTGCACAAACAAAATTCTGAGATGATACAAGGCTTGCCTTAATAACAGTGTCCACAAAATGGCTCCTGCCTGCTTGCTATAATTATGAATTAGCAGACTGAAGAAAACAAGATTAAAATAATTTATATAGTGTAATTAATGTTAATTTTGCTTGACTAATGTGATAAAATAGGATTTTGAATATTTTTTGGGGTGACGGATTAGCAGTACAATCTCTATGATATTGACATGTCACAATGGTGGCATTCCAAAGAGAAATTCTAAGAAATGCAACTGGATTCGGCCGAACCCCTGAATCCTTTGAGAAAGATTCGGCCAAATTTGCATATGCAAATTGAATGGGGAAAACATTTTCTACTTCCTTGTTTTGTGACAAAAAAGTCATGCAATTGCCCTCGCCGCATTAGGGTCGAATTCGGTTTAGCTGGGCAGAAGGATTCAGACGAATCCTGCTGAAAATGGCTGAATCCTGGCCGAATTCCGAACCGAATCCTGGATTCAATGCATCCCTAATTTGGGGTGCATCTTTTACGTGAATTTAAGATTCAAATTCTTATCATTAATATACCTATAAAATTTAAGGAACTGGTCATTTGTACTCGACCATACTAGAATAAGATTATTTATGTAGCAGCCATAGAACTTTATAGAAATTGATGAAAGGGGTACAAATTGTGATAAAGTTCTCCTCCCACCACCTCAAATACAAATTTGCAAAAGATAGGGTGAATTTGGTTCCATAGCCATGCCACTTATTTTCAAAAAGAAAAACGTTATGTGGAAAATTGTATAGCTTCCAAGAAAAAAATCTTCCATTGGCTGAAAACAGTTGCTATGTTCATTTAAGTGGTGTGCTATGGCACTAAGGCCCAAAGTATGCAGTATACATAAGTAAAGAGAGACTTTAACTATGGTGATCCATGAATAGGAGTATGCCAATGAAGTCCATCCATCAAAGAAATTACATGGGAACTGTCTTTGAAATAGCTGGGAAGTCTAAAGGGGGTTCGCTCTGTTGGGGAATAATCCAAAGACCAGAGATCACTTGAGATGAAAGGAATAATCCAAGTTTATTAACTATATAATAAACATACACGAGCTCTGTGGGTTCTGATACACAAGTAGGTCAGAACTGAGAAACAAAAGATTGACCACACATTATATACCCTCTAGTGGGGAACTTCATGGGAATGGTATGTGAAAAGAGTAAGGAAGGGAGTATAGGGAGTGAGGAGTACGTTTCAATGTGATTAGCTAGTTATGTGAAAACGAAGGGAGCTTCAAAGCTATTGCACCTTGTTACTGGGAGCCAAAACATAACAGAATAGTGATAAGAACCTTCTCAGCAGATGTTACACATAACCTTGACCAGTTTCTAGAAGAGCCTCATGGGCACTTAGAAACTGTTCACTCCATTAAGGGGGGCCAAGTAGGGCCTGCAAGACTTTTCCTCTACAACTCCTCCCTTTTGTCAGTATGTATGACAACAATAATACAAAACAAACAATATAAATGTTATGAATACAACCTATATGAGAATACATCTGGTATATAATGTTCATACACTGTGGTGGCTCATTGAAGTCATTTCAGACTTTTAGCGTTCTTAGGATAGAACAGAACAGGCTTTGAAGAACTTGCCTTTAGAAAAGAGTGAGACAATAAGGAGGTACAGCAAGAACAACAGCAAAAAATGATGTTAGGTAGACAATAGATGACTATAAGGATGACACCTACACAAACGAGGACATACAGAATGTTATGGAAAACCTTACAAAACCAAGCACTGATATCTTGGAACCATGTGGATGGGTCCAACCAGGGGAAGATGGATTGTTCCTTGTGATTGGTTAAAAAGGTGTCCTTCATCTGCTGAACCTTTACCAGGTGCTTGTCATCAATGTAATTACAACAGGCTTTCATTACCACTGTAACTAGCTGGAAGATAATCTAACACTAAACAATATTGCATAACTTCCTTCTTCAATTGTCGGAGTTCATGACTTACTATCTTCAAACTGTCCTCGTATTCATTAGTAATGTTATCAAGCAACAACATATTAGACATAAGGCTAAAGGCTTTCTTAATGCAACAACTATTTACCTGAGGGAAGTGAAAGAGAGCTCTTGCCTTACCTTTAAAGATGCAATACTTCATTAGGAAGTGTGCTGGAGCTATCTTAATATCTTTAGCTTCCATATACCAGGTGGGAGGAAGCAATTTAGCAATCATACATACACAATGGGAGCATTTTGGTAGCCAAGGATAGGCACATTTACCACAAACAAAGTAATAAGGTGAAGGTAAAGTGTAAGGAGGTGTAGATGATTAGCTGAACTGTTGATACAAAGGCCATCAGAACATAAGTGTACCAACTTACCAATATCCTTGGGCTACACCATTTTATGAAAGCACGCTACTGGTGGTTTACTGAATCCTGAGATGGCCATTGGAATAAGTGTAGTGTTATACTGGATAAGTGTCAAATTATAAAAGCCTGTTAACTATATCTTAACAGGACAGAGATTCTGCTATGTATGTCATACTGCGAGCTGACAAAGGAGAATGTGTACATATCCAGCAATCAGTAATAGTGTGGATTGCTACTATAACATGCATTTTAACAAGAGCATTATCATTAGGCTCAAACAGTTATGCATATAAGTCTCTATGGACAACTTTAACCTGATCTTGTGATGAAACATTAACCTTAGATGCTGGTGAGGCTGTTGTTGTGTTGACTTGGGACCTGTCATTAACAGCAGGCTTTATGAGTGCTATAATCAGCACAGCAATGAAGATACGGATGTGCAGCAGGAAGACACAGATTCGGACCAAACATCTGGTCCACAAAGACATGATGCTGCTGAAGATATTCACCCGATAGGGACCTACATCTTTAGCGTTGGATGTTATGGTCCCTGGGACTTAGGTGGTGGAAGGAAAGAGGTGTTATTATGTCCTACAATTCCCCCCACTTACAAAACAGGTGGAAGTTCAAGGATTCTTACTGTGAGACGCGTGGATACGATTTGGTTTCCCTCCAACCTTTACAGCTGTTTCTATGATGAGGAGTACCTGGAATGGTCTTTTGCAGCGAGGTTGAAGATCTTTGGCACTGCATCTCTTTATGAGGACCCAATCTCCTGGAATGAGAACATGTGGTTCCAGAACATCCACTGGATCTGGTAATGAAGAATAAACTCAAGAGCACAATTTGATCAGTTCCTTAGGTAACTGAGTAACATATTCAGTCATTCTTCCATAGTTCATGCAAAGAAGATGAGTAGAAGGAAAGTACTGAGCCATGCGTGCTTGTCTCCCAAACAATATTTCATATGGGCACAGTTTAGTTAGAGTTTGGGGAGTGTGCATGATAGACATAATCACTATATCAAGGGCATCTGGCCACGCAAGTTTAGTCTCTGCACATACTTTACTTAGCCTGCTTTTACTAACACCCTTTAGACTTTCCACTTTCCCACTAGCTTGGGGATGATATGATGTGTAACATTCGATGAATCCCAATCTCTTTGCAGATTAATTACATGAAATGTGTATCTTGATCAGAGGATAATACCTCAGGCAGTCCATATCTGCAGACAATCTCTGCAATTAGCTCTTTAGCTATAGCTTTATCTGAAGCTTTTTCATAGGGTCAGGCTTCTGGCCAACCAGAGAATTAGTCAACACAATCAAATACATATTCATAGGTACAACATTTAGGTAATTGTATGAAATCTATCTGCAATATCTGAAATGGATACATTGCTTTAGGCAAGTGTTTGATAGGTGTTGGAGTAGTCTCACCTAGATTGTATTGCACACAAATAAAACATAATTAAACATATTTGGCTGCAATAGATGAGAACCCGGGGCAAACCACATTCCTGACACTACATCACAAATCCCCCCTTAAAAAGTGTGGGTGAGACCATTTGAGGCAGCAACCAAATATGGTAACAGAGCACGGGGTGCAACAGGGCAATCACTTAAATGCCAAACAAAAAACATCAACATCCGGAGTATGTGTACATCTGACTTTAAGCCAATGTTCCTTCTCCTCTGGTTCCATTTGGTCCTAAAGGGCTGATAAAAACAGCACTAGAGGGAACAGGTAGAGTTGGTTCTTTTACAACACATGCTTTAAACATTTTATAATACAATGCTGCCTGCTTTGCAGCTACATCAGCATAGGCATTATCTTGTGCTACAGGGTCAGAGGACCCAGTGTGAGCTTAGTACTTAATGACTGCAACCTGTTTTGGTAGTCGGATTTGTCACTACGGGATGGGCTGCAATAACAACTTTGTTAACTGTTCTGAGCAAAACGCCACTCATTCTTGCCGGGCTTTTTAATTGGCAAGATGAGCATATTTACAGGGCTAATCCTATGAATTAACACTCCCTTATCAAGTAACCCTTGAATGACTGGGCAAATCCCCTATACCTTTGCCCTGGACAGTGGGTACTGTGAGATTTCTGGTGGGGGGGGCCCTTGGGTCTACTTGTATGGACACTGGTGGGATGGATGATGTTAACCCAACATCTGTCACTGATAAAGCCCACAAACCACTTGGAACACATTGTAATTTAGGAGGTACAGAAGCTTCCTCCTCAGAAATTTCTTTTAGTGACAGAAGATTAGCTGTATCTAGTGCATTGGTCATCTCAGACACTTACGGAGGGAGGGCAGGCACAAATTCTGCATCCGGATTACAGTATACCCTGGAAAGGATGTCCCTACCTATGAAACTGTCAGGGATGGAGGCACTTAAAAGAAAGGCAGCTTTTGTGGATACAGGACCAATGGACACTTCCGCTGGACTTGTTTCTGCCATAGGGATAGGATTTCCTCCAACTCACACTGCCATGACTACATTACCAGATAATGGCAGGTTTGAGTGAGTCTTTAAAAACTGAAAGGGCAGCTCCAGTATTTACTAAACAAAGGAAGGGTATTTTAATTAATAAACACTTCAATTAGGAGGTCTGGATGGTGATTAGAAGTGTTTGGAAATACTGGTACCGGGGCTGCCTCGCACCTTCAAATGGGATTTATGAAGGATGCATTGGAATGTGAAGGGGCTGCATCTCCTGCTGGGGAAAGGGCTTTCTTTATGGATCTGTACTTATGTGCATAATGCCCTGGATTTTTACAATTAACACAACCTACTGTCTTTTTGTTTACGGTTAACAGACCTGTTCTGCTGTCTGTTAGTTATTGTTTCTGGAGTTTTGGGAATTATCCTGGAAGTTGTTAGACTGTTGCTGAATGAGTAACACCTGCTGGGGCTTAAGACAGGCGTTCTCCACTTGTGGCAATGACAATTATCTTTTCTTACTTCTTATGCTTCCAGGCAAGACTATGTATTCTGAGGTTACTTTGAGGATCATTTGGTAATCCTGACACAAAGATAATAGCATACTGGACAGCAGACTCTTGGGCATCTTGGTTAAATTTGAAAACTATTTCCCAAGAAGCTTCTGAAAGAAAAAAAATGGTGCTTACTGTACTTTTCAGAGCATATAAACTGACTCCGACTTGGGCTGGGTCAACAGGGTTAGTATCTCAATTTATTTTGGCTAACAGACATTGGTAATCCCCTGGACCACACACGTTTGAGTACAAATAATATATTGGTCTAATTAGGCTTATGAGCACCGTGGACAAACAAGAGTTCCTGTACAAATTTGTGTGGATTAGTATGGGGCTGTGGAATGTCTTTAAAAATCCTTCTAAGATCTGTGTGTTTTTAGTCAGACGTGCTTCTGCAGCGTCCCCTGTCGCCCCTCTTTTTCTCTACTTTGTATTGTATGGGCGGGGTAGAGTGTAGCTGCGGGGCTGGGGAAAGCCTGCTCTTCTGTATCTGAACTATTACTGTCAGAGAATTTATCTCTTAGCCGATTGTCTCTTTGGTGTCAATTTTCACTGTTTTCTATTATCTAACTTAACCCTTCCACTATCAACTTTTCTTGTTCCTCTCATTGCTTTATAGCTTCTTCTGTTTTTTTCCTGACTTTCTAGGGCACATACCTGACCTTCTGCTATGGCACTTTCCTGACCTTCTGCTATGGCACTTTCCTAACCTTCTACCTCTTCTGCTGCCTCTCTCTTGCTCTTAGTTATTACGGGAAAACAACCCATCATAGAGTGGTGAGGCTGACGGCTCTATGTATGCATTATGAATTATAACCACTCAAGTCTGTGGGGCTAAAGCTTCTGAGATATCACTGCTGTGCTGTGTATGTACTTAAATGCTTGTACTCTTGTCTCGTGATCCCAGGTACCATTGGGAGGAATGGCAAATAACACTCTCTGTAAGTTTACTTCAATTTATCAGCGATCACTCTACCTGCTGATCGCACAGAGGAGAATCTTTGCCATATATATCAGCAATCACTCTACCTGGTGAATGCTCTGTAATCACTCTACCTGGTGAATGACCCGCGATCACTCTACCTGATGAACGCACAGAGATGAGCTGTGTCTGTTCACAATCCTCCCCATTAGGGCGAGATGCTCCTAACGGAGTCTATTGCCTATCTCAAACTAAAAATGCTCTCTTCCCTCAAGTACGCAGACTATCTTGGGGTATACTGTGGTACCACTGGGTTCTGACAAGGTAAGTTAGTACAATTCATTCAGCTCTACAAAATAAGTTGGCACTATAGAAATACATGTTAACAATATTAATAATAATTCTTATAAGCAGCAAAATTATAGAAGAGTTGGAACTTTTTTACTTTGCAATTAGTCCCAATCACATGCACATTCATACAGGACACATGGTTAAGACAAACATAGATACCTTGAGTGATCACCTGCTTGCACAGCAACACTCTGTCCGTTTGGAACCGGAGGAGAAAGGAGACAGAACAAGGCATGCTTACCTTGTGTGGCCACTCCTGTCCCGTTAGTTCTCCGGGTCCTCACTGTAGATGGTTGAAGTCTTGAGCCTGCCTGCATTATCTCCACCATTTGTTGTGGAATAATCCAAAGATTATCACTTGAGATGAAAGGAATAATCCAAGTTTATTAAGTATATAATAAACATACATGAGCTCTGTGGGTTCTGATACAGAAGTAGGTCAGAACTGAGAAACAAAAGATTGACCACACATTATATACCCTCTAGTGGGGAACTTCATGGGAATGGTATGTGAAAGGAGTAAGGAAGGGAGTATAGGGAGTGAGGAGTACGTTTCAGTGTGATTAGCTAGTTATGTGAAAACGAAGGGAGTACCACTATGTGTGAGCTTCAAAGCTATTGCACCTTGTTACTGGGAACCAAAACATAACAGAATAGTGATATCAACCTTCTCAGCAAATGTTACACAAAACCTTGAACAGTTTCTGGAAGGGCCTCATGGGCACTTAGAAACTGTTCACTCCATTAAGGGGGGCTAAGTAGGGCCTGCAAGACTTTTCCTCTACAGCTCTGATTTGTGTATTTAGAAAATTGGGCAGGCTGGAAACTGTACTTTTAGATAATCCACAGCCCCATCAGGTATCAAGGATTTGTTACTCATAGGGGCACATTTACTAAGGCTCGAAGTGAAAATTCAAATAAAATTTGAATTTAAAAAATTCAAATTTTGAAGTAATTTTGGGCTACTTCAACTATCAAATAGGCCAAAATGAATCTCGAATAAAAAAAACTTGTCGAATTTTTCGAAGTGCTGGCTCTTTAAAATCATTAGAATTCACCACCTTAAAGCTGGCAAATTACCATTGTAGCCTATGGGGGACCTCCTAGAACCTGTCCTGAAAAAAGTCCTAGGAAATTGAAGGATTTTGCGATCCTTCGAATCGTTCGTTTCGAACGTTGCAATCGAACAATTTTTATTCAATCAAATTAGGTTCATTTTCAATACAAAAAATAGAAAAGAAAAGAAATGGCCTTATAGTTTGGCACCTCCCCATCTGCTGTTTCTAGATTCCCATGAACATATAGCCATAAAATATAACTTTTGTTAATCTATTTAAAAACATTCAGAGTATTAAAAAAGTTAAAACTACAATTGGGACTGTGATTGACAATAACAATACTGATATCGCAAATATCGTTACCTCAGGTAACTTGTTGCTATCATGGTTATAAATAAACCGAATAAATTAATTTTACATATGTCCAGGGTCAACTCAGAAATTGATCGGGCGGTTCAGGAAAGTATTGTTAAAAAGAGACAGAAGTACATGAGGGATGTTAACGAAAGAAAGTGAATGGATATTTAACATGGGCGCAATAGGTCTCAATGGCCTCAATGAGAGCATTGCCATGAATATTTTTATTTGATAAATCTCATATTTGCCCTTGCAGGGTAATCCTTTTATGAGAGACATGGCGGTTCATATGGTAATAGAGATTGGCGTAGAACACAACGCTTGGAGTAGCAGATGGTCTAATATACACGTCAGTAGAAACAAGTGCAGGACCTCGCACACCCTAAATTATTTAGCAAAGACGCCTGGTGCACAAAGGTAGAGGCTCGGCCACCTCACAACTTGGCAACAGAAAAATTTCCAATGGCACACAGGTCTGAATGAATTCTTCAAGGTTTATTATGCGGAGTGCAGATGCAACGTTTCGGAGCATGCTTGACAAAGGAGTTTGTTCTCCAAAACGTTGCATCTGCACTCCGCATAATAAACCTTGAAG
>CM044445.1:55737813-55755512 GCA_024363595.1 Xenopus borealis
GTTATCGTTTTATTCAGCAGCTCTCCAGTTTGCAATTCCAACAATCTGGTTGCTAAGGTTTCAAATTATCCTAGCAACCATGTATTGATTGGAATAAGGGACTGTAATATGAATAGGAGAGGGTCTGAAGAGAATAGAGAAATAAAAAGTCGCAATAACAATACATTTGTAGCCTTACAGAGGATTTGTGACTCCCATTTGAAAGCTGGAAAGAGTCAGAAAAATAAGGCAAATAAATAAAAACTATAAAAAAAAAGATATAAAATTGAAAAGTTACTTAAAGGACATGTGAACCCAACCGACAAAAATTTTAATCAGTGAACAGCCTCTTTGAAATCATTACATTTTCTGGCTTTTTCCTGAAAAGCCTGAATTTTTCAGATTTTTGCCCAAAAAGTCAGAAATAGTCGAATTTTCAGGCTAATTACAGTGCAGACCACAGAAAATGCAATGTTTTTATCGATAATTCAGCATTATTATGATAATTGCACTGTAACTGTAGGCACCCACAAAAGGAAAAAGGATAAATATGCAAACAAAGCACAATTAATGTTTATAAAACACACCATCCCATGTACATATTTACAGTCAATGTGTATTTATAAAGAAACAGGGCCACATTATTCTCCAACATATATACAAGTGTTCATTAAGGGGACGATTTACTAAATTCACGTGAATAGATCGAAGTTCGATCAGATAACGATCGTAGGATTAAATAGATCATCGAATAGTGAATGATCGAATAGATTTGAATTATCGAATATTCGATCACTGGATCGTCGAAGGACTTTAAAATTTTAAAAGTATTCGACTGCCTACTTGGCCAGATTGAACCTAACGAATTGTAATAGAAGCCTATGGGGGTACTCCCATAGGCTTTTGAGGCTAAGTCCTGATCGAATAAGATTTGTACGATTGAAGTCTTCGATCATTCGAATCGTACGAATTATTCAAATGATCGAATAATTTATTCGACTGAACGAATAATATTTATTCGATCGTCGAATGATCAATGATCGAATAAAAGGGTACCCTAAAACTATTCAATTAGCATTCGAAAATCGAATGCTAAACGAATATCGAGGAAAATCGAATGATTTTTAGATGAATTTAGTAAATCTTCCCCTAAGTGTTTTCAAAATGACAGAACAGTGTTGCTGTTAATATGAAAAAAGTCTATGGGTGATAGGGAAACCAAGGACACAGTAAAAGTAGAAATCTTAAAGCTATGCTTCTTATCCTGTCCAAAATTAATTCTCCCTGCAGTGGTATTTAAAGGGACAAATGGCTGCAGCCCATGGAGAGAGGGAACCAAAGGATTTATTGTCAGTATTTGATGAAAGTAAATCTGCATGGGGATTTGATAGGCTGGAGGGGGGTATTTCCTACTTCACCCATCCAATGCCTGTAAAGCTTTACTGGGACTTAAATGTAAGTGACCAACAAGGGTACAGAGAACTGAATAGGAGAAAAATTATGCAGGCACCGGAGCTCCTACCCTTCTTCCAAAGCTTGTGTAAGCTTAAGTAAGTGAAGCGTGGCTTAGTCCCCCTTAAGACCCAATAATCCAACATGACAACTGCCCATCTCCTACACTACTTAATTTCTTCATCTGATGAAATGTGGAAGTTCACAGTAAATCTGTCTTCACTAGTCTGCATCCTAATTTGCATTAAATCAAATGGGGATTTTTCAGAACTCCCCTTTCAGCTGTTATTGATATTCTTGTCAGACTGGGATGGGTGGACACCAGGAAAAAACCAGGTGGGCCGGGTCCTTTTGGCCCCTTCTGGCCTAAACCCGCTCCTCACAGTGCCGCTCTCCTGCTGACCCTGGTAGAAGGCAGAATACCATTAGGAAACCCACACAGACATGAAGAGAGCATACAAACATAATTGTGTATAATCCATGCCACCTGCTTATTTATTCACCATTATACCTATACTATACTATACTATACTATAAGCCGACAGAAAAGTGTTTGTTTGAGCTGATACTAGGATGCCAGTAAAGATTGCCTATACCTGCTCAAGTGGATATGATCAGAACTGAGCCTACTATATGTCAGTAAAATACTTTGGTAATAAATAACAGATATTGGTGTTATTGTGAATGCAGCTGTTCCCCATTCACTCTCTGAAAACTGCTGAGCTGTTTCTGCCACAGCCTTGTATAACTGCCCCCCTGTTTCAGCAGCTGCTCATGTGTCCCTTCTTCTGTGATGCGGCCTCCTTCAAGTACGAGGATGCGGTCTGCTCTCTGCACTGTATTTATTCGGTGGGAAATAAGTAGCACTGTCCGTTCTCGAGGACCATCATATACTGCACACTGCACCTATTGGGAGAGAAAATATGTGCAACATTTACTACATTATTGTTTCTCCTTTGCATCAAATGTTAATTTTATGTTTAATAGTTTAAAAGACAGGTGACAAAAATTCCAAGGATCTGTTTGATTTCATGAGCAAGAAAGTTTAAGCCTGTGTGGTGGGTATACCATAATACTTCTAGAATCGCTAGGCAAGTGTGTTTGTGCAGCATTTATGATAAATAATACATATAAATATAACTCCAAGTAGTTAATATGTATGATTTGAATACATGGACAGGACATTTTTATACTCTTTTTATCAGTAAATTGCATGTACATCTGTATGTTCAATGTATACGCCCATTTATTCATCACTGTTGGTCTCACCTTCTGTTCACTTTCTAAATCAAGTGAGCTTGTAGCATCATCTAAAATGAGGATTTGGGGGTTTCTCAGAAGAGCTCTTGCTAGTGCTACCCGTTGCTTCTGGCCCCCGGATAGCAGTCCACCTTTCTGTCCAGCACCTGAAGGATAAATATGAAGAATTAAAATATCCTCCAGTACTACTGTTCTAAACATGCATCTAACCAAAGAGATTAAAAGAAAAAGCATATCCATGTAAGATTCCACACTAATATTTCCCAACATTTCATATGATCAGTTGGGGCTGGGCCAAGGGTAAAGATCTTATTGGTGGGGCAGCCACCCCAAGAAATTTGTGACAGGAGGTGCAGGAGACTATCACTGTCCACTTCTACATTGGAAACCACAAGGAAAAAAACATTCCCACTAAGGTTAGAGGCACACGCAAAGATTCGGGGAGATTTAGTCACCCAGTAACAAATCGCCTCTTCTTTGGGCAACTAATCTCCCAGAAAAGCCTTCCCACTGGCTAGAATCTAAATCTCCTGCAGGATGGTATTCGGAGCACTTAGTTTTCCAAATTCTCCCGAAGATGTCTCATGAGGAGTAGTAATTCATTGCATGAGTATGATGATGTTTGTAGTTGGTAAAAAGGTGAAACTGAAGAACTCCTAAGTAAATTATTAAATATGTAAACAGAAAAGATCAATAATAAAGACTATTTGTGAAACTGCTTTAATAAATATGCAATTCAGTTAAATGGAATCTAATGAAATTTCCATACCATCCTTGGTAAAAAAAAAAAAAAAAAAAAACTGGTAGGTTTTTCATGCACTTAAGGCCTGACTAGAATGCTTGTTTAAATTCTATACATTTACATACAATTTTTTTTTATTCATTTTAATAAACACATGAACATACAGTGACATGTAGTAAAGTCATCATAACGGCATAAGGAATATATCATAATATATACGACTGCAGATCTTGATACTCTTTCAAAATATTTCAACCATGTCAGGGAGTTAATTTTAAGGCCTGGTGTGGGTTAGTGGGTAAAGATGGTGAGATGGGGAAGGAGGAAGGAGAGAAGGAGGGGAACTTCTGGGGAAAAGAAAAAAAAAACAGATGCTTATGGATTTCTAGTTGTCAGGTACTGCTTCTATTTCCTGTTGAAAGGTGCAAATTTTGTTTTTTGTCATTCATGTTTGTGCAGATGGGTACAACTGGACTACCAAATCAGACCATGGAATCTCCTCAGAGTAAAGCTGGCCATAGACGCAACGATCCGATTCGTACGATTTTCGGATCGTGTGTGGAGTGTTCCGACATTTGTCGTGCCATGCCGATTGGTCGTTTGGTCGATCGCCCAGGTAAGAAAATTTCTGTCGGCTGGCGATCATATCTTTGCGTCTATTGCAGATCGTACGATTTTCAGTGGGAGACCGTCACTAGGTTTTTAATCGTAGAACGTCGGCTAATCTGTGCTTTTTACTACTTTATTTGATCTGAAGGTTAGTGGCAGGTCGGGAGATGCAAAGATCTGATCGTTGGAATACTTGTAAAGACCAACTGGGGGGAACCATTGAATGCTAAAAGACATTCAGGGGCAATGATATGGTTGAACAAACGTTTAATTAACTGGAGGCACAGTCATGTAGTGATTAAGATTAAACACTTAATCTTCTGTGATGTGTGCTGATTTGCTGAAGTAAATTCATAGTTAATAAATATCACATATACAGTATGTTGGTTGTAGTAGACTGAAAAATGTGCTAGACTGGAGTGTGATGAGGGAAAGAAAGAAAGAAAGAAAGAAAGAAAGAAGAATTGAGACAGGGAGATAAGATTACACACCTGTCTGGTATCCACTTGCCATCTCTGAAATAAAATCATGGGCATGTGCAGTCTGTGCTGCCTTCTTTACACATCCGAGTGAGACTTCTCCCATTCCATAGGCTATATTATCCTGCAGGGAGCGGGCAGAGAGAGTGGGCTCCTGACTCACTACTGATACCTATGTTTGGGGAAAAAATACAGAGTTTTGAACAGGGAAAAAGAAAAGTGGCATGAAAATAATTGCCAAGAAATATACATAATGACAATGAAGAATGGGTAGGAAACAGGTTGGTTTGCAAAAGTATAATACAATAGTGATCTCATCCTGCAGTGTAAATTTTTACATGCAAAGTTGCCATACACAGGGAGAGCCGCTCATTTGGCGATATTGCCAAACGATCGGATCTCTCCTCATATGCCCACATTGACGTGGGCAGTATCGGGCTGATATGATTGTGGGCCCTAGGGCCCAACTATTGGATCAGAATGGAGGAGATACGGGTGGTCAGACCGCAGGACCACATCAACGAACAGATGCAGCTGCGATCCAACAATTTTTAAACCTGCCTGCTCAACATCTGTTTCAGCCAGATATCAATCAGGGAAGCCAGTCAGAGGGCTCCACACATGGGCCAATAAGTTACAGAGTCGTCTGTTGCCAGTTTTTTTCGGCCTGTGTATGGGGGCCTTAACTTGGTAACCTGAGAACAGACAGCTGAATTCAAGTTAGCACCACAAAAAAGCAAATTAGGGAGATCACCACCAAGATATTTAACTGACCTCGACATAATCATGATAAAGATTTTGGTGGAGGATTAATTACAGGATTCTCTGCAGTAGAGAGCCCTGCTAATGTCAGAGAAAGCATTTACACTCCTACTGAGTCCAGTATCAGCAACTGTTACACCATTCCAGAAAATTCTTGGTAATATTAGGCTTATGTGCAGACGCCTACTTGTAAAAAATATGCTCCTGACCAAAATCTGTTCATGTTCTGTATATGCTCTGATAGGATGAGGGCAGGTTGAAGTATGGTGATTAGGACAGCACTAAACCTAAATACAGCCCTGGGCAGGTGGTAAGCACAATGCTGTCAAATTCGAGCACTGTATTTACAGGAAGGCAAAGCTCCTTGCATTGTGGGAGTGCAAGGACTAGCACCCAAAGTCAGACTGGGCAGAGGGGGCGTAGCGGCTGGGGAGGGGGTTTGGGGGGTGAAGGGTGTGCTGTCCACGGTGGACCCATACCCCCCCCCCCCCCAAGTTCAACACTGACAGCATAATTTTATAAAACCTTACAGGGCAGAGTGCAAAAAAAAACCTGGTGTTTGGACATGTTTCTTTGCATACTGCCCCATGTGTAATAATCATATACAATAACAATTAGTAATCTAACATTTGCATGTACACGTAAATAGAAATCTGACCTTTTCTCGGTAATACTCATTTTTATACAAGGTGATGGACTTCCCATCGAGTAGAATCTCTCCTTTCTGTGGCTGGTAGAATCTCAGGAGGAGTTGCACCACTGTAGTCTTTCCTGCATCGCAAGGACCAACCAGGGCAGTGACTTCTCCTGGGCGCAATTCAAAGGAAACATCCTGCGTGCAAAAGAAAGCAGGTGCTGTGATTAGAAATGTATAGTTGCATTGCAATACAAATACTATATAGTTTAGACTGCAAGGCCATCATACATGGTAAATTTCAAAATATGACCTATATTTTATATTAAATACAATGTAACATAATATATCACTCACTTTAGCTATAGAAATGATACTTTCCTAATAATTCAAATTGGGAAAAAGGGTAATTCTGCTCCAAACAACCAAACTGAAAATTACTGATAAACGTGCTGGCCTTTACAGGATTTTACAGTAAAAGTGTCAATGCTGCAAATTTTTCCCATGTATGGCTTCACTGCAAATTTTTGAGTTTCGCTGCTGGGGAAAAGTTCAGTGAAACAACAACAAAAATTCCCCATGGGGTCAGTTTGCGCGGTAGACAAAAAAGTTGCACATCATATTATCCATGTTTTTCACCTTTAGATTTTAGTATAATGTAGAGAGTGATATTCTGAGACAATTTGCAATTGGTTTTAATGTTTTACTATTTGTGGTTGTTGAGTTATTTCGCTTTTTATTCAGCAGCTCCCCAGTTTGAAAACCGGAAAATGTCAGCAGAAGGAGGCAAATAATAAAAAAAAACTATAAAGAAATAAATAATGAAGACTAGTTGAAAAGTTCTTTAGAATCATTCTATAACATACTAAAAGTGAACCTCAGCTTTACGCAATGGGATTTGAGCACCCAGATATCTGCTGGAGTTATTATTAGTTGTGCCTGTGTTTCTATGCTAGTAGTAATATATTAAATTCGCCTAAAAAAACAGTGTAAAAAGCAGTGTTAAATATTGCATGGTGTGTGTGTAATTTTACGCCAGTTCTAATGCCAGATTTGCCACAGTTATTATACTTGCTTCCAGCTGAAGTCACTAAGAAAAAAATGTACTACGTTTTTAACACGGCAAAGCCAGACAATATGTAGTGTATTATCCTGTTTTTTGCACAGCTTAATAAAGGTGCTCCTAAGTGTAGTAGTTTTCAGCCAAGAAATTGGCAACATGGGTGCCCTTTCTTCTATTGAAAAAAAAGCAGTTGTAGCATAACAATGTAGGGCATGTGTGTAGCAGTCTACTGAGCAAAAAACACAGGTTTGCGAATTTTGACACAAATCAAAACATGGCAGATTCACTTCTCTTTTTTACTGGCTGTCCAAAAGCAGAAAAAAGGTGGCATAAAAAAAAAATGGGCATAGACTTGAATTTAGTTTCCTACAAAAATATCACACAAAAGAAAGATTCAGGCAAAAAAAACTATGTTGCTCAAATTCACAGCAAAAAAGTTGCATTAATTGTTTGTTGTTTCGCTTATATTTCTATAGTTTGGGACAGAGTTGATCATCACTAGTTACCAGCACAACTTTCAAGGGGCATCCCCAAACTAAAAAAAAATATTTGTTAAACTTGTACTGATTCCAGCCTTCAAATACATCTCCCAACAGCCTTCAAATACATCTCCCAACAGTGCAGCAAAAGGCCACCATGATCCCAACATGCAATTACTAGCTCTTGTTTTTCTTCATGTGGTACCAGTTAGTCTCTGACAACATAAGTGATACTATTAGATAGGAGTAGTCAGCACAACGATTATAACTTTGGTGTACAGTAGGTGCACCTTCTTCAGTGGCCACAATCATACTCTCAAATGGCTCCCACCTTACTTCCCTGACCTCAAGCAGCTTTATTTGTTTCCCTATAAAGCAGCCATCGACAATGTAGAGATTTGTATCCGCAGGCCAAGAGCAGTCTGCATGTTTTGATTAATATTCGGTCTTGCTGCATTGACTTCTATGGCAGATATTATTTGAATAGTGCTGTTTTGATCATTTATGATGATCCCTGAGCTTAACCTCCCAATTGAAGCCCAGATCACACTGAGCATGTGCGTAGTCTTGGTATTGCAAATATGTTTAATTAAGTTACAAGATGAAAGCCCCCTGCCCCAACTTTTGAAAACATAAATCATTTGTTTAATTAGGCTTCTGGTTCAGTAAGTTCATGTTTATATTTAGTATACAAAATACAGAATTTTTAGCATTATTCTATTTTAAAGTTTAGTTCCCCTTTAATGGAGAAGATTCAGTGGCACAAGATGGTACCCGTAAATCCTGCTGCTTCTTTACAGGTAAGGAAAGTGGGGCATATTTCAGGGGAAAACAAGGTGGTTTATGAAGGAAAAATGAGAGAGGGGTCTCAATGAATATTTCCATTTATCTGAGGATTTTGTGCAGTTCTATATCTGAGCTATTCTAGCATCCCTGTTGTGACCATCAACACAATGTATTCTAAGAAAAACAATGCAGGGAAGATAAGTTGTTTAAATGCAAGTGCTATGAGTCCATCATAAAACACATGGATGGGTAGTATATTTCAATGCAAGTGTTACGATTGGTATCCCAAACCCAGAACAAACCCCAAAGTCCTGACTGCGGCTCAGTCTTCCACCTTTAACAGCCACTTTTGGCTTCGGGAGGAGCCGTCCACTTCTCAGGTGCCACCAGGTCTTATAGTGAGAATACACGGGGGAAAGTTCTGGGCAGGCAAGGGAACTGCTCGTGGTACAGGAACGGAGGACAAGAAGCACAGTCAAGGGACAGGCCAGGGTTAGAATAGGCAGCGAAAAATCAGAGTTTGGGGCATGTTTACTAAGATTGGAGATAAATATCTGGAGAGATTTCTGGAGCTGTTGCCTATAGCAACCAATCAGCAATTAGATTTAAACAGCCACCTATAAGTTAGCAAAGATCTGATTGGTTGCCATGGGCAACATCTCCAGAAATTTCTCCAGAGATTTATCTCCAATCTAAGTAAACATGCCCCTTAGGGCCCCCACACACACGGGCGTTTTTACCTGCGCTCCCCTGCGTTCCGTTTTGTTGCGTTCAGCCGCAGGGGAGCGCAGGTATAGACGCACTCAGTTACTTTCAATGGGGCTATACTCACACTAACGTATGTAGGCGCCAAACGCAGGAAAAATGCAGCATGTTGCGTCTGAACCTGCGTTCTGCGCTTACACGCGTCTCGTGGGTACAACCTCATTGAAAAGAATGAGGTGCGTCTAGACCTGCTCTCCCCTGCGGCTGAACGCAGCCAAACGCAACGCAGGGGAGCGCAGGTCCAAAACGCCCGTGTGTAAGGGCCCTTAGTCAGAGAGTCAAACATAGATATCAATAATAATCATATGCAGGAACTACAAAACAGAACCAATATTGGGCAACGATTCAGTGCAGGGTCCTTATAGGCAGCCAAATGGCTTACACTTATCACACGAGACCAGATAGATAACAGCTGAACCAAACCATGCCTATTTGCAATTAATAATATAGCAATGGGACTAAACCAGGGCCTTAGCCGTCGATTCACATAGAGCAGTGGTAACTCAGACAACCCATAAACACCAGGTCCCATTCAACTCCAGGCAGGATATTACAAATGGCTTGTAAAGTGCGTAAATAACTTGCATCTTGTAACGAAAACTGGTTCAGGTCTTTGGTTGTTAGTATGGATGATAAGCATAAAGAGTTGCACAATAAATATATATATATATATAAAAATAAATAAGCGATACCTGTAAAGCCAGGGATTCAGGTCGAGTAGGATATGCAAAAGTGACGTTCTGAAATCGTATTATCCCTTTAAGATCCAGAGGAGCCAAATTGTCTGAAGCAGGTAACTGAGGTTTACGGTCCATATATTCAAATATTTTCTCTGAGGATCCAACTGCTTTCCTGACCTCTGGGTACATCCTGAGCAATACCTAAGTTGTACAGAACAGCTTTACCACATTAAAAGCCCAAAAAATAATTCACATACGGTCAATAAATCCTTTCACTTTGGTATTAACCAGTGTGTGGTTGTAATACATTTTCTTTTCCAAACAACAACCTATTTCACAGTACAAAATACACATTCCCAGAGAAAGACATGATAGACAAAACACGAGAGAGACTCAAAGAGAGTGACACACACACATGCACTAGTGAGTATTCAGTTATTCAAGACTATGCAAGATACACAACATATGGCTTCTGAGATAATTTAGCATTTTAAAGCACAGTGCATCAACACTTACGTTGCCATTTGGCCTAGAGGTTTGGGGATTTCATTTTGTAGAAATAAATAAAGTTTTCAGTTTTACAGATAATTTGTCTTAATTGCATTAAACTGTTTTAGGACAATATATACATTAATGATTTAGCCACCTTTAGAAATAATCACTGTTCGACTTCTATTTCTCACCTCCACAGCTGATGAGAACTGCAGCTCATATAAGATGAAGGACACCAGCTCCCCTCCACTGACCTCTCCATTAGTAACCAAACGCCCACCAAAATACAGGATTGCAACCTTCAGCACCAGGCCAGAAAACTGTGTTTTAAGAAGATGAGGATGATGTAATGCATGTAATGCACACTCATGTTCTTCTGTATGAATAATGTCTTTTTGATTAGCAAATAAATGATACACTATTGTTATAATGTGCTCATCATTATTTATGTACCATCTACATCCATATCATTTATTTGCTCTTGAGCGACATGTTGCTCACCAACCCATTGGATGTTGATCTCAGTGGCTTCAAAGCAGGTGCTTATTTTTGAATTCCAGGCTGGGAAGCAAGTTTTAATTGCATAAAAAACAGATGTACTGCAAAGTAGAGCCTTTTGTAAGCTGCTAGTCCAAATAGGGGCTAATAAATAGTCTTTATTTGGCACCCTCAGGGACTTTTTCATGCTTATGTTGCTCCCAAACTCTTTTCACATTTGAATTGAAGATTTGCCTAAGACAAAGCATACAGCGAAACGCGCGTCGGCAAGAGAGCTCTTTTTAATAGATGGTTCATACCTTTTAGATAAAAAATTTGGGGGATTTTTTTTAAATACTATTTTTTTATCCAACACGTAATTTACCTGGTCTCCAAGCCTTTAAACTTTATCTTAACCTGTTTTCCTCATGCGCATGGGGATTTGTGTTTTTTTTTTTTTTAATCAAATCTGTAAGGCTGTCAATTTAACCGGCACGAGCACTTTATATTAATAATTTTCCTAACGAATTAGTGACTTTAAGATACACGTTATTTAACTATATCAGTATTATAGGTATAAGGGGGGATTTCTTTTCTATCCAATCAATCAACAATTTATTCATACTGACACAAGTCAGATTTTCTCCTTTTATCTAATCAGACTTGGAATTAGATAATTTTCTCTCAACTATTTCAAATATTCAAAACTTACTCATGGGGGCAGATTTAGTAAAGTGTAAAATTCTGCCACTCTCTCATAATTTCTGTGTGATTTTTAGAGGGGTATATTTCAAATGGTGAGCGTTAACATTCACCCACTGATGAATGTGACTCTAAAAATCCCACAAGAAATTTACTGCAGTAAACTGGAATTTCATACAAATGTTTCTCAGTGCTAAATACTGTAATAGAACCACAACATTAACAGCAATGCATCATGATAAGTATATTTATGCTACTCACACTAGTTGCCACCGTAGTGCATCCATAAGCCAAAGCTTCAACCTTATTGAGTTGGTATGTGTCTTGCAACCTTTGCTCATAACGCTGACATTCACCCTCTTCATTTGCAAAGCTTCTTACAGTCTTCATATTGGAGAAGGTTTCCAGGGCTACTTGGTTGGCTTTAGAAAGAGATTCCTGGACCCGCACAGCCATACCCTACAAAGGTTAAAAGATATTTACTCAGCAGAACTCCTTTTATTCTATGAAATTATTTAAAAATATATTGACAAATAATGAATTTTTATGGTGCAGCCAAGACACCTGTAAATAATATTTACTAAGATTCTTACTTTTCATTATATTTTTCCCTAGACACAATTGGGGCTAGGGAAAAGAGTTCAGTGCTTTTAAGTAAGAGATGCAGCAAATATTTCTGCTTTTTAATATAAATGTTTGTAGACTAATGCAACAATACTTAAAGGGATACTGTCATGGGAAAATGTGTTTTTTTCAAAACACATCAGTTAATAGTGCTGCTCCAGCAGAATTCTGCACTGAAATTCAGTTTTTAAATCTGACATGGGGTTAGACATTTTGTCAGTTTCCCAGCTGCCCCTGGTCATGTGACTTGTGCCAGCACTTTAGGAGGGAACTGCTTTCTGGCAGGCTGTTGTTTTTCCTTCTCAATGTAACTGAATGAGTCACAGTGGGACATGGGTTTTACTATTGAGTGCTGTTCTTAGAGCTAGGTTAGGGAGCTTCTATCTGGTTACCTTCCCATTGTTCTGTTGTTAGGCTGCTGGGTTGGGGAAGGGGAGGGGGTAATATCACTCCAACTTGCAGTACAGCAGTAAAGAGTGATTGAAGTTTATCAGAGCACAAGTCACATGACTTGAGGCAGCTGGGAAATTGACAATATGTCTAGCCCCATGTCAGATTTCAAAATGAAATATAAACAAATCTGTTTGCTCTTTTGAGAAATGGATTTCAATGCTGAATTTGCAAAAATTTGTTTCCATGACAGTATTCCTTTAATGAAAATGGCTAGGATGATAGGGGGTTGTGTATCATGTCCACCAGGAAAATGGTGAGCTTTATCATCTAGCCACAATAGCTGCACTCTTTACATGCAAGACAAAAGCATAAATAAAACATGTGCCTTACCTCATAAAATGTTCCTGTTAGTTTAGGAACAATTGTAATGACAAATAGACATAATATTGTGAAGAATGTCAGCTTTGGGGACAACATGATCATGTAAAAGCTGAGGAAAAACACTCTCATCAAGTACCACATCAACAGGCTAAGTTCATGGGATAGAGACTCGCTCATTGCTATGGTATCCGTAGTAACACGAGACGTTATGTCACCTGAAAAAGAAGAAATTTTTAATGGAAAAATAATCAGCATTGTTGTGTATGTGTGTAGACAAACTTAGCTAGATGTAGCATGTAGACGTTCCCCAAAACCACTGCTACATAATTCAGTGGCGTATCTATCAGGGGTGCAATTGCACCAGGGCCCCCACCCCCTGGTTATGGTTATGGCAGGCGATTATCTAGGGGGAGATTTTACAGTAAACATACCATTAAAACTCCAGCATGTGATTTATAGAGGTAAGGGCCTGACAAGGGGGCCCAGTTGCCCACCTGTACCGGGGCACACCAGGGAGTAGTTACGCCACTGACATCATTCAGATGTGCATGTTACAAAGCAGGGACAGGCTATATAGTTCTATACCTATATATGCGTCTTCCCTTCATCTAAGGGCTGGTTTCTGCATTCATAGAGGAAATAGGCTTTTCTAGTAACATGGCTGTTAATAAATGCAGAAAGTGTTGCTAGATATTTCACTTTATTCCAAATGCTGAGAATATTGGTACCTGTGGGATCATTAGTGCTTACTCTAAGGCAGGGCTGTCCCACTCGTGGCCCTCAACCCCCCATTGTGTGGCCCCCCCACATGAAAGTCTGCCTGCTGTGACTGCGTACCATGTGTAACCTTTAAAAGGTATCAGTACAGAGATGAACTGCCTCTGCATTGTTTAAACATCAAATTCAGACAAATCCCCTGTATTGTTGAAACATGTAATATCTCCTACATTGTTCACACCCCTTGTTCAGACCTATACTGTTCACACCTAAATCCCAGATGAAAACTGCCCACATTTTTCAACTGTTCACACTACTATGCTCCCTGTGTGTGCCATACTCTGCCTGCGCCATGCTCACTGGGTGGGTGTGCTATACTCTGCCTGCCCGATGCTCCCTGCATGTGCCATACTCTGCCTGCCCTATGCACCTGGTGTGTGTGCCATACTATGTCTGCTCTATTCTCTTTATATGTGCCATATGCTGCCTGCCCTGTGGTCCTTGGGTGTGCCATACTCTGCCTGTGTGTACCATACTCTGCCTTCCCTATGCTCCCTGTGTGTGCCATACTCTGCCTTCCCTATACTCCCTGTGTGCCATACTCTGCCTGTGTGTGCCATACTCTGCCTTCAATGGCAGCAAGAATTCACTGGCACACAGGTAATGCAAGCAGGTTATACCTTGCTAAGTGTTTATTGCAGCATGCTGCAATAAACACTTAGCAAGGTATAACCTGCTTGCATTACCTGTGTGCCAGTGAATTCTTGCTGCCATTGAATCGTGAGGTTGCCGTTTCCTCATATTGCTGTGCACCAGGAATATCATCAGGAGGACTAGGGTGTGCGAGTACCAATTCGACTGTTCTCCATACTCTGCCTTCCCCATGCTCCCTGTGTGTGCCATACTCTGCCTAAGGTGTTTAATCATGTGCTGGGGTGGTTTGTTAACCACAAGGAAGGAAGAGGCATATGGATTTAAGGGTATGTTGCAATGTGACTATCCTTTCAGTGAGCACCAACCATTTGGTTTTTTGAGTGCTACCACCATTAATGTGTATATGGTCTTGCAGTAACAAGGGTGTGTTTTAAAGTGGGTGTGGTTTGAAAACAGAGAGTGATCAACAGTGCCTTCATTTATTGGCCCTCCGCTATGTAGGCCAGAAAAAATCCTGCCCTCAGTACCATAAAGTTGGAGAGCACTGCTCTATGTTATTTATGGTATTCAAGGGAAAGTGCTGGGACTATTAGTTGAGATACTATTCAGAAAAAGTTACCCATTGTTGGGGACATTTAAAGGATTATTTACTAAAAAATGTTCCTATTTATATATCAAACAAAGTAATCCAAACTCCCATCCACAAATGTAACTAATTTATCAAAATATCTGCTCAAAAAGTCCCTGTGAAAAAATATTGCAACAAAATCTGGTAACAATTCGAATCGTACAACTTTTTTGGATTTTTCAATTTGTTGCTTGAAAACCCAGACTTTTTGGGATTATTTTACAAAACCCTGCACAGATCACATTATCTTCAAATTCTAATAGGGATATCTGCCACGTGACTTCTAAATTACCCCTAAAAGTGTTTTCGGATTGTTTTTTGTCCCCTTAATGTGCTACTGGAGCAAACTGAACAGCTTTGTAGTTTTTCTTGGTATTAAATTTTACGAGCACCACTGGAAAAGAAGATATGATATGGTCTGAAGAAAGGAAAATAAAACAAAGAAAAGAGAGAACAAAAATAATGCAGGCAATGATAACTGAGAAAACATTATGAAGGGATTGTGTATGACCTGTACTATTTTTCAGATAGGCCTCAGCTCTGCAGATACATACAAAACTAAGACATTTGATATTAGACAAGGTAAGTTGCAAACAATAACATGAGGTGTTTTTTCCACCAGTGTATCTTCAGTGGCACTGTATAAATAAATAAATCCATGCATGAATTATGCAACATATTATGAATACCTAAGGTCTAGAAAGTCTAGAAAACTGGGTAGTGTTGTCAAATTTTGACTGTCCACTCTTGTGTCTCCATCTCCCAATCTAAAAGAAAATTACACAGGTACTTGTTTTATCTGTCTAAAGCAGGGATCCCCAACTTTTTGAACCTGTGAGCAACATTCAGAAGTAAAAGGAGTTGGGGAGCAACACAAGGATGAAAAATGTTCTTGGGGTGTCAGATAAGTGCTGTGATTGGCCATTTGGTAGCCCCTATGTGGCTTGTCAACCTACATTAAGGCTCTGTTTGACAGTACAATTGGTTAGTATACAATCAAAACTTGCCTCCAAGCCTGGAATTGAAAAATAAGCACCTGCTTTGAGGCCACTGGGAGCAACATCCAAGGGGTTGGAGAGCAACATGTTGCTCGCGAGCTACTGGTTGGGGATCTCTGGTCTAAAGTATATATTTATAGCTATTCTTGTGACTGACAAGGAAACACCACAGTGCTTCACCACTCCCTACAGCCATGTTTAATCCTATTGGTTTTGCTTAGTTCCAACATTATTTTATGCCTGGTATCAGGTATTCAAAGCCCTTGCTAGTATTATGTGAAAATTATTGCTAGTATTCTAGTATTTATCAGGCCCTCAGCAACAATAGCATATAATGTTTATTCATATGACACACCAACTGTATTATACAGTACAAGAAACCTTATGGGATGTCTTCCATATTGTATGAATGCAGTGGAGTGTTACCTGAGGACTTGGAATCAAAGAATGCCATTTCCTGCTTCAGGATGGAGCGGAGGAGCTGTCCCTGCGTATGGGTGTGGATCATACTCATTGTGATATTGTAGATACAGTCACACACAAATTCAGTAACAGCACTGTTAGAAACATATTGGTAAATGGTTATATAGGTTCTGTTTACCTACAGAAGATAAATGAAATCAACTGTTCAATTAAGTAATCAATATGGATGAACATACATACAGTAAATATAACACAGTTCTCATTTCCTTGCCTATCTGTGAGAGAGGTATTAGTGAGCTCTCACCTTGCTGCTGTGATCAGACTCATAGCTATGATAGCTGAAGTAAAGGCAGAGGGATCCTCCTTGTTGGCTATCCAGTCAGTCATACGCCCAGTATAAGAAGGAAGAGCCATTTCACCTATTACAAGTAAGATGAATAGAAATTTAGTCTGACCAAGAAGTCAAAAGATATTTTGGCTTGTCATTAAAGTACAGGTGATTTTCAAATAACTAGTCAGATTATATTCAATGATTTAAAATGTAAAGGTGGCCATACATGGCCCGATACAACCTGCTGACAGACTGAGTCGGCAGATTATCGGCCCGTGTATGGGGACCATCTGGCGGGCTACTCCGATCAATATCCATTCGAATTTGAATATTCGATGGTCGAATTTGCCTAATTTGCATATTCAAAGATTCGAATTTATATTAAATTCGATCGAACTTTGAATTATTCATGTGAATTTTGTAAATCTGCCCCTTAGTGTTCCAGCACTTGCCTCCATAGCAAATCATAAATATCCATTAAAGAGGTGGTTCACCTTTAAATAAACTTTGTTTGTTATAGAATGCCTGATTCTAAGCAACTTTTCAATTGGACTTAATTATAATAAAATAATTTGAATTATTTGCCTTCATCTTCTGACTTTTTCCAGATTTCAAGAAGGGGTCACTGACCCGCAACTAAAAACAAATGCTCTGTAAGGCTAAAATGTACTGCTATTGCTACTTTTTATTACTCGTTTTTCTATTCAGCTCCTCTCCTTATTCATATCCCAGTCTCTTATTCAAATCAATGCATGGCTGCTTGGGTAACCTAGCAGCCAGAATGCTGACATTTCAAACTGGAGAGCAGCTGAATAAAATTCTAAATAAATTAAATAATAAAACATGAAAAACAATTATACAAATTATCTCAGATTATCCCTTTCTACATCATACTAAAAGTTAATTTGAATTAACCCATAAATGCTTCTACAGAACATAAAGCAATGCCATCACTAAATATTGTTATATAAGTATATTATGTATACAGCCAGTAGATGGCACAATAAAGAGAATGAATAGCTACAAAGAAACTTCTTGCAGAACAAATGTGTTGCAGCTTTTGTTTTTCCTTTGTGACATTAAACAATTACAAAATAACCACAATCTGTGTTAGAAGCACTTTTAGGGCTAGGCCAGACGGGGAGATTCGGGGGCATTTTATCGCCTGGAGAAGTCGCCAGGCGATAAA
>CM044445.1:55756296-55777409 GCA_024363595.1 Xenopus borealis
CCCCCTCTGTTCGTCCCCCTCCATGCCTCCCCCTGCACAGTCTTACCCCTGAATCCTTCTACCAAAACAAATAGTGACCAGAAAAGTAGAGTGAGTGTACAATCCCATCAAGTGGACAGCAGCCATTTTGTGGACACTGTTATTGAAGCAAGCTTTACATCATACCAAAATCTTGTTTGTTCACCAAAAAAAATTTTTATGGTCAAAAAACATGGAAAAGAACCCCTCAAATTCTTAGATATTTATTATACCCAAGATGCTGCATACAGCCAGAATAAAAAAATCTGGCATCTCAAACCAGTCGAGGTCATGTATAAGTCAATAGTAGCAGGTATCCCTATTCCATTTTGAAGATATCATGGCCTGCACTGGGTTTTGTCCAGAAACCAGAAAATTATGGGATTTTGGGCGTTAACCCGAAAATATCGAGCAATTCAGGAGTAAAGTTGGAAACATTTGTACGATTCAGGGTTTTCACTCGATTTATCTAGTCTTTCCGCAAACCAGTTTTTTGGGGGTTATTTTAATGATGAATAAGGTAAAATCGGGAATGGGAGTTTGGTCGAAATCAGAATGTAAAACATAAACCCCAAGATGGAGGGGGAATAAAGGAGTGCAGTGACATCTAGTACGTGTAGAATGGATGGGTTTCACGTTTAATGTAAAAAGTACTTTTATTATACAACTTTTTATGTATTGGTGACAGGTCCCCTTTAAAGTTACTATGGGAATTATTATTACAGGCAAGTCCTTTCAGCTAAGAGTGATTTCTTCTACCTTTCTTGCTATAAATGTATCATCTTGCACCTCTAATATAATTATGAAAGATTTTGGTTTGGACATGCAAATAATGACACACACTAGCAGTTGTTTATGGCAGAACATTATATTAATACTTACTCCAAGATGACAGTACCAGGAACACGGACACAAGCAGAAATCTGTATATGTAAGGTTGCAGAAGGGTAATTAATCGTGTCAAAGAGGCTGATGGGGTTACAGCTATGTTCTCCTTTGTGCTGTGGGGAAACTGTTGGTGCCACAAGATGCCAGAGGTCACTGTGAGTAGGTAACACAAGAGGAAGACATCCCACCGACTCCAGCTATACAGTATCTCTGTACTGCTTCTCAGTGAGATCAGGGTAATCACAGCAGAACAGAAGGGAACAAGAAAGCTAAGAACAGTGCTGATCAGAGTCAGGCGGTCTCCCTGCAGCCATGGAGGGAGTTTGGACCTACTACTAACAGCGCAAATACCCAGAGTAAGAAACACAAATCGTACCAATCCTGCCAACCATGCCAGAAGTATGGGGGCATTAATGGGGAGGAGATAAGTAAGAAACAATCTCAGGATGAGCACAGAGGCAAAATCCACAGCAAAAAGAAAACATAGTGTCCAGATGGAATGCATGATGACCTTCCTGTAAAGAGAGACAAGAAATTACCAAAGGAAACATGAACAGTATGGTATATGGTAAAGTAATAGCTAAAGGGGGTGGCACTGGCAAGTATAAATTACATGAGGTGAATGCATATTGTGTCATTGTGTTGCAGTTGCAGTTTTACACCCAGGCCTGTGGTCTCCTAGTTACAACACAAATAGAAATGTGTCAGAATCACTGTAAATAAAGTACATTTATAGCTGGGTCTACCAGTTTAAGGTAATCTATTTTAAACAATGCATTTCAAAGGTAAACTGGTCCACACAAGTTTAATTGTCTGTATTGTGCCATAGCATACATTCCTTTTGTCTGCAAGGTTCCATGTGCTAAGTCTGTATAGTCAAACTAGAGGATTGTGAGATGGATGTGGCCTTTGAAGAAAATCTGTAGCCCCCAGACTACACAAGAGCTCCACGGAACAACATAATTTCATAATATAAAATAAGTTATACATTATACATATACATATCCCAGGGTTACAAACATCTGACTTACATACAACTCACAATTACAAACAGAGGCTATTACAGTAATGCACTGTGGTTTGCTTGGTCTGTATTAGCATTTAGCTTTATAATATACCATATATATAATAAACCACCCACCCCAACCCCTTCTGGCATGTGCTGTCTACTGCGGAATGCAGAAATGTAAAAAATAAATATTGAGCAGAAACGTAAAAGTAAATTCTATGTTAAGACAAACATCTGTCTAAGTTGCATTTAATATGTATAAAGTCAGCTTAACAACAGACCCTATCTAGGGTTGCCACCTGGCCGGTATTTTTGATGGCTGATCCCAATGTTATTAATAGGAAAAAAAGATAAATATATAGGAAGGCCGGTATTTTTTTCCAGAAAAGGTGGCAACCCTAACCCTATCTCGTATGTAACCAGGGGAATGTCTGTATTTGGTCAACACAGTTGCTATGGTAGCACTTTCCTTTTCAACCAAGCTGGAGTTTGAACGACAGACAGGAGATGAATAGCAGAAGACTTAAAGAAGGTTCCAGATAATCCTAAAGTTATCCTAAATCCATACCTGTAATTTGTCCGGTTCATTTTGGCTCACATAAAAATATGTAATAAAACTAAAGTGAATTATGTTATAAGATAATTCCATGGCCACCACTGAAATATATAACATACTGTTGAGTACCAGCTACAGTTCTCTGCATATACAGTATACAAATGCCATTCGCATGGCAAATAGAAATTATGTGATCCTTATTATTAGAACCCATTTCAAGACAATATTTTTGTGGTAACAAGAATAAATCCTGAAGTATATATAAAATGTACAGCAAACTCAACTAGGCATACAAGGCTTGGTTTGGGCTCGAATATATCGCAGCAATTAAAGTGCAGATGACAGTGCTAAAAAAAGTATGTAAATATTTTGGATAGAGAGGGGCTTACTCTCGCTTCGCTTCTGAGTTATATGTAAAACAATCTGAAATGAAAGGGATTTGAAGAATGGGGCACTTCCCTAAACAATTGTTGGAATCTCGCAAAAATATAAGGTTGCACATACTTTAGAATTTCAGTAAATGTTTGTGAAAAAGATCTTCAGAAAGGTCACAGGCTAGGACCATAGGGCTGCGGGCATACAGGGCTGAAATCAGCAAGCTGGTGTAGGGACCCTGCGATTCAGGTACTTTATAGTTTACCAAACAAGGGAAAGTTGTGCTCACCACTAATTTTTAGAAACATTAGGCAAACATATAACCAAATACAAGAGGTCCTCTGCATTCAACCCATTATCAATATATTCAAGACATTGAGACAGATTTTTACTAGCCAGGCAGGGTGGCAGTAGCCATCTCTCTGACTGTGTGATTAAACCGTTGGTCCAAAAAAGATCTTGCCTGGAGTCCAGTGACTTCTATTTGCATCACAGATACAATTTCCATATAAACAGGCCATATCTCTATATAGACTGAATAGTGCAAGAAAAGGTTGGCACAAAGGGAGGGATGCATGCAGTTCGGCGAGGCAAGGAAGAAACAAAGTAACACAATGAGCACCCACCTTGCAGTCGGTACCTACTCTCCCTCTCTGACTGCGACTCCAGGATTCCGTGCAACTGCGACTCTTTTGCCTTGATGTGTCCAGCTCACACAGGGCTTTTTGCGCAGCATAGGGATTCCCCGGCCTTCCCAGAAATGCGATGGTTACGGGAAAGTGAAAGTGAAAGCGCGTTATAGTGTTGATTACATCGCCCAGCTCTTCACTCCCCTCACCATTTTATATCAATTCCCGCACCTACCGTATTCGCTGTTATATACCATGTACAGTTTAGTACGACTACCGCACGATTAGCCGCTGTATCTGCGCCGTGCACTCACCTCTACTGCGTCTGCGCCCAGCGCTCTACCCACCGGGTTGCGCCTATTGATAGTCTGTGTGCTGCGCCTATTTATTGATAGTCTGTGTGCTGCCTGCGGCCGCGGGGAGGGCTCTCTGACTTGGACTGGACCCTCGGTCACCGGCACTGCGAGTGAGTACATGTGTAATGTGGACCTTTTCTGGGGGCATCTGCGATTTCATTTTTAGACCAAATGAGTCACAGACACACACACTCACTCACTCTCTCTCTCTCTTGCAGTTACATATGAGTGACTTGTGTCCTCTTCTTGGTAAAATTAATTTTTTATTTTATATTTTACTACCCAAATGCATTGCTTTTACCCATCATTCACTGTGAATGTAGGACATCTGACAGTCTGGCAGTAATATTATTATTATTAGTAGTACTAATAGTAATTTTTTTTAATGGGGAACTATGAAAATGTAATATAAGCTCCAGCATACTGAAATAAGAAACTTTCTTAACACAAACAATAAAAAATTCTATGCTGTTTCTGAAATAATCAAGTTTATGGTCACAATTCCTCTTTCAGCATCTGGTTCTCTTTATTGTGTCTTCATTTAGGAGTTGGGTGTCAGCTGAATGATCCAATATATCTTATTATAGGGGACCTAGAATCACCAAAAGTCCTGTCTCTACATGCAGAATTTTTGCAAAAAGGCAGTTTTTTTGTTAGATTTTGTTTGTTTGAGTGAGCTCTAATACACCTGCTAGGAAAGGAGGCCCCTATAAGATATATCAGACCATTCAGCTGACACCCAACTGCTGCATGAAGACACAATGAAGAGAAACAGATGCTGAGAGAGGAATGGTGAACAAAAACTTGATTATTTCAGAAACAGTATGAGTATGAGGAAGCTTATATAAAATTGTCATTTTTGCGATAGTTCCCCTTTAAGGAACTTTACGTTTAAGGCTTAAAATGAGCCAAATATCCACATACAGTGTATTTGATCATATGTATGAAAAATATGGTGTACCCCTAGGTATTGCTTTTTTGTAACCAGCTGAAGTAGGCCTGCAATTTGTATATATAGCAGGCCTGCAATTTGTATATATAGTAGGCCTGCAATTTGTATATATAGTAGGCCTGCAATTTGTATATATAGTAGGCCTGCAATTTGCCTGTGTGTGTATTTCCTAGTTACTTCTTCTAACCAGTATTATCTAACCAGAAGCTATTTTGATGTTTACTGATATAAAACGCTGTCTTGTTTTTCAGCTATTCAGACCATCCTCTGCTCTGTGCTTTTCATAATGGCCTCCCTGGGTTTTCCTGTTATCCTTTTTATGGTGGATTCTTTTCTTAATCATTTTGCTGCAAAGCTTATCTATAAATATTACCCCTATGATGTCCTGGGTGCTCTGTGGCTGCTGGCCCTTATTAAACTCCCAGTGCTGTCCATAGTGTCTGTGAGACTGAAGTGCCCGGCCTGGGTCACCTCTCGACTCACTTTTGTTCTGACTCTTTGCCTGTCCATTCCTTTGCACCAAACACTCAGATTCCTTCTCAGCTCTCATGTCCCACAAATGCACTCCAGCTTCCTAGGTTGTTTCCTGGGCCACCTGCTTCCTGTTCTTGCTTGCTTTCTCTGGGATCTTGTTTCCCCCAAGCTCCTTCCAAAGTCTACTAAAGGGGAAGGAAACAGTAAGAAGAAAGAGAGGGAGAATTTCATCAGGCTTCTGAAATATTCCATACCTGACTGGGTGCCTTTGTGTGGAGCATTTGTCTTTCTTACACTCGCTCTGATTGGTGAGTTATTTGTGTTTATTTACATACATTAACATTTACACACAAGTTCCATTGATCATGTAAGAACTGGAATAGTTATTTTGAACAGTGCATACATAATATGGTAAAGAACGGGGCAACAAGCGGCAGGCAGATGGAGTGATGGAAGTATACAGCTCAGTAAAATAAGGTGCAAGGTATTAGTAATCTTTGGGGCACTGGAAGTAGATTATAAATGGAATAATGTACCCCTAGGGCAGTGATCCCCAATCAGTAGCTCGTGAGTAACATGTTGCTCTCCAGCCCCTTGGATGTTGCTCTCCATGTCCTCAAAGCAGGTGCTTATTTTTAAATTTCAGGCTTGGAAGAAAGTTTTAATTGCATAAAAATGAAGTATAGTACCAAGCAGAGCCTCCTGTAGGCTGTCAGTCCACATAGGGGCTACCGAATAATCAATTACACCACTTCTTTGACACCCCAAGGGATTTTTTCATGCTTGTGTTGCTCCCCAACTCTTTTTATAATTGAATGTGGCTCACGGTTAAAAAAAGGTTGGGGACCCCTGCCCTAGGGTATTATAAGTCACTGTGACATATTTTACAGCTTATCGATGGCTGTTGTGTATTAAATACTTTTAAAATATATCCTTGATGTTATAAGTTATAAGCATTGCTTAGTGGTGTCATTTGTGTCACGTAAAACTCACTGAAACTTGTGTATTCTAGGTGAGATGTTTATTCCCTATTACATGGGCCGTGTGATTGATATACTATCAACAAACTACAATGAAAGAGAGTTTCTGGTGGCCATGTTTTTTATGGCCACATTTTCCATTACAAGGTAAATAGAAATAATCTTTTTCACATGCAGAACATTACAGAAAATTGTGCTGCATTAGATCCAGAAGAGCAAAAAATATACAGGTATGGGCCCTATTATCCAAAATGCTCTGGACCTGGGGTTTTCCCAATAAGGGATCTTTCCGTGATTTGGATCTTCATACCTTAAGTCTATTAGAAAATCATGTAAGCATTAAATAAACCCAATAGGCTGGTTTTGCATCCAATAAGGATTAATTATATCTTAGTATGGATTAACAACAGGGTACTGTTTTATTATTACAGAGAAACAGGAAATCACTTAAAAAAATTGGATTATTTGATTATAATGGAATTTATGGGAGACATGCTTCCCGTAATTCAGTGTTTTCTAGATAATGGGTCCCATACCTGTATGACCTTATAGAAAATAATAATATTCAACCAACTCTATCCTCCCATATTGCTTTACTTCATGGCCCAATACTGAGCTGTGCATCATGGTTGGCGGCAGACATGTTTGTCTGTGTCACATACAGAGCCTCTGAAACACGAACATTAAAACAGAGCTGTCCTTTTAGTATACACTTTCCATACTGTTGACTTTTCTTTTCATGCACCGAGAAAGCAGGTCTGGTTCTTAGTGTTTAGTCTAATGACTAATGTCAAGAGAAATTCATGGCACAAAAGTTAAGACTTATTGGACATGACCATGGGGTGCTTTGCCTGGCATTTTATTCTCTGAAGTGTATGTATCATTGCTCCATGTGTTTTAAAAGGGGTGTTACATATATGATGCTGTTTTCACTGGATGTCATCTGAGGACATATCCTTTTTTCACTGGCCTTTTAAATCACTTTGATAAAAATGCAGTTATTTCTGTACATGCAGTGGAATAATAATGATTTTGATCATAACAAGCTATCTGTTTTCTGCAGCTCTATTTTTGCTGGCAGTCGTGGTGGCCTCTTCATGTTTTCACTTGCTCGGCTTACACAGCGTTTACGTCTCCTTCTGTTCAGCTCTGTCATCAAACAGGAAATCGCTTTCTTTGAAGCTACTAAATCAGGTACCAATTATTGAATCAAGAATTGACAGAGACAACAAGTACAGCTGTGGCTCTATTTGTCTCTTATAATGATTCAAAATTTAAGAACATAACATTTTTCATACATAAAGGGATCATTTACCAATATAGGTGCCAAATGCACAATTGCAGTTGCTGGAAGCAACCAGTTAGAACTTAGTTCTTAAATTGATTGATTGTTGCAAGAAGGGCCACCAACAAGTAGTACTTGAGTTTACTTGTAATTAATTTACTTGTTATAAATAATTAAGGGGCCTCAATCATCCTGATGGTGATGATGGCTGCAGGTAAGTTTACTGGTACAACTGAACATCTATGTTCATAAATAAATCCTATAACCTTCATTTTTGGGGGATGGATATATTGTTTTTTCAGCATCCTTACACAGCACCACACACCTCATGCATGGTAATAAGCATAATGGTGACATTGCTGTAAATAGCTAGATGAAACTACCAATTTTGTGGCATTTTAGTGCAAGTATTCCTGTGCTCAATGTTGTGCTGAGATATTGTATGTGCTTTGTAATAATAATAAATGAGGTGCAGCTGGTCTAAATTTGTTTTACTTGCTTTCTTCAGGGGATATCACATCTCGACTGACCCATGACACTGCTCGTGTGAGCCGCTCCATTGCTGCCAATGTGAACATTACACTGCGTATGCTGGTGAAATGTGTTGGGGTGTATAGCTTCATGTTTTCTATATCATGGCAGCTTACTTTGCTTACATTTATCAGCTCACCCCTCACCTGGATCATACAGAAAATGTACAACTACTATCATCAGGTACAATTAAGGGCATTTAATGCATTTAATGTTGCAGAATTCTGTTGGCATGAGGCTGTTTGTCATTTCAGTGGACAGACAAGTGTTTGCATGGCAGGTTTTTTAGTGTATTTGTCATTGTCAGTGTTTTCAGCATGCCTAACTGCCTCAAGCTCACATCATTTTATCTGTCCTGAAAGTTAAAACCTTTTTTGTTTTCTGAACTACAAACCCCCTTGCAGGTCCAGCTTGGTTTATAAGAAAGTTACAGATACAGGAAAACATGCACAATCCTTAGAGTGCCATAAATGGAACCTGTACCTAATTTCTGGGTGGTCTAACATGTGCTCTGAAAGCCTTGACTGGCCCGGACTGGCAATCTGTGGGTTCGGGCAAATGCCAGATGGGCCGCTTACTTTAAAATATATATGGGCTCACCTAGAAAATGCAAATAAGGTTTGTCTTTAATATGTAAATTAACCAATCACTTTAGAAATGTAAATGAGCTCTCCATAATAGCCAGCCACAGCTTAGCTGATGCCTTCATTTGTTAGTGCTCATACCTGTACTGACACATCGGAGGAACCAGGAATTCTGACCAACTTAAGTTAGTAATATTAGAGTTGCTTGCTATATACCCAATCCCTTCTGCTTATGATAGGCATGTTGGCAAGTGGATGATCCATGCTCATAACAATCACTTCAGCCTGTATATGGCAAACTATGATATGTAGCATTAATTGCATGAGACAGCCTAGTACACATGGGAATTAAAGTCCTTTTATCTGCCAGGGTGCATGGTCTAGCTGAAGGAACACAAAGGAAAATTTTGAATGTAATGTAAGTATAGGGCCACTAATCCATGCAACGGCCAGTTCCAGCACATAGGGTGTATAATATTACTGGTTATGGACTCTTAAAATATCTAATTATTAACATTAGTTCTAGTTAACCTTGGGGTTGGAAATATATTATGCTTAGCATGCACGTAAATACATTGGCTGCCAGGGCTGCTTTTTCCTACCAGTCCAGCCCTGCCTTGAACCATATTAAAATGCCACTTTTGGTGGCACAGATCACTGCTAAAGGGCTGTAACTGTCGGCAGGTATAGAAGCCAGACATAAGGTGTACTTTGGGATTTCTAATTTTTTCCCTTTTCCCTACCAATGACATAGGTGCTATCTCGTTGAAAAGGACAATAACAACATGCATGTTTCAAGTTCTGATTCACATAATTGGAAAAAAAGAGTGCTTTTTCAGAAGTGCCCTTAAGCCTGACAAAACACAGGAAAGGAAAAGATTAAAATAATATATTTTCTTAAGCATTGGTTGAGAATTTTTAGGAAGTTATATATAAATACACCACAATTAAAGGAGAAGGAAAGGCTTGGTGCACTTGTGGATGCAAAATGTTAGGCACCCCCAAGTGATTGTTTTGACTTACCTGAAACCCGGGGCTGGTGCTCCTATCGGCAAACTGTACCAGCCCTGGGTTATATCAGTGAGCACCATGGAGCTGTCTTCTTCCGTCTTCATCTTTTTTTGCATGACTGCGCATGCACAGTAGAAATAAAAAAACAAACTTTAACAAAAAATTTCGTTCAAATGCGCATGTGATAGTCCCAGGGAAGTTTAAAGAAAGTTGAACTTGGAAGTGGATTGCTCCGTGGTGCTCACTGCTATAACCCCAGGCCAATGCAGTTTTCTGCTGAAAGGAGCACAGGCCCAGGGTTTCAGGTAAGTCAATACAATCACTTGGGGGTGGCTAACATTTGGCACTACCAAGTGCACCAAGCCTTTCCTTCTCTTTTAAAGAAAATTGAAGGTACCATCATCCAAATACTGAATGCTTAAAGGGATTCTGCCATGAGAAAAGGTTTTGTTTTACAAAATGTATCAGTTAATAGCGCTCCTCCTGAAGAATCCTGTGTTGAAATCTGTTTGTCATCTGCTTTTTTTTATATTTAATTTTGAAACCTGACATGAGACTAGACTTTTTTTACTTTCACAAGTACCCTTAGTCATGTGACTATGAGTAAGTATTAGCTTTTTGTCTCTTCCTTGCGCTTCTTTCTTTAAAAGGACAGCTAACCTTGCTAAAGATAGCTAACAATGTCCTGTGCTTAGAAACTTTTTTTTTTGGTCTTCATTTATTGTTCCGCTTCCTTCCTACTAGCCAATAACTATTGCTATGTGAGGCTAGAATTTTATTGTTATTTGCACTTTTTATTGCATTATTTTTTATTCAGGACCTCTCCTCTCTTCTAGTTTCTTATTCAATCTAATACCTGGTTGCTAAGGTAAACTGGGCCCTAGCAACCAGACAGCTGCTGAAATTGCACATTGGAGAGCTGTTAAACACAAGCTCAAAAATATAAAATTACCAATTTTTTTCAAATACATATATACAGCATACATTTTATTACATACTATTTAATCTGCAAAAAAAGAATAGTTCTGGATTCATGTATACAGCCAATATTTGTCCATTCTGCTTCACAGATTCTGCTGTACAATTTGTTCATGTCACATATTTTGGTGAAAGGTGCCTATATGAAGAAATAAAAATGCTCTGCTACCATTTTTTCTAGGATCTGGTGAAGAGAGTTCAGGATTCCATTGCAAGATCTAGTGAGCTGGCCAAAGAGGTTATCGAATCTGTAAGAACTGTGTACAGTTTTGCTGCTGAGGAGGAAGAGGCAAAAAGATTCGAGAAATCTTTGCAAGAGACCCATGTGTTGCAGACACGCAGAGATTTTGTCAGAGCTTTGTACCTGCTGGTTACCAAGGTAGGAACTGTTGACCTGGCTGTTTTGCAATAAAGAAAATAGAGAAAAGGCGTGAGTGATTGCATGATAGTTTTCATATATTTTGAGAGAAATTAAACATTCAGGGTGAGAGTGAGAAATTTAGTTGAGACTTTGCATCTTAATTTAAATCAGTGATCCCCAACCAGTAGCTCGGGAGCAACATGTTGCTGTCCAACCCCTTGGATGCTGCTCCCAATGGTTTATTTTTGAATTCCACACTTGGAGGTAAGTTTTGGTTGTATAAAAATCAGCTGTACTGCCAAACAGAACCTCCTGTAGGCTGCCAGTCCACAAATGGGCTACCAAATGGCTAATAATAGTCCTCATTTGCCTTTGTTCATGCTTGTATTGCTCCCCAACTCTTTTTACAGTTGAATTTGGCTCACGGGTAAAAAAGGTTGGGGACCCCTGATTTAAATGATCCCATGTTGGCATGTTGTGGGCACCTGTGAGTCATTCACATCCAGAGCATTTTACCTGCTTAAAGTAAGCTGTAACTACAGGGTCCCCTTGTATTTTTTTGTGCCATGTACCAAAAATATGCAACCACAGCAAAATGTCAAATGACCTTTCTGTGCAACCCATACGGGCTCATTTACCAACATTCGAATTTTGATTTTTTTTTTCCCCCAAGAATCTCTAAAAATGTGTTGGTTTCCTGTTTTTATAAAAAGCTAAAGAAATTGAGATTTATTTTGAGATTTATTTAGGGGCCGATTTACTAAATTCACCTGAATAGATCGAAGTTTGATCAAATTCGATCGAATAACGATCGTAGGATTTATTCGTTTGGTCGAATATGCAAATTAGGCTTATTCGATCGTCGAATAGCGAACATATTCGATAATTTTCGATCATATTTGATCATCGAAGGATTTAAAATTTTAAAATTATTCGACTGCCTACCTCCTGATAAAAATGGGATTGGTACAATCGAAGCGAACGCTAGCGCCAATTCGCCAGCGTGCCAATTCATAACTTCGGAAATTCACTAACACCGGCTCTGGCGAATTTACTCTAGCGAAGTTGATAGATTTGCGCAACTTCGCACCCTTATGCCGGGCGAAGTTGCGCACTGACGAAGGATTGTAAATTCACTAAGATGAACATTTTCCTTAACGTTGCCACTTACGCTAGACTTGACTTCACCTGGTCAGACCAGGTGAAGTTCAAAACAATACATAGGAGGATGAAAAAAAAATGTCCATATTTTTCTTTCTAAGTCCCAAAAAACACTGGCGTGTTTTACCATTGGAGGGTGATAGTCTGAAAAAGATTGATTTTTTTTTGGGGGGGGGGGTTACCCTCCTTCCCCCCACATTTCCTAACATATGGCAACTCAACTATACAGTGGGCACATGTAGGGCAATAGGACAACTTTATTTTATTTATTAAAGGTTTCCTGGGCTTGTGTAGTGGAATGTAGTGGCTTTAACATATACTTGTATTCTGAGTTAAAGTTCCCGCCGTATGCAAATTAGGCTTCGCTAGCGTAACTGCGTTCTGCCTAGCGAAGTAACACTAGCGCAACTACGCTACCGTTCGCACTTTAGTGAATTTGCATAGTGCTGGCAAAAACTCGCCTGGCGAAGTGCGGCAAACGCTAGAAAAGCCAACACTGGCGAATTTTTGGATCTTAGTGAATTTGCCCCATAGTGTCGTTTGGTGGAGGGGCAATGCGGCTGGCTAAGTGCCCAGCTGGCCTGGTGCTACATGATTTTCTAGTAGAATTAAGGTACAAAGATCCAAATTACAGAAAGATCCATTATCCAGAAAACCCCAGGTCCTGAGCATTTTGGATAATAGGTCCCATACCTGTACACTTTTATTTACCTTTTAAATGCATGGATAGGCACAAAGTGTATCAGATTTCAAACTTTACTCATTTTGTGGCATCTGCCACTTCCTCAGAAGTAACAGTTATCTAAGATATTTAAGAGTATAGTCCATCGTGAACAATGAAAGTTCCAGTTTAACATGACATATATCTCTTTCCCTGTAGCTTGTCAATATTGGCACTCAAGTCACTATGCTGTATTATGGGCAGATCTTAATCCGCAGTGGTTTTATTAGTAGTGGGAAAATGGTGTCATTTATCCTGTACCAAATGGAGTCTGACAGCTATATACGGGTGAGTATAAAGGTTCTGTGTGATTGAACTTTGTCGGGGCTATATATTTCTCTGGCAGATTCAACAGTACTTGTGTGTTACCCTGTGTAGGATTATTTTGTCCCTTGTCTGTGTTGTCAGAAAAGTCACTGAAAGTTTTGGGGTGCTACAGAATTCTGATTACAGAAAATGGAATGCAAAAACAGAATGAAGTAAAATATGGTCAAACACCAAGGGGGTTATTTACTAAAATCTGAATCTCGTATTTTATTAAAAAGAAAAACAGGACGAAACTCCCATGCCCGATTTTTACCTTATTTATTTATAAAAAACATGATTAAATTTGATTGTGTAAAACTCAATAAAGTCAAGCCAAAACCCAGGATTTTCCCCAAATTTCTTGAATTTTCCAGGATGTTTTCCTTGACTTGCTTGAAATTTTCAGGGTTTTTTTCTTGAATTGCTCTAATTGTTCAGTTTTTCCCCAAAAAGTCAGCTTTTCAGTCTAAACCCAGCGCAGAGTACAATAACTTTGTTGCCCCTCCTTAGACTTACACAGGACCTGTATAGGTCCGAGATGGTATATTTTCAGGCTTTTTGCAAATATTTTGTGATTTTAACATTCAGATTTTTATAAATAACCCCCAAATGTTTATTTAAATGGGTGGCTCACCTTCAAATTAACTTTTAGTATATTGTAGAATGGCCAATTCTAAGAAACTTTTCAGTCGGTCTTCATTAGTGATGGGCGAATCTCCCGAGATTTGCTTCGCTGAAAAATTTGTGAATTTCCAGAGAAATTTGCGAATTGGCGAAAACTTCGCGAAACGAGTCGCGGGACGCTTTTGACGTCAACTTTGGCGCGTCGTGTCGTTTCCGGAAATCGAAATTTCACTGGCGATTCGCAAATTTATTCGCCCATCACTAGTCTTCATTATTTATTTTTCATAGTTTTTTAATGATTTGCAATTTTCTTCTGTTTCTTTGCAGCTTTCAAATGGGGGTCACTGACACCATTTAAAAGGCTACAAATGTTATTGCCACTTTTTATTACTTATTACTTATTATTCAAATAAATGCAGGGTTGCTAGGGTAATTTGTACCCTAGAAACAAAATTGCTGACACTGCAAACTAGAGAACTGCTGAAAAATCTAAATAACTATAAAACAACAAACACCTATAGCAAATTGTCTCAGAATATCACTCTCTACATTATACTAAAGTTAACTCAAAGGTGAAAAACCCCTTTACTCACTAGCATATTATGAACTTCACTGATCTCATTGAGCTTGTAATGTGAATTGTTGAAAAGACAAGAACAAATGTTTGTGAAGTTCAGTCTAGACAAGGACAGAAAGTGTAAAAGTGAGTCTGAGAGGGCATATCATGTAAACATGCTAGGTGAGCTTGAGGGCACAAGTTCCAAAAGTTTAAATGTGCCCACTGAGGTTCTCAGTTTGAATCTGAGAGAGGGCACAATGTTTAAATGTACCAACTGAGCTTGTGGATTTAGTCTGGCATGAAAAAAAAGTTCCAAGAAACGTTTACATTTTAATTTTTTGAAGTTGAGAGGGCAAGAAAAGTGAATGGTCCAGTTTGTTTAGGATCCTGAGAGTGATAAAAAACCCTTATCTACTTAGATCTGGAAAGTGCCATGCAACCGGCTGAAGGTAAAGAATAACAATGCCAGTAATTCAGGTTTGCTTGTTGAGGATTTGCTTAGTCTTCATTTAAACTGATTTTCAATTCAATTGAAATTAAAGGTCACGTTCTCAGTGAGATGCTTACCTATTCATTCTTATCCCAGAGTCAAATTCACATATTTAGGAAGATTCTAAGGCAATTATTCAGGATGAAATGTTGATGTCTAGGGTGATACATATTTGTGTCCCTTTATATTGGATTCAAGTTGGCATGTTCAATAAGATGCCTACTGTCTTATTTTCACTCAGTTCACTTGTTCACTTACATTCGTCTCCTCTTCAAGGTCCTATACTTAGGGAAATATTCCACTTCTCCCATCTAGATCACATGATAAGTAAGATAACACACATGCATTGCTTATCCTTTTTACTGTGTCTTGTTTATCTCACAATTATCTCAGACTCTAGTTCACATGCTCAGTGAAATCACTCACTCAGCTGGAGCCGCAGAGAAGGTTTTCCAGTATCTGGATCGGAAGCCAAAGGTGTCTACATCTGGTTGCCTATGCCCTGACAAACTACAGGGAAGATTTGAATTTAGGAATGTCACTTTCTCGTACCCATCCCGACCAGAGTTTTCAACATTAAAGGTATGTTTCTTTTAAAAACATTATGAGTGCTATTCTGTAATAGCAGTGCCCATTGGGTAATCATGGGTTTTGTTTATCAGTTTAATATATAAATAAATGCCCTAGGTGCATCAATGGTTGCATAATGGAGACAATCTATGCAAGCTAGTGTTAATATGGACTTCATATACTGTATAATTTAAGCATGCGCTTCACTCCCGGCTTACTTTTCACACCCTCTACATACTCCTAGCATTTCCGTCAACGTTTTTCAGCATGCACATCACCCACCTTTAAATACTTAAAACATGCCATTCACCCTACACATCTGCACAACAGTCTAGATCAGTGGTTCTCAAATACCCTTTCACAGGGGTCACTTAGCCCTGGGTCATGGTTGTAGCTCTCCGGGTGTTGGTGCTGGGAGTTGTAGTTCAGTAACCTGTGTAGGGAAGCCAGTTGAACTACAGCTTTCTATATCCCCTTAGTAGGGACTGCCATAGAGCTCTCCCTGCCCATTTAAAGCAGGCAGTCATATTTGTAAAATTAACATGGTAATTGGGGGTGTGGCCAAAATATTTTGATGCACTATGCAAGCACCATGTCTCCTGTACTTTCCTAACAATCCACTCTGGGCTGGCAACGAAAATATTTTAATATTTTATGGTTGGGGGTCACCACAAAATGAGGAACTGTATTAAAGGGTCGCAACATTAGGAACCACTGGTCTAGATGATTTAGGCATACTCTTCACATATCTGTCGAACAGCCTGTGTTTACTTAGCATGCATTATACCTTACTCTATACCGTACACCTGCATTGTTACACTCCCACTGAGTAGCTAAGGACACTGCCGGTATGTAATTTACCTACCAATCCAGTCACTTGTGCTCTTCACCCTCCTGTACTTGCACAGCTGCCTTGGTACTTTCAATATGCACTACCAAGTTGTTTGTTAGTCCATCATGTATTCACCTACCTGCACAGTAGCTCATGTTATTTCAATTACATACACTCAACATACACATAGTCCTCTATACATACATCCACAATTTTTTTCACACACCTGCAAACAAGTACAGGTTCTTCCAGCATGCAATCCAGAATGCTGATTATGTTGATTATCAAACTTTTGTTGCATTCTTTATTTACTGCTATTTAGAATGGTAATAGAGAGTTTAATAACTTTACAAAAAAAATATACTATAGTTTTTATATAGAGTACCCATACATCCCAATATTTCCAAATGGCACCCACATGACACTGCAAGATCCCAGCAAAAGTTTCAGGGCAAACCCCTTCTTTAAGAGCACTTGAAGAAGGGAGGTTGGATCTTGAAAAAAAAATACACATTGGAGATATAGGTATGGATCCATTATATGGAAACCAATTATACAGAATGCTCTGAATTATGTAAAGGCTGTCTCCCACATACTTCATTTATGCAACCAATTAAATTTTCCTTTTTCTCTTAATAATAAAACAGTAGTTTGTATTTGATCCAAAGTAAGATATACTTTTTATGTTATAGAACTCTTCAAGATTTTTGTTTTATTCTGTTGTTTATGTTTGCATTAAAGTACTGCTATTCAATTTGCTATCATTTCCCACATTCAATAGAATGTCTCCTTCACCCTCCCTCCTGGCAGTGTCACTGCCCTTGTGGGCCCCTCAGGTGGAGGGAAGACAACCTGCGTGTCATTACTGGAGAGATTTTATGAACCTCAGGGAGGAGATATCCTGCTGGATGGGAAATCTCTAAAGGAATATAAACATGAATACTTGCACAACAAGGTAAGCCTGCTGAAGGGATATATTATGTAAGAACTTGTGAGTAGGACTGGTAATGCTTGGTATCAGAAACATACTCATAAAAAAAAAGCCAGAGATACTTTTTAGATCTTGATCTGGTAATGTTGTGACTTCTGGTATGTATAGTTTATCAACTGATTATAAATATAATAGAATTAAGTAATATAGAGATTCATGTCTGTATGGAAAGAAACGTTTTGCAATACAATTTCTCCTTGTTTTTATATACTGCTTTAGATTGCATTAGTAGCTCAGGAGCCTGTTTTGTTTGCTGGGTCAGTCAGAGAAAATATCAGTTATGGACTTCAAAACATTCCTGAGGAACAGTTGAAAGCAGCAGCAAGATGGGCAAAGGCAGAGGATTTCATTGAGGGAATGGACAAAGCATATGATACAGGTGAGTCTATGAGGAGTATTTGAATCTGAGCTATAGATAAGACACAACAGTATCAGGACTGGTAAAAAGTAGATCATGGTACACAATACAGTCAAGATCACTGTAAGATGTAGGAAGGTTTTGGCAATAAAGACAAAAGGAAAATAACTTCATTTTATAAATTACATAGAAAAAAGGGAATCCTAGGGAACAGATGAAAGAGTAGCAAAAACTCAGAAGGGACCATTAAGATCGTGAACAAATTTATGATGAATTAGGAGCTTGAACTATCCAGCACAAAGTTTCATTGGTGCCTCGTTTCTATGTTCACAGATGTGGGTGATAGCGGGGCTCAGCTGAGTGCAGGACAGAAGCAACGTGTAGCCTTGGCCAGGGCTCTGGCAAGGAAACCCAAGCTACTCGTTCTGGATGAAGCCTCCAGCTGTCTTGATGCTGAAACTGAACATGAGGTATAATAACGCTAGTACTAAGTATAATAGAAATTGTCAGCTACAGTAAAATCTTAATTTTGCTCTTTTCAATGCACCATGATGCGTGTGATTTGAATTTGGAGAATGTCAAATTTGCGAAAGTTGAGTTTAACTGTTTATAGGGATCTAAGGGGTAATTTACCATCAGGGAGGTGGGTACAAAGTGCAAAAAATGGGCATAATGCACAATATTTTTTACTTTGAACCCTTCTGACCTCCCTTCGATAACTGCCGCAGCTCTGAAACAGAAACGTGTGGCCACCCCAATGAATACAATGCTGCCAGTATTGATTGGGGCAGCTGACCTCAGTACTGACTCCAGAAACAATGTAGTTAATGAAAATACCTGGAGGAGAACTGAATCTGCTACATTGTTTCATTGAGTCAAAACCAGAGAACAAAAAGGCATAAGCAAATACTGTTTTCATTTGAAATTACATTTACAATTGACTTTAAAACCATTTGAAATTTTTAATTAATGGAGAAATTAATGTAAAGTAGAAAGCATCATATTATAACATTTGTTTACTGTGCAAAGGATGATCCCTTTAATATAATGTTTCTCCATGTTTTCCTCCTCTATTTCTTTAGATCCAGAAGTCTCTGCAGAGTATTGAGGATCTTTCTCTGCTGATTATCGCTCACAGACTGCGCACTGTACAGAAGGCTGATCAGATTCTGGTTCTTGATGGAGGAAATTTGGTAGAGCAAGGCACCCATGAGAAGCTAGTACAGAATCAGGGGGTGTATCACCGTCTCCTTAATGGAACCTCTCTGCAGAATGGTGGGAAAGTGAATTGATTGCTCACAGTAGATCCTTGAACATTTTAAAAGCAAAAGGAATAAAATCAGAAGGTATTGTATGATGGAAACAAAGAGGAAACAGAAGGGATGTTCCTTCTTAAAGAAAAAGTTTTAGGCCACTCTCAGTGCTTATAATCACTTACCTGATACCCCGGTGCTAGCAGAAAATGGCACCTATCTCTTCCACTTTTTCTTCAATGCCCTGGGCAGTCACATGCGCAGTAGAATGGAAAAAAGGATTTTTTTGTTCCCCTTTGAGTTAACTTTTAGTATGATGTAGAAAATGAAATCCTGAGACAATTTGTAATTGCCTTTCATTTTTTATTGTTAATTTTTTTTGGGTAATTCAGCTTTTTCTTCAGCAGCTCTCTAGTTTGTTGTTTCAGCAGTCTGGTTGCTAGGATCCAACAATGCACTGATTTGTATAAGAGACTGGAATATGAATAGGAGAGGACAAGCAATAAATAAATCAGTAAAAAGTAGCATTAACAATACATTTGTAGTCTTACAGAGGATTTGTTTTTAAGATGGTTCAGTGACCCCTATTTGAAAACAGGACAGACCAGAAGAAGGCAGAAGACAATTAAATAACTATAAAAAATAAATAATGGAAATTCACTGAAAAGTTGCTTAGACTAGGCCATTCGATAACATACTAAAAGTTAACTGAAATGGGAATTTCTACTGCTTTACTGCATGTGCACCTGTGTGAGAAAAGATCAAGCAGGAAGAGGATTGCTCAGTGGTGATCCTACAGAAGACAGAAGTGTACCAGGCCTGGTGGAGTTTCTGCTAACAGTAGCACAGTCCCATAGTATAGGGTAAATTATTACAATCATTAAGGAGTTCCTAATACTTTGCACCTCCCAGTGATAGAGAGAGATATTTCCTTCTTCTTTAAATACACGTCCCTGCTTTTTGTTTTTTTTTTCATTATAAAGGAAGGATATCATGTACAATATATTTTCTTAATTTTAAGAACCATATTTACACAGTAAAAAAGGAAAGGCTTGTGTATATATTATCAGTGAATATTTAAATAAAGGACTAAGAAATAATGCTCAAAAACACTGCATAATAGCTTTAGCTTATTGAGGATATTTTTTTATTTCAGTTAATATAGTAAAGTGTGCTGTTGGCCATACAAAACAGTGGCGGGCCAAGCCGGCTGGGCAAGTTCCCCCCCCCCCCCCAACCCTCTCACATGCATGTGCAAATGGGTGTACAAATGCATGAATAAGCACCCATTTGCTGGTGTGCCAACAATTGGAAGATGGTAAAAGTAGAGAGCTGGTAGAGGGGACACAAGGGCAGGCCTGGACTGGCAATCTGTGTTTTCTGGCAAATGCAAGAGGGGCTATTGTAAGATGCCGTAGACACTCAATTAAATTTCATGTTTATTTACATGTTAGGAAATGGTCATAATGCTTTGTTGTAAAATTCAATAAAAATAATTTTAAAAGAAAAAGACTATTTAGTGAGCTGGGGGCTGTTTGGGCTTCTGTGTGGCCTGTTGGGGCCTCTGGGTACCTGAAATGCCAGGGCCTATTGTGATTCTCAGTCCAGACCTGGACAAGGGCACCAACACTTTTTTAATAAAAGTTTCCAGTCATGAGACAAGTCAGAACAAACAGAAGACTAAAATTAGATGGCTATATTACGCACCAAAGGCTGTTTTGCTTCACTGGAAATCCACTGCTCCCCAACCTTTGCTTTTTGGTGTGCACTGGTGAACAATACTCTCCCCTAGTCGTGGTTGGAAACTGAGTGTACCCGCCCTTTTCTAATTTATGATGATGGTCACTTATCTTCCTGCTCCACTAGCAAATTCTCATCTGTTTGTTTGTTTGTTGTTATGTTTCTAAAATGCATAAATAAAAACAGTTTTAAAAAATATTTTGTCAACACAGGAGTGTGCAGATACTCAAGGACTAATTATAAGGACTATATTGTCATTAATATATTTTGCTGCAAAGTGATACACTACTTGGGAACTCTTGATCCAAGTGTACTCTTACATTTTAAATATTTCTTGGGCAGCCCCCTTGACCTGACTACTTTGTTCTTTTATTCATGTACATCTTTTTATCATAAATATATCTATATATATTTATTCCAATGGAGAAGCCACATTCACAGGTCTTATGAAAGTACAAATTCTTTATTGTAGAATCACTAACGTTTCGACTGTGACACAGATTTTTGTCAAAGTAACAAAA